>VYXB01003490.1:232410-249777 GCA_013397135.1 Pachyramphus minor | reverse complement strand
TCTGTTCTTGAACAGGCTGCAGTCACAAGTATCGAGGCCATGCTGCTGAGAACACAGCTGCGTTGGGCAGGGCACGTCTCCAGGATGAAGGACCACTGCCTCCCTAAGATCGTGCTCTATGGTGAACTCGCCACCGGCTGTCGCAAGAGAGGAGCCCCGAAAAGGAGATACAAGGACTCCCTGAAACAACATCTCAGCCTTGGCCATATTGACCATCATCATTGGTCTGCTCTGGCCTCCAATCGGGAGGCCTGGAGACAAACCATCTATAATGCTGCTGCCTCCTTTGAGAACTCACGCAAGATCACTCTCGAGGAGAAAAGACAACTCAGAAAGAATCGCGTCCAGTCGTTGCCACCTGGGGAATCTTTCTCGTGTCCCTTCTGCAACCGGACTTGTCTGTCGCCCATTGGCCTTTTCAGCCATCAGCGTGCCTGTAGCAAGCGCGGGTAGAGCCCTTAGAAATCTTCGTTCGCAAAGCCAAGCCATGATTCCTCTTGGAACATTACTTCAGAATTGAACTTGGAACTTGTAAACTGTTTGATCTGAAGACATTTAATAGCTTTATGAAGAGTCTTCAGAAATTGACAGACGCCTACTGGGCAACACAGAGATCAGTGACAGCACTCTGGGTGAAGAAATGACCAAATCAATCAGCTTATCCTGGGCCCCCGTGGCTTTTGATGAAGCTGTCTTAGAACAGGTTCTTTGCTGTGCTTCATACCAGTGAAGGGCTCCATGCTGCTTTTCCTTATCAGTTGTGAAGTGGTTAAATCGTGTGCCCTGAATGAAAACCTAATTTGCACATTCACTCAGGCAGTTCTTTCTGTTCTGTGGATGGGCTCTTGGAAACCATTTCCTTTGACAGGGCTCCCATCTCGAAGAAAGAAAATCCTGCTAAGAAGAAAATTGATTGGCCAGTCCCTGATGCTTGCTTTGGCAGGTGTCAGTGAGTAGCTGCTGTATATGGAGAGGAGTAGTGTAGGGAACCTTTTGGGTAGAAATGTCTCTGAACTGGCTGCTAACAGTTTAGGGAAAGTTTTGGAAGTGCAGTTCGCATAACAAGACGCAGCTGCGAGATGGTTTTGAGAAAGTTCTGTAACTGAAGGCCAGTAGAGAAAAGTAGAGTTTAGGATAGTGGGATGTTGTGGTTAGATAAGGTAGCTGAGAACTGGAGTTCTCATAATAGAAGACACCTGTTAGAGAAAAATAACTGTAGTAGTTTTGAGAAAGTTGAGATGTTGTTGTTAGTGTAGAAAAATAAGATTTTAGAATGAGCTAATTTTACTTAACCAATAGTAGGGTGTTTATATTAATGCATATCCAATAATTAGCGTGTGAAAAATTTCACTGTAACCAATCACCTGTTGAATTTTTCCTGTATAAAAGGCACTGTATCAAAATAAAGTTGTCTCTTCTTTAGCATCATATTGATGTGTGAATGAAGTCTCCGTTGGGTTCTCGCATGTGTATGCCAAATGTAAACAATCTGATAGTTTACAGAGTGGAGATCTTATGAGAAATAAGATAATAGAATAAGGTAAATAGCGTTTGAAAATGTAGAAATTTCCTAATGTTTTGATAAGTGGCAGTATAAAACTTCGGACACCTACATGCCGTGCAACATAGAAGTGTGACAAAAGACAGTGAATATTCTGTGTAACAGTTGTTCAGAATCCACTGCATGAAGCTTACTGACTGGATGTGCAGCTTTGGATCCTCTACGCTAAGCTTCCAGTGATGTAAAAAATCCCCTGGAAGGGATTGCAAATGCACTTTGCCATTCAAAGGCAGATCAATTGCGTTCATTTTCTATATGATGATAAAGTGTAGCAGTTGGCTGCTAATTACGAATAAAGACATAGCATCTTTTTAACCTTGCAGTCTTCAATTTTGAGTGTTTATTTTACGGATTAAGCTGGAAAAGGTTTGGAAGCGAGCCAACTGTCAGTGGTGTTACTGTTTTAGACTTTATCACAGCATCCAGTCCAAAGGATGAATTCAAGTCTTTCTGCACTTCTAAAGCAAATCCAAGTGGTTTCTTAAGCTTTGCCAATCTACCTAGTCCCTTGTTGTATTATTTTCTCTTCTCTGTCATTATACAGACAATTTTTGATGGAAAACTCTGGACTCCTGGTTGACCGTATTATCAGAGGGAAGAGATGTCAGAAATCTGTTAGCTTTAATTTTAGGATTTATGTGATTTTTCATATTAGGAGCATATAGTTTATGTCTTGTAAATTATATTTTTGAGGAGACATTGTCCCCTGCTCCTGCAAAGCTGAGAATGATGATCTGAAGTGTGAGACTTGTGAAAGATACAATTTAGTATAAAGCATGAATAAAAATCTTATGCTGCTTATAATGATATGGACTAATCCATATTGTCTAAGTATTGGTGGAGAACGACAATAAAGAAACAAAGCCAGAGTAAAATTCAATACTCATGAGAAATATTAATTTTTAAAATAGCAATATATATATGGGGTTGAACTAGATGACCTTTAAAGGTCCTTTCCAACTAAATCTATTCTATGATTCTATGATTAGTGTTTTGATAATGCTCATTGCATTTTTGTTTTAAAATATAATTTTAATTAACATCTATGGATTAGCATGCCATTTGATACTGTAAAATTGGTCTCTCTTATTTTGGTACAGAATAAGTAATTAATGATTCATCTGTTCTTACAGCTAGCCAATTTATATTTTATGTTGCCAGCTGGTTTATGATATGTCGGAGAGACAGAGAAAGGTATCATGGGTGTACTACATGGGAAATACAGGTTTTATCTACTGTTACACAGATACAAACTAATCAGAAAGTAGAATTATGACCTTGCATTACTGAAGATATTTTGAAAACTGCGTGTTCTAAAAATTATGAAAAATAACTTGTAAGCAAGGAAAGACAAAAGCACTTAGTGGATGCATTTCCACAAATGAGTGGAGAGTTCTGTAACTGGAAATGGAGCATTAAGTTACTCAGCAATAAGATTTTTACTGGCCCTCTTAACTGGATTGTCAATGTCATGTGTTGGAGGTACTTATATTACTGGGTGTTCTCTTCAATTTTATCATTTTTACTGTGTCAGCTTTTATTATCATTAACAACTAGGCTCACAGACTCAATTGTGTCCCAGCAGGATTTCAGATTATTCTTCAAATTACAGCAATTTGTCATGATGTCAGTGTTTTTTAACCTATAACCCCAGGTTACCTATGGAGGCTGTGGAGCCTGGATTTCGCATGCCACAGATTCAATTTATGTGTGTAAACAATTACAGGGCTTCACAAACAAATGAAAGGCAGCCAAAGTCAAAACTAAAGGTCAGAGTCTAGCTTGTCCTGAATCCATTCTAATTGGATATTTTTTTCCAAACGGAATATAGGCAATGCAATAACGTCAGTTCTTGGCCATAAATATAGTAGAGGTGAGTTAGACTCTTGTTAATGGCAGAACTTCTACCAGTGATGGCAGTTACAGAATTTAGAATTATGGCTGTTGCAACAAGTATTTCTCATTCTGTGTGACTGTAAAAGTTTTCAAGAGTTTTGATGATATTGAAAGAGAGAAAAAAGCAAAATGATCTTGAAGCTGAATGTTCTAGTTCGGGGACACCCAAAGCCAGGGAAGGGAGGGGAAGGCAAGGCAGTGACTATTCATCTTCTCATAACTCATGTAACAGTCCTGGGCATCATTAGTGCTGGGGGTTGGAATGGGTGGTCTGAAAGCCCAGAACCAGCCTGGCTGCCTGTGGTGGCCACAGCTTACAGGACACAGCAGAGCTGATCCTTACCCACAGACAAGCTCTAGGATAACTCAGCTGCAGAGTGGAGCTTGGGGCAAATTTACCATCTTCACAAATTCTGTGTGAGGTGTTGGAATGTCAGATGGAGAATTTGATTGTTAAATGTGATGTAGAATTGCAATTTTTAGAATCTCTATTTATTACTTTGCTACTATTTCAACTACTGCCACCCTATGTTGACCTGCTTTTTTATTATTGAGCTTTGCCTGTAACAATGTGATCTTACAGAATAAATAGATAGTTTACTGTGCTTCCTCTGAAATTATACTGTATTAAATTCCTTGTTTATTCATGTTTTTCTGGGTGATCTTGAGATGCTCACATCTATCAATTACATTGGCATAAATGAAAGATAAATTATAGATTAATTGAATAATTAAGCAGCCACTCTTAATTACTGTCCCAAGGAGTTACGGAAGTTACAGTTCTAAGTGTATTACCAAGGAATTCTTCAGATTAAATTTCTTTAAATAGAACTCTGCAAAGTACATACTACCAGAGGTTTCTGCCACATCTTATTTGAAAGAATTTTTTTATAATCTAACTGCATGTTAAAGTCTTTGAAAGTGCTTGACTGATGTGAGGATGAGGCTTATGGTTAAACACTAAACAGGGCTTAGATATATGCTTAAAGGCTAATATACGTAATCAAGCTCACAGGACGCCTTTTGGTGGAAACGGCTAACTTTACTAGGGTGTTCCCATTCTTCCACTGAGTTTCTGAAACAAATTAAGAAATTATCCTGAAAGCTCAAGCCAGGTTTAAAGTATTTCCTGCATGCATACATTTAACCCAACAGAAAATGCAACTTGATTTGCTTTTTGTTATGTTTTTGATGCAGTGTTAGTGTGGGTTAGCTTTGATGGAGGGGGTGTGCAGCAGCATGATCTGGCAAGGATGAAGACTCACGTTACAAGGAGATGGGATTTTTATAAGCTTATAAACATGACAGTGTTTATGGACAAAGCAGAGCAATGACAGCTGAAAATCAGTGGCACTTAGCTATGGGGTAATCAGAACACGTCTGGATCACAGGCAGAGTCAGCAATCAGACTATGAAGGAGGTTATGATAAGAATGACAGTGGGGTTGTCGGCAGAGGAATTCTGTAACTAAAGAGATTACATAAATGACAGCAAGTATGAGGAACAGCCTATAGCCATTAACATATGTAATTTCATTTCCTTCTCTGGAGATACTCAAAGGCTGTCTGGACACAATCCTGAGTAACGCGCTCTAGGGGACCCTACTGGAATAGGGAGGTTGGACCAGATGACCTCCAGTGCTCCCTTCCAACCTTAACCATTCTGTGAGTCTGTGATTTTGTCATTGGTAGTTACCTTTACTTCCAGATGCTTATGCCCTCCCAGCCCCTAAGATATGCAACCCCCCTCCTGTAGGCCGTATAGACCATGCTCATGGCATGAGGGATCGAAGGACATCCCTCTGATGCATCAAGGTTTTCAGTGAAGTACTCACCTTCACAAAAGTCAGTTCTCTGCTGCTGGAGTTTGCAGTGGTGATCCTCTTTTGCTGTGCCTACCTTGTTGACTTTTGAATTTTCCTTGATTCTGTTCAAACTGTGAGAACCGCAGCTTAATTCCCTGATTCCCAGACTGCTCACTTGTTTTACTTCTTTGGTTCCAGTCCTCAGCTCACTGGTCGCTGTGCCCTTAGGCATGGTGTCTCATAGGTAGTCTTCCTCATCCTTCCCCAGGGAGTTGTTCCTTAAAGCTTAGAGATATCATCCTCTTTTCTTTGATTTATAATTGTCTTAAGCATACCATTATTGCATTACTTTTCCCATTCTTAAGTCTTTTCATTGTGCTGGCTTGGCAGTTCATTAGTTGAAATTAGTTCATTCTGTTACAGACTACAGATGTGTTAAGACCTAACATTTATGCTTGCTCAGCAACTGCATTAGTCCCTGCCTAGCTGTAAGTAAGGTTAAATATAGTTTTGCAGAGTTTAGCAAAAATTATACTATTAAATGCCCCTCCCTGTCCTCTGCTTTTTTTCTAAAGTGTTTATTGATGCACTAGGGCTTGGTTTTGCTTAGCAGACCTTTCTTCTTCGTCAGCAAGTTATGCTGGGGCATTTTGGCCTCTGCTGGGTGAGGGCTCCTGTTCCCCTGCTTTACCAAGTTGAATTTCCTCCTACACACGGTTGCAATGTAGCTGAAGTTCCAGATACTGTTTGGATGATTGTTTCTCTGTTATGTAAAGTAATTACCAATGCAGAAACTTGGAGCTGTGACCTCAAGTTTGGCTCAAAAAGCCCCAAATTTCCTGGCTATGGTGAACAACTCCATCATAAAGACACAGATTTGTGTTCTTTTTAGTGAAGATAATTTCTGGTTCTACAAATACTGCATTTTTTGTTAATACCAGGTGCAACTTCAGGAGGAGATATGGTAAATGTCCATACACAGATGTTTTCCCTTGAACTAAAATGAAATGATACTGGATTTCTCATATGAGTTATCAGCACACAATTATCTGATAAAGTAAGACTGTCTCCCATTTTTTTTCAGGGAATATTCAGTGTCACCAGCTATTAGGACTGTATTAACATTCAGGCTGTAGATTTTATATCAGCAAGAATGTCTCCTTTGTAACCTCATTTGAGACCTGTGAGCTCTTAAAAGCAATGGATGTGTGTTTCTGTTCAGTGTTTTCAGGTGCTGGTTCTAGAGAGCTCCCCCCTTAATGGGCAGTTTTCCCATTGGAGTGGCTGAGCACTTCCACCACCCGTTTCCAGATTCTCCTTGGGGACATGTGCCTCTGTTGTTTTTATTGTGACACTTAATTTGTAGGTGCTTAGTCCTTTATTAGGTTGCAAAATCAATTAATAACTTTCTACTTGTACTCTCCCTTGTAAGTATAGCTCAAAATGAGCAATGTGTTTTCCTTTAATTTAATTTGCCCTTACTGTGTCTTGAGCCACAATAAAAATTATTTCATTTGATATTTGTGCTTCCACACCTTTCAAATCATTCCTACAGGAGTCTTTTCAGTCTTTGTTTACCTTGGAATTCTCAGATTCCAGTGTTCCACCTCTGTGATTTATTCTGTTTTTCTGAATTTTTGATTGCTGCTGTTGGTGTGAGGGCAGCCAGAAGTGGAACGCAACATTTAGGTGCATTTGCTGTTTACTGCAGTGTAGTATGGGGTTTCATAGTCCTCAGAATTTGGGGTTTAATGTTTCTTGCAAACTTCTGTTGTCATTTAGTACTGTCTTTCTTTCTGCATTTATGCATACAAATTACTTTTTTTTTTTCCCTCACGCCGTTGAATGCTTATGTGTTTGTTTTCTGTTGAGGGGTGGTTTGTTGTTTGTGTTTTTTTTTCCTTTTTTTTTAATAGCTTGAATTTATTTTTAGCTTTTGTTTTATCAAGTGAGTTTTATTTCAGAAATTGCATCTCTTAGAGCGGGTGTAGCATTTTTTACCGTACTTCAGATGCTACAGTTATTTAAATATTTGGATGATCTGGAGGAAAGGCTAACAGCAAAATCCTTGTTTATATTGACACAATTAGTTTTTTGAGAGATTTCCTCTCTCTTGAGGATGTTTCAACAATATTGCAGTAAATATTATGTACAAGTTAAAAATTTAGGACTGTATCATTTTCTAGAACAGCTTTTTTGTTTTCCAACAGTGCCTTCTTCCTGGCCTAGGATGGCTGGGGTCTGCAGGTGCTTCCAAATGGCTGGATTCACATGTCATCTTAGTTACTGTAGTTCAGAGAAATATGTAACTACTCATTGTGGTGTAAGGTAATGCTGGAGAAAGAGCTGCTTGCACTATGCCTATCTGAATTCATTAATTACTTTGGTGGAAGGAAGGAGTCAGGTTGAATGTCCTGTCATATGGCATGTCATTTCTCTGTGGTCTTGTGACCAGCATAGTCTTTCAGGCTAAGTTCCCTTCAAAACTGTCATTTTTGTGTGACTATGTCTAGAATTCAAAACCAGTAATAAATGATCCTGTATGTTGACTTTAACAGACTTGCCACAAACAGGAATTGTTATCTCCTGAAATATCTTGAGGTCTGAATTAACAAACTGTTAGGAAGAGTGGCTATGGTTTGCGTTTTAATATAAGAGTGAATACAATCTGCTATGTTGATTTGATTTTTAATTATTTTTTTAGGTCTCAAAAATTATAGAATCGTAGAATGTTAAGGGGTTGGAATGGACTTTATAGATTATCTAGTCTCAAGCCCCCTGCCATGGGCAGGGACACCTCCCACTAGACCAGGTTGCTCAAGGCCTTGTCCAACCTGGCCTTGAACACTTCCAGGCTTGGGGGATCCACATCCTCCCTGGGCAACCTGTGCCATTGCCTCACCACCCTTACAGTAAGGAATTTCTTTGTAATATCTGGCCTAAATTTCTTCTCTTTCAATTTGCACTCATTACTCCTGGTCCTATCACTACAGTTTCTCATGCATATTTTAGAGGTGCTACAAATTCTCAGTCAGCTGCTGATATTTTATGAAAGACCATAGTATTTAAAACAATTTCCTGTTTTCTCACTTGTTTTTGTGCAGAAAGTTTGTTTCTTTGTACCTGCTCTGATGTCTTTTCTCTTGATTTTTTTATTTTTCTGTTTAAGTTGTTCAAGCTCCATCTCTTGAGATTTCTGTATCTTATTGGCTTAATCTTTTAGTTTGAATAGTCATTATTTTGAATGTCAGTAGTTTGAGTACTATTGACACTTGCTTTTCTCGCTGTCTCCCAGTTCCTTTCTTGGACACAAACATATCTACACAGTATAAAGGAGTTATGACAGTGCCTGTATCCCTGCTATGAATTCCTTTCTCAGACCACTTTCTGTGTTTTATGGCAACACCTCTTTGGATTGTCCAGTGCCTTCCAGTGAAAATTTTATAATTATTTCACACCATGTGTATATTTGTAGGTTCTCTGTTGGTCTCTTCCCAGGCTTTTCAGTCTCGGCTTCATGTCCCACTCCAGACCCTGACACCTACAAAGTTATTTGGGATGTGGATCATCTTGTCTTAGGGTATGAAGTTTGTTTAGTAATTGCAGGCTCTCCTGGCTGTGCAGGGATAGGTCTTGTCTGGAAAGCATTTGTGACAGTGTGCTGGGTGACTTGCCAGGGGAGGCAGCTACGGTTCAGCTCCTGAGGCTCCACTGTTCTGACAGTCCCCATCAGCAGCCTCTGGTGCTGTGTGCTCTGATGCCTCTGATCTGTCCAACATGAACAACCACTGAAAGATCTTCCCTTCATCCTTTCCAGCCCTTTCCAGCAGGATTTTAACTATCCTTCTTAGGATCAATTGCTGCTTTACAGGTTCATAATTTTTTAGTACTGTGGGTAGATTTTCTACTTTTTGGGGGGGCATAAAAAGGCATAATGTAACAATGTTAGTTTGAATAAACATCAGGATTTTATAGGCTTGCATGTAGAGACATACATTCTCCCCTGAACATGGTAGTGAGTTACTGATGTTAAAGGATAATTCAGAGAGAGGATGCTGTTGAAGTATCTCATAAACACCAAACAGTGGTAAAAAGGTATGAAGCAACATGCAAGTATGTATGAGTTAATTAACATCTGTATAAAATATTTATAAAATGAAACCAAATTAGCAAAATTAGTAGTATGCTTTCTCCAGCCTGTAATGCAATGATACCAATCCTAACATAATATTTCTTGTATTTCAGTTTGAGAAACTTCAGAGCAGAGTAACTTCTGCCGGAAGTTAAGGCTTGGTTTGTAGCATTTGTTTCAACACTTGTCCCCAGCCCTGCTTTCCTCCTCAGGCTCTATTTTAATTTGTCCACCAGGGCCCCTGGCTTGCTTGGCACAGTGACAGGCGCTGTCACTGATAGGTTTTCCATGTGGGACTTGTCTTGAAGCCTTCTCCAAGAAGGCTGCAGTTTAGATGTCACGTTTTTCTGTGATGATGTTTGCAGTGCAGTAAATAATCTGCGTCATGTTTTAGAGGACACAGAAGATTGTTTTAGGAACAGATGAGCTTTATTAGGTAGGAACAGTGTCTCATAAGTATCAACATTGCTCAAGGGTTCTGCATCAGTCTCCATTTGCTAACTGTAGTAGGCAAGACCTTGTAATTTTTGGTTTAAATAGGCAACACAGTGGAAAAGTGAAAAAGAAGAGTAAGGAAGTTAGATGACATGGCTAATGCCTCAAGGACAGCATTAGTGCTTGGCCTTTGATTCCTCGTCCTGTGCTCTTTCCCTTGGACCACTCTTCGCATTCCTGCTGTAGTCACTGAATAGGCTTCATCTCCAAATTAGTAAAGTCTGGGAAAACTTCCAGCTTTCTTCTTTTTGGCATCTTGTCAGTTCTTTCTGCATTTCCTTCCCCTACGATTTTGCAGCCTTGCTTTCCATCTCTAGCTAAACCTAGATCTTGCTGGAATCTATTACAGTATTCTGAAATTTGCCAAACTAAAACTTGTCCCTAGAGTGTGCAGAACTGGAATTTCTTCATGCTCTTGTTACCTGCTTCTTTGGGCTCATTAGCTGGCAGGTTGCAGGATTTGGTTCAGATGTGATTTTAAACTACAAAATGACAGCGCAAAGATGCAGTCGCTGTTTCTAATACAGCTCTGGCCCTTCAGCTGTAGACTTGCTCTGGCCAGACCCAGGCCAGTAGATAGGAAGCATTATCTTTCCAAATTCTTCCTTTCTCCAAAGCGAAAACCTGAAAGCAGTGGCCAGGGTAGGTTGCCAGATTGTGGATTATGGAGTTAGGAGAGGGCTGTGGTGTGCAGCTGCTGTGATAGGATGGGGAAACATACTCCTCTCCAGCCAGGCTGATACAGTGGCCCTAGAGAGAGCTTGTATCACAGAGAGGCATCCTGGGGGCACAAGGGTGTCATAGCTCAGGGCATCTCCTCTGCTTCGGGGAGACTTCTTGCTGGAACCTTTATGTCCAAATATACTGGCTGCATTCTCTCAGTTTTTAAAAATCATTAAATTAGGCCCAGAGCTCTCCGTATTGATTAGTTTCACCACTAACATCAGCACATCACAGAAAAAGAAGAGCAGAACTGCTGGTTTCTGTGTGGAGAACTGTGAGCATGGTGTGTTTTCAGTTCATCCCATGCTCTGGCTTTCTGCAAACCTTGAAGTGGCACTGGCTCTGCTAAGGATCCTTATGCAATCAGCGTTCACCAGAACAAACAGGGTGAAAGTCGCTGACGGAAGCTGGCTTCTGTAATTTAAATTGCTCAGTGATGACTTTTAATTGCTTGCTTTCTAAAATCACCAGGTGCTGGGAGGCATTAGTTTTACCCTGTATCTAGAGTATGTAGACTAAAAATAAATTACTTCTTCTAGGCAGGTGTTATTTTTAGGTTTAACACAGCAAAAGGTAGTGTGTTGTAGAAACTTCCCCTTTTTGAATAATGAAATATTTTCCAATTGTGATAGCAGCAATTTTTTTCAAAATTGTTGAGCTCCATAATAGTTTTAAATATAAAATATTAAATGTAACTGATGACTGCCTACTGAAATATGAATTAAATGCTATACACCTAAAGATTACTGTAAATGTAAATATGTACTGTAAATATACATGTAAATGATTACTGTTGAGGTGTTAGAATAAGACAATATTAGTTTTTACTTGAGAGCTATGATTGATATAATTTTTCTTCTCTTGCTTTTTACGTTAGCTTTTGGCAGTGTCTATTTATTTTTGTTTAGCTGTCAGAAATAAAAAAGGAACTTCATGGTAGCACTGTATTTTATGTTATATTTGGCTATCAGACAAACATGAAAAGGACTTCAGAAGTGTATGGAAATGCAGATATTTATTTTTAAGGCAAACTTTTATCAGAGTAAGTTATTATACACTTATTGCTATCACAAAGCCATTAGCTTAATTCCTTTGCAAGTAGGCATCATGTGATGAGCTGTACTTGAATGTCTTCAAAACAAGCAATAGTGAAAAGATGTTTGTGCTGCTGGTACTTTAATCACATGTGGGGTAACTTCCCTCCAAAGCACAGAGCTTTTGCTCAGGTCTCTGCCATCAGGGTTGGACTGTTTTTAGGCTCTAGCTTGTTTAAAAAAAGCTTGGGTTAACATTAGCTGGTGCAATTTGTAGTTTAGATCTAGTCTCAAATATAGGGGAGGGCATGATCCAGAATGAATGTTCATTCTGGACACAAGTACTAAGAGAGGACAGATAGCAGGGAAAATCACAATTTTTAAGTTAGCGTTTTCAATTAGTGAGAAGGAAAACTACTCAAACTCAAGGGAGTGGATTTTCTGTCTTATCCCTGGCTGAGAGCTCTGAGTCCCTTCTCTGTCAAGCTGAGTAGGGCTGGAGGAAGACCAGGGGAGTAGCTTTTTATCACATTCCTTGTTGCTTTATCCTTTTAAATGAAAGGCAGCCAATGAGCTCCAGTATTTCAAACAGAAATATGACTGTACTATATAATGTTATTTACTTGGACATTATGAATAAATAAATGAACAGCAAGGCTGTTTTGCTGAAGGCCTAACTGGAGAAGTCAGTAGCTGAGCATTTTACATCTCTGTACGTACACTAGATATACATAAAGGGAGAGAACATCTGGCTTATAAATACTCTCTTTTGGTGAGCACACTCAGTTACAATGAGCTGTAATTGCCAAGGGTTAGCTAAATATTCTGTTGTATTTTTTTCTGTAGCTGACTAATTTTATGTGTTACCTTATTCCATCTGAAGATGAGAAGAGAAACTTTGCGCTATTTCACACAGTTTGCAGATATTAGGATATGGTTAGAAGAAAATGCTGTCAAAGCTCTTAAAAACTGCCACTGACTTTAGCAACATTAAATTAAGGTAATATTTTAAGGTAGTCTGGGTTTGGTGCAATTTGTTTAACTTCTAAGTATTTTTTACCATCACAGTTCTTTAAATCCCTTGTTCTTAAAAATAATTAATTCAAAGTTCTGTCCCAATTCAAAATTCAGTTCCATTTCATTTAAAGCCACTGTGCTTTACCAAACGAAGTACAGAATGATCTGTATATGAGAAGGTTAGTTAGACAAAGCAAATATTTAAGCATTCAATAGCTATTTCATTTGATTGCAGTTCAAGCTTAATTGTTCTAATTCAGATAGAGTGATGAATTCAGGGGTAGTAAGTAGGAGCCTTGGAGTACCTGATGATGCTTTATTTTGGATATTGGGAGTTTTAATTATTAAAGGCTGTGCTGCGTCTGACAAAGCTTAATAGAAAGCTCTTTGGGAAAACGTGGTTGAGAGAAGAACATACATGTTCTGCAAAAGAGGATGGCCATGTATTCACCAGGTGTTAATAAATATGTTAATAAATACGATCACACAGGAGCAATTTTCTTCTAGCACCTAATTCCTCCCTCTCTCCTGCTGCAGAGCTTCCTGGTGGAAATGGCAATGAGCAAATATGATCAACAGTCACTCAGCCAAAGACCTGTTCTCTTCTTCATTTCCTCACTACTGTTAGACTACACTGTTACCAAATCTTACATTCTCAATTAGATTTGTATGATAACTAGTTTTGGTTCCTTCCTCAGGATAGTGGCTGCCTCCTGCTTTTATTTCTGGCTTTTTTTGTTTTGTTTTTGTTTGTTTTATTTTGGTTTTGGTTTTCCCCTCTACCTTCCCCTTTCTCCAGTTCTTCTGCCCAAAACTGTGACAACGGACATAGAGGTATGTTCCTCTCCTCAAATTATTTTCTCTCCCTGTGCTATCAGATTTTTCTCTTCCTGGCACAGATCCAGTTTTTGTTTGCTGTGCTCCTTTTAATTCTTCTCTTATTGACGGATTGACAAATTGACACCTGTAGTCTGTACTGGCATCTGTGTCATGCTTGCCCTTGTGTTTTACTTTCCTCCTTGACCTGCTAGCCAGTCTTTGTCCTTTTACCTCTAAGATCACTTTTTTTTGTTATGCAGTTGTTTTTCAGCCTCTTGAATCCAGTTTTTGTGTATTGCTGCTCTCCACAGTCTCTAATGACCTTCTTTTGAAGAAAGCTCTAAACCAGGACTCCATCCTCATTAATGACTCTGTTTACATAAATGTCTCTGCTGATCTGTATGTGGCTCTTCCATTCTGTGGTTTACTTATAAATTCTCAAGGATAGGGCACCCTTTTTTACAGTATTCAGCTCAATTAGCATGTTGTTTAATGAGTACAACTGTGAACTACTATGAAAGTCCAAATAACCAATATATTTCTGATTAAAGGTTCTTCCTCCCCCTCCCCGGGTATTTGACCAGATGAAATTATGTAGGTTATTGGTGGGATTGATAATAAGTAGCATTTTAAAATGGCACAGCTAGTTATCTGCAAACCTTGGCTCACAAATTTGCGTTGTGCCACAAATTTAGAGCAGAATTTTGCTAATCTTTCTCATGTGAACTGACCTACTTAAGTCAGTAGAGTGCTAATATTTGCCACACAGTAAGGATTTGGCTCATAATCTCGGGGAAAGCATTTGCATGCACACAGGGAATATTGTCTAGTGTTTTTGCTAAAGGCTTCCTCCTCATTCCATTCATCCTTATGAGTTTTTTTTAACTTAAAAATTGGAAGGTAAAGGTAAGTGTGATTTGCCCTGTATGTGATGCCTAAGGAAGTTGTGTATGAACTTCTCTTATTCAAATGGTGAGCGGAGAAAATTATCTCTGGATGGAAGTTATTATTTTGACTTCAGAAAAAATGTCTACTTGGCTCCTAGAAAAAAATGAAAACATCTTTAACTGCTTAAATTACACCTAACAAATAATGGGAGGAGGCTCAAAATGATAGACACCAGAAATTGTAAAGCTTCAACTGATTGAGGAGAAATAAAGGGCAGTGATTGGCAAGCTTAAATGGAAGAGCAGGAACAGCAGGAAGGGTAGAATTCTCTCAAGCACTGTAAAAAATTGCAGACACGCTGGTCACAGAAATTTAGAGGTATTTACAAAGAAAATGATTCCTGGTGTTTTTTCACAGACTGTCAGTGTGACTTTTTTGAGATTTTACACATCATTCACATAATTTATTATCAATTTATTTTCAGTAATAAATTTTCTTTATAATTTTTTTTCTCAGAACACATATTCATTTTCTGTATATTTGTAGATATAAATTGTTCCTGTGCCTTTTTACTGATATGTGCCGCTTGATTTTTGGGATCAAATGCCCTTCAAGGTGACATTTCTTTCAGTTTTAACATCATCACAGTGATGGGAGGAAGCTGCTCAGTGTTACCTCCACAGAGGAATCCACACTCTGTAATACATCAGCAACAAAGGATGGGCTAAAGCGAATCTCCATCTTTACCGAAAGCAAGTGGAAGCATAGTGACAAAGAATGAGGCAATGGCTGAGGTACTTAATGCCTTCTTTGCCTCAGTCTTTAACAGTGAGACCAGTTGTTCTCAGGTACCCAGCCTCCTGAGATGGAAGACAGGGACAGGGAGCAGAATGAAGCTCTTATAATCCAAGGGGAAGTGATGATTGATCTCCTATACAATTTAGATATTCAAGCCTATGGAGCTGGATGAGATCGGCCTGAGGGTACTGAGGGAGCTGGCTGGTGAAGAGTCTGGAGCACAAGTCTGATGAGGAGTGGCTGAGGGAGCTGGGGGTCTTTAGCCTGGAGAAAAGGAGGCTCGGGGGAGACCTTATTGCTCTCTACCTGAAAGGATGTTGTAGCCCAGTGAGGATCGGTCTCTTCTCCCAGGCAACTTGTGATAGGATGAGAGGAAATGGCCTCAAGTTTCACCAGAGGAGGTTTAGATTGGATATTAGGAAAATTTTTTTCACTGAAAGGATTGTCAAGCACTGGATCAGGCTGCCCAGGAAACTGATGGAGTCACTATCCCTAGAGGTATTTAAAAGATGTGTACATGTGGGACCTGGGGACATGGGTACTGCTATTGGCAGTGCTGGGTTAATGGTGGGACTTGATGATCTCAAGGGTCTTTTCCAATGTGATATGATTCTATGATTCTAATGCTGTTATCTGACGTGGGTGCCTTACTGAGAAACTTAAGCATCCAATATACAATATGGAGAATAAGAGGTTTAAATGACAGTGAGTATATAGGCAGCTCAGGTTCCTAACAGAACCATCTGGGTTACCAGGCAGTTTGACTGTCTCCTACACAGATGCTGAAGGGGAAGTGCATTCTTGACCCAGATTGGTCTAACCATGGTGTTAATGGTTGAGTGTAAACTGGCTGTTTGTTGCATTCTTTGTCTTTGGAAAAACAAATCCAAGATGATAACATAATTTGTCAAGGAACAGCAGAATAAACCAGTTCCATCACATAGGTTAGAACCATTTTATACAAAATAAATGCCAGTATTTGCAAGGCCTCCTTCCTCAGTTCTGAAGAGGATAGGGCAGACACTGGAGAGCTGCTGGTACTGCCACAGTATTGACTGATACTCTTAATGCAGAAATAACATTTCTAGTATTGTCACCCACAAAACCTACAGATAAATAAAAGGTGTTTTATATAGGTGCAAGTATTGAATAACTTCTTTACTTTTCCACCTGCTCAAATGTGAAGATTTTATAATATTTACTTGTAAGGTTGGAGATGGTTCTGTTTTATTTATTCATGAGAAAAAGAAAGAAAATCATTCTTCTTCTCCTCCCAGCCTTACTTCATCCTGAAATTAGACATTTATCCCTGGGTAGGTTTTTACATAGTTCTTTACTTTTTCTGAAGTCACGTGCCTGTTTATAGTATTAGCAAGATAGTTGAGTTTTCCTTCAAGAACTGTATGTCCCAGCTTCTTTAAAAAGAAATAAAACCGAAACAGCAAAAAATGTCAAGATTCTTTCAGTTACGCAGAATACTGTAGTAATTCTGACAACTTGATTGTATTTTTCAGTGCAATTCCAGGGCCTAGAGCACAGGACTGTCCTTCTCTCCCCTAAATTGGTCTTGTGATTGTGGACTCATCGTGCTGTAGTGGTGGTTTGTGGATTCTTGAACAGATACTGAAAGCTAAAGGAGAGAATTTTGCTGCAATGTAAGCTGTTAAACATTTGGACTAAAGATTAAGCTTTATTTTATAATAAAAAAGTGAGTAGTTTTCCTCTTCTACTTATGTTCCTATTTCTGAGTATACATATTGCAACATTGCCTTCTCAAGATAGGATAATGCAGTACAAGAGAGTAGCAGGTTTAAGAAAACCTCATGACCTGCAAACATTTCCCTTTGTCCAGCTTTTCTTTCCTGCACAGGGAAGATACAGAGGTTGTTTTCTGCCCCTCCTTTTTTAATACTTTGTAATTTGTCATTAATCTACAAAACTAGGGAAAAAAATATGAATAACAGTTATTTTATCTTACTTTTTCTGAATGGTTGCCTTGCCTCTAACAAATCCATTTGCACAGGCAGATATTTGGCAATTTCAGTAGTATTTATACAGGCTGACATTGAACGACTGTTGCTTTTGCTGCAGATGACAGCACGACTAGCACAAAACCGTGGCCGCATGTTCCTGTGCGGTACACGTCGATGCAAACCCGTTTAGGCGCCTTGAAGTTTCTTCTCCCTCATCCCCTCCCTCC
>VYXB01003490.1:211710-232313 GCA_013397135.1 Pachyramphus minor | reverse complement strand
CTGTTGTTCCTCGCCCGCGTTGCCGGCAGCGGAGCCGAGATGATGATTACCTGCAGTCCCATTTTTCACTCCGCTCCATGCAGATGCGGCGCGGGCGGGCCGCGGGCGGGGAGGGGCCAGCGCTGATGCAGCACCGGCGTGTGACAGCGGCGCGGCCCGAGCCCGCTCCGGGCGGGTCCTGCTGCAGTCCGCGCATCGCCACCTGCCAGCGGCACCGCCATCCCGGCTGCAGGCGCCTGGAGGAGACGCTGCGGGGGCACTTGTTTGAGGAGTACCTGCCTGACTGAGCCGCTGGGTTATTCTTTAACTGCGGGAGAAGTGCCTGTGCTGCCTTCACGCAAGCTCCCTACTGGCTTTCTGCAGTCGTAATTTCTTGGAGCCGTCTCTCCCTTCTCCCTCCGGCTTTTCCCCGCTACTTCTTTTTCCTTTTNTTTTTTTTTTTTTTCCTCCCCCCGATCGTTATTCGCCCCCCCAATCTGTGCTGCCTCAGTAGCTCTCATTATGCTGTGCTCAGTGGCCCGGTGTGTTCCCCGCCTCTGCTAGGCAGTGGCAGCATGGATGGTGCTCTTGTGACGACCTCTGCTGATGCTATCAGTCCACTGCGGATAGGCATGCTGAGTAATCCTGCTGTAAATGGGCGAGGACACGGACACACGGAAAATTAACCACAGCTTTCTGCGAGACCATAACTATGTGACTGAAGGTAACATGAATACTGTCATTATTCTCTTCTTGCACTGCGTATTCTGTGCCGGGAATGCACTGTCATGTTTGGAGATGTAGGCTGTTCCTATTTTTCTCTTTTGAACAGGGGGAATTTCAAGGCGTTTTTCTGTGGGATGTAGCAACAGAATCTGTTTGAATTTGCTAAACCGCAAAGGCATTCTGTCATGCTACAGCAGTATCTGAAACTATATGGGCTGGAGAAGGTCTTGCATTGTGCTGAGTTTCTGCTGGTGAAGTGTGCAGCACCTGGCATTGAATGCACAGTAGCTGCAGTGTGGAAGATTGGAAGCAGTTGATTACTTGAAAAAAAAGATGAGAGATTTGAGAGCACCAAAGTAAGAGAAATAATCTGTAAAGTTAACCGTTTGCTGGTGTAATAAAGGTTATGCATCTCATTTTGGTAATTATAGCCTGAGCATTACAGACATTGCTGAGTTGATTGATCCCTAGAGAAGCATATACATTTAGAAGGGATGTGTAAGCATCATCTTCTGAAATACTGCTGTCTTCTTTCCATCCCCTGTGTATGTGCGAGGTACATGAGAAAAGGCACCTTCATTTTAAATCACTCACTGGCTGGTAGGTTATTACATAAAAAAGGAATTTTCCTGCAGGTGACACACATTAAATGCTGAGAAAATTTACCTTGAGAACAGTGAAATACTTGGGTGAGGTACTGGTCTGTATTTTCTTGTCTAAAGTTGGTTTAAGAGTAGGCCATTTTAAGATTGATTGAACAAGAGAAATGTGCTTGTAGGTGTTTGACTTTGCAAATACATTTGTATATGCAGTTTTAATAGCACTTTTCAGCAGCAGAAACAGTACTTAAGTGTAGGCTTATATAATATGAACATACTTAACATCAGGGCCAACCAATACTACTTGAGACTCAGTCTCCAGATTCTGTCGTCATTTGATCAATGCCCAGTCACTTAATACTCCCATGCTGCATCCTGAAATGTGATCAGCTGATGCTCTCTTGATTATTGATGATTTCAATTTTTTTAGAATTTAGAAAACAGCAGGATGATTTTGCCATACTGGGAACACAAGGCAGATTTTTAGAAGAAAATTTAAAAATACCATATATTGCAACTGTTACCAGTGACTGGTGTAATTGCTTGCTAATCTTGCCTCAAGGACATTCTTTGCACTCTGGTTCATGTTTCAGTAATTTTTAAATTTATTTTGAAGTTTTGGTTAATGCTATTTTTCAGAACGATGATTTGTGTTTTGAGGTGTAGTCACCTGTAATAACACTTGAGGAAACTTTGTCTTAAATTTTTAATTTATGCCTTAGATTCTGCAAAATGCATAGTATAATGACTGCAATGTACCTGCTACATGGTGAAATTCAGATGTATGTCTAATGTGCAGCTATGTTGAAAATTGAATTTTCAAGTCTCTCCTGTTTTATATGTTATGGGTGTTCTAAAAATTAGACGGCAATTTTTAGTATTGTTTGTGGCACTGCCGATGCAAGTGTTAGTTTTCTCTCATGTTTTATCTT
Source organism: Pachyramphus minor (assembly GCA_013397135.1). Lineage (NCBI taxonomy): Eukaryota > Metazoa > Chordata > Aves > Passeriformes > Tyrannidae > Pachyramphus > Pachyramphus minor. The sequence goes on along the minus strand of VYXB01003490.1, from coordinate 230,077 downwards.
CTCTTGATATTTGAATCAGAAGGACTAGATGTTCTTCTGGGATAGCACATGGAGTGGCTTGTCTGAAATGGGTCAAATATACCTTAAATATCCATGTTGGCCTGTATTACATTTTTTCTGTGATCAGAAGTCATCATGAAATATGTTGGCATCTGTTGTTGAAATCTGCAGTAGCAAAGTGTTAGTTCTTCAGCTCTGACAAGTTATTCCTTGTTGGGAATGCTCAGTTGGTCAGGTGTAATAAAATTCTTCACATCTGTTATATCTGAAATTGCCACACATTTTAAAAGCTCGTGGAAATCATGAGGGAATGGATTTATCTGTGAATTTTTTCGAGGGACACCTTCAACTCAAAGAGGAACATCACGAATTTAATTTCTCATTGATATACTTTGTGCAAAATGCATAATGAATACCTGAGTTGAACTGATGCTTAAAATGTGCTTTGTTTGTTCTGTTGTGGGGTTTTGGGTATTTTTTGTTTGAAGATTTGGCTTAAAGATGAAGCAATCTTTAACACTTCTCATCTGTAAAGGCCTGTAGTCCTTCCACAGTCCTTGTATTTGGTCCCATGACATTTTAAGTGCTGCATGTAGCAAAATACATATAAAAGGCAGTAATATATTACTTTGTTATACTTCCTTGGGGTCAAATCTAAGTCTTTCTTTTGAGGTCTTTGGCTTTTGTAATCCACTGTTTAAAACTAAGTAATATTTTATACTGTGTTCAGTATATTAGAGAAGTTCCCATTTCATTGTTGTCTGTGAATAACTGCAGTTTTATCTTGTTTTCAGAGTATTAAAATCTTGGTAAGTGGTGTCCTCTGTCTTTGGTGCTCCAAGCAGCAGACTAAATTGTTTTACAAAGGAAGATATTTCTAGTCTTTACATGTACTTTACATGTACCCTCTAACTATTCCCTGAGGAAAGTAAAGCCAGTAATAATCAAGAAGATGGGGGTTAACTATAGTCTTGCTTTACTTCTCTTCCTCTTTTACTAGTTTGGTGATTTAGAAAAGCCCAGATAATCAGTTGACATATGAATTCAGGGTATGGGAAAGCTGTGAGCCTGTCTGATTTGCTGTGCTCTTGCTAGGGGACTGTGTTCTAACAAACCTGCTTGCTTGAGCAAAGGCAAATTTCATCTCTCTGATAGGTCATTATTTTCTAACATTGGGGTTGTCTGTATGAAATGTGGCTTTACCTTGACTCCAGAAAATGGAATTGGTTTTTAAATCTCAACAATTCCTTGATTTGATGTTACACTGTTGATGTTTTACTGTTTCTGGTAATAGGCATTATAGACACACATATGAGGACAGTGATTAGCTGGACCTGTTTCTCCTGTTTCATATGCACAACTGCAGTAAACCAAATAGAATTAAAACAAGCAGGACTTGAATAATCTTGTCATTTAAAGTCTTAAAATTATGTTACAGTTGCACAATGGAAAAAGATTATTTAATTCCAGCAGCAATAGACAGTAAGTTTTTCAGTGATCACTTTCAAAAGTGGTTTTTGAACAAACTTCTTTAATTGGAGTTGTTTGTGGGGGGAGAACAGAAATGACCTGATGAGACTTGTAAAGAAAGAGAGGATAAAGATCTGAGGTCTAGAAAATGTGACCTGTGAGGAAAGATTGAACTTCTTTGTGCAGGTGGTGAAATGCTGGGATATATTGCTTGGGGAGCTTGTGTAATTTTTATCTCTGAAGTTTTTAAAAGCAGGTGACATAGATGTCTGTAAGAAATGACATGGGGATAGCTGAGCCTCCCGTGGGGCAGAGGAATGGACTAGATGACCTCTGAGATCTGTTCAGGCTTGTGATTCATTGCTGAGCTGTGTTTTATCTTAATTGCCTTTTGCAACACTACAGCTGTGGGAACCAGCTGTCCAGGAGGTGTTGGGTCAGTACAATGTGTTATTTCCACAGCAACTGTAGGAGCACTGAGGAGAGAGGAGAGGCACGGAAAAAGAAGATGGGCTGGATGGGAGAAACATGATCCTTCATCACTTACAGGCAGAGTCTGTTAGGGGAGAGGGCAAGGAAAGTGTGGACAGTGAGTTGGGGGAAGGGGGAAGGGGATAAAGGAGGCGCGTGTGCTTTAGAGGGCAGAGAATGTCCTTCAGTCCTAGAGTTCCCTTGATGTTACCTGTGCTTAAGATTAATGGTAAAACTCACAAGACTGCTGATGTACTTTGCTGTCTCTGGGCCTTGGGATCAGCTAAGAATTAGATCTGACTGAGAACAGTGAGTTGTGTGGTATGATTCCTTGGTATCCTTCCTATGGTATTCCTGGCAGGGGCAAAAAGCTGTAGGAATCAATGGCGCCACTGTTTTGTGCAATTGCCGTGTTAATTCAGTTAGTCTGTAGTTTACTGATATAATGATTAACAGAGAAATAATGAACAAAATTCACTATTCTTTCCAAACTCTGTTAAAGGATGTGCTTCACCTCCAGGATCCCAAATTTGTTCTGAGAAACAAATCTGGTGGTGAAGGCGTGTTGCAGGTTGCATGCTGGCAAATCTAGCGTATGAATTGATCCCTGCCTTTTTCTGGAAGATCCCTGTTTTGGGAAGGAATAAAAAGTTGTTTATACTTCCATTTTCTAGAGAGACACAGATTCCTCTCTTGGTCTGGGCCTGCAAAGATACGTGAAGCCAGTGGAGTTGCACTGGTGCAGTGGGGCAGAAGCTGACCTGTGCTATCCAGTCATTCATATGGCCAAATTGTACCGATTGGTTCCATATGGCTTAACTCCTGTGAAAAACTTCATCATGTTAATGGTGTATTAACCTCCTCAAATACGATATTTGAAGAATAGTGAGAATTACCACTCTAGTGTAAAACATACTGAATCATAAACGTGAAATATTTATTGTAGGGGAAGAAAAAAAATTTTTTCCTAATGATTTTAAAGGAAAATCCTCTGCAGATAACAAAAACAAATTTTGGGACCTTTTTTCCACCTGAACTAAAGAAGTTCACTTCTTCAATAATCAAAGTTAAGGGAAATCTATTTTCTTCTGCCAGAAAGAAATTTATTTACGAGCTTTTCTTTCATAAGCATCTCAAATATAATTTGAATAAGAGCTTAATACCTGAGAGTATTGGATGAATATAGTGAACAGGTACCACTTTACTGGCTCAGGCTCACCATCAGTCAGTCTAGTTCACTGATTTCTGCTCATTAAGAAAAATCCAAAAGGTAACTCTTCCTCTCTTAACCTTCAGCAATTCAGGATTTATGTTGTGAATATTGATGATTTTTATCTTTTTACAGAATTCATCTACAAGCAGTTTTAGAATGACCCTCGAAATTATTGCTTATTCTTAGTCTAGTCACTTGCATTATTTTTCTTCCTCAAATAGAGAATGAAGAGGGGTAAACCTTGTTAAAGCATAACTTTGCCCCTTGTTAAACACAGGATGTAGTTGTCTTTTTGTGCATGGATTTGGTTCTTTTATTCACAGTGATATTCATATGAATGTTGTGGGTAGGCTTGAAGATTTGGATTAATAAGGTTTATTCCATCCAAGTGATGTTGCTGACTCTGTAATCTTTATTTGTGCAGCTTAGGTGGGAGGAGCCCTGGAGGCAGGGCTGGAGCATTGCTGTCACACTGGCTTGCACTGAAGCCTGATCCCTTTGCTCACTCACTCAAACCTGCAGCTGGATGTGTGGTTCAGCGTGCAGGAAATTCAAACACTGAACCACTCAAAGCTTGTATCTGCATAGCACAGATGTCTTAAGGCAATGACATTTAAGACAGCATCTGTATGGGCGACATGGGGCAGCAATTTATGCTGACAAGCCCAGAAAAAGCGGAATAGAAAAAGCAGAACAGGTTTAGCCAAAGTGAATTACACTATCAGAAACACTTGTCATGATGCAGTACCAGCGACACAAAGTACTCCACTCACATAATTTTCATACTACATCTGTTAGATACTAATAATGTCATTGTCTCTATTTTACTTGCCAATTCTACTTTAAGAGGAAATAATAAATCAGGAGTGGGATTAGAATGGTTGATCCTAGACTGGGGCTTCAGTTTCTGAGTTTGCTGTTCCCAGCATTCCCAGAGAGCAGGAACATGTTACTGTAAACTTGTTACTGCTTCTTTAAAAGATCTGCCTCTTCAAGGATGAGGTTAGTGTAAGGACTGGTTGTTAGATCTCCTAAGAGAGCACTTGAACCTGCTCTGAGCTGCAGGATGTGCTTCAAAGTCATGCAGTTGACTTGGTCTGGATCTTGATTTAATGTCATGTTCTCCACGTGACAGTTATTCGCCAAGGTTACATGTACACTGTAAAATGTTACCAAATAAATCTCTAATGCTGGCTCACTGGCCTGGTGCGTTGCCCTTAGGGACTGGCGGCAACCTTGGGCTCTTTGCATGCATATCTAATCCACAGATGCACTTGCACTCACTAACTAAATAATAAATGTATTTGGTTGCTGTGTAGTGTTATAGGTCCTGTAGAAGTGAATAAGATGTATTAACAAAAGACAAGAACAATCTAGAATATTAGCTCCATGACACAAGCCAAGCTCCTTCCATGACAGTGAGAATGCAGAGCTGCAAAAGAACCCAGTTGTACCAATCTGGATCTTTTCTCAGGTGCCAGCAGACTAGAAACATTATAAGTAGAAGTGATTATAGTATATTTATCTATAAAACTGCTATATGTAATAGATTTACCTACATATAAACCTTAAAAATGGAAGTTCAGGAGGTCAACACTGCATTGTACGTTTAAGATAAAATGCAGGCATAAAATGTGATCCATGCAAGCTCAACATCTGTGCCAGATTTTTTTGTACTTGAAAGTGACAATTCAAAAGTATTGAATAACGTGAAGCTGAACAACACCGTGCAAGTAGAGTCAGTGTCATTGGAACACTTTATTTAGTGTATGCATCACTATGAAAAGAAAACTGTACTTTGCAACGTATTTTGTTTTCTATGTAGACCTCAGACATTTCAGCACTGTATCATATATTTAAGTGGTGAGTTTAACGAATAATAGATGTGGTTCTTGCATCAGTTTAAAATGTGAAACACAATACAGTAACACTGAATATTTTATAATAGAAGGGCTGACTATCTTTTATTACAGCCATAAAAAGGTAATCAATCATTACTGCTTATGTGGTGTTACTGCATCGTTACTGGTTTTGGTGTCTTTGAGACTTTCCTTCCACAATTTATTTCATCCACTGTAGTAAGGCTTTGTGTTGAGGAATGTATGCTAAGAGATGGCAAGGTGTTTGCTGGCTAATCTCAGTGTAGTTGCTTTGGCCAAAGAAAGGATGGTAGAGTAGGTAATAATCTCAGAAAATGAGATCAAGTTATTATGGGGATTTTTGTTTTTTAAAGAAGAAGGAGTTTTAAATTAACTTCTAGCCATGTTGAGGCACCTTCTTGATGAACTATTTCTGTAGTTCTTAGGTTAATGCTGAGCTTGCCCTGAGTTATGAATGTGGTCTAAAGTTCCCCAGTTCTTTACCAAGAACAAACCCCCACCTAGCAAAGCAGCCTTATATATGGTAAGAAAGTTCCTTTTCTCAGGAATATTTCCTTGTTGGAAAGCTCGTGTACCTGTTTTTGTTATTGCTTCAATGCAAATGAGAACAGACTGTATTTTGCCAGTGCAAAGACAAGTAATAAAAATGTGCATTAAGAGACTCAATTCCTAATAAAATCTCTCAGCATAACATGTCATGCAGTTCAGTGACTTTTGTGAATTATTTATATGACAGGCATTTGGGATCTGTATTGTTAAATATAGCAGTGTTTTTTTCTTTCATATTCACTGATCCATCTGTTCAAAAAAAAGAAGAAAAGGATGAAAACATCTGTGTTATAATGGTATTTGTGTGTTTTACTTAGAAAGAGAGTACAGAAGAAAGTAAAAGACTGAGATTTGGTTTATTACCCTCTATTTCCAGTTCAGCTCCAGTCTGATTAGAACTTAATTATTGTCATCTTGCTTCTTCCTGTTTTGCAGTGCTTTTGTTGTTTGTGTGACTCAGGTGTTGCACATAGTCGATGACTGTACAAAATAACACCTTTTGTGTAAATTCTGAGCTTAATGCTGCCTGTGATAGTACTGTTTGCATTAAAGACAACCATAGCATGCTCTACTTGCTGGGCCAGTTTCTAGTAGAAATAAAGATCATCAGTACTGAATTAAAATTAAATGATTGATTATTTCCTTCTCTCAGTTTTTAATGGCTCCATATTATTTCTCCTCAATCTAAGATGTTAAATGAGGATTTCAAATAAAAACTAGAAATATTTTTTAAGCAGTGAGCTGGTCACAAATTTTCAATAATGTATTTCTAAACTTTTATCCATTCAACATAACCTCATGTTCTATTATTTGACAGGTTTCAATTTATGATAGAACCTGGCACAAGACCTTTAATAAATCTTTTCAGGATTTTCAAATGTACAGCTGTAAATCAGGATCTGTCTGTCATTATTTCATAAATAATTTCTCATAGAACATCTTTATTTCTACATTGTGCCATGATAAAAAATTCAATTATTAAATTAAGTGATAATAATTCATTAGAAAAACTCAACAAATAGGGACAGTGCACTGGTAAGTGCAGGGCAAAATTGGCTGCTAACGTAGCACATGAGAATTTTGTCACACTATATGTTAATTTGACACTCTGCTTGATTTGATACCTTTTGTTTCTGCATGCATATCTGTGATATGGGAATAACCAGTACTAGATGAAGTCAGATGTGTATTCTGTAGTCTCCTTTTGCATGGAAGATTTAGGTTAAGTGTATTCTCTTTAATCAGCAGTGAAGCTCAAAGCAGAATTCACATGTGCAGTCTCTTTGAAATAGGTAGATGTGAATCATTACAGAAATTCCTGGAATGCCTGATGCTAAGAGTCAAGTAGTGGTCATACGGATGGTGATTATTCTTATTGATCAAGTGGAATATGAATATGATTTTGTGCATGTTGTGTGCACTCGTGTTCTCGTATATCTTCCACTTACAGAAGTCTTGTGGATGACTGCTACTACATTTTTTTCTGGTGTGTCTGTATTGCTTCCTGTTGCTGTGCTTGAATTGTGAATCCAAGAGTATTAAAATGGCTATGGAGAAGTTGCAGCATTGGGAAATGGGACAGTAAGAGCTTGCATGTATGGCACTGTATGTCTTACAAGTCCCAAATGATTCACAGACTCTTTTGTTCTGTGTATGTCATGTTTGCTGGTCAGGGGAGAGAGACTTGGCTGTGACTTCCTTATGCCATGGTGTGATAATCAGTGTCTTTGCATTTCTGATTTTCCTCTGTGGTGCTGACGAGCTGCAGCTTTCTGAAAAACTCATTGCTTGGACAGATTTTATTTTCCAAGGTTAGATGTGTCCTTAATTGCCAGGTTAGACATTTCTGTGCTTCCACATGCATTTCAGAAAAATGAGTCATATAGAGCAGAGGCCTTTTTTATTACTGTGTAAATGTAACAAAGGGTGCTAGATGTAAAACAAATAAGTTGCATCTGTTAGCAGTAATGATATTGCAAATCACCCAATTATATTAAAACTTCAAGATTTACTAGCTGCAGGAATTTATGGCCAAGTGACAAGTTTTAGTTGCTGTAACTTTGAACTGTCCTGCAGAAGTTACTGCTGAATGTGATTTGTACAGAGTACAAACAAACAGCTGTTTGTTGCATTCATCTTTCCCAGTTTTTTGGTTAGGATATAATACTGGCAATGTTTCTTTTACTTTTTTATTCCTTAAAACTAATTTCAAGGTATTTCAAATTTGGAGTTTGTTTTGAAACTGATATTAATGTGATTATTTTCAGCAAATTGTCTGTTCTCCAGAGGAAGCTGTAGCCTTGGCTGCCTATCTTCCCTTCTCAGCCACTGTTGGAGCCTGTCCCATCTCAGAGGAAGTATCAGAATAGAGTGAAGGAGGCATTGGTTAGCCCACCAACCTACGCTTCTTCAGAAAATGTCAGCAAACTAGGCCTGGTATTTATTAAATTTGTCCCTTGCTAGCAGGGAGGGAAACACCACACCTGCCTCCTCCTGAGAGAATAGGTTGCTGTGGGCAATGCTGTCTTCTGCAGGTGCAAAGTTTCCATCTGTCATCAGAGTCCCACCACTGCTCTCTAGACTGTTCAGTCACTGTGTTTAAAGACTTAGAGTAGTGAAGCTTTACTGTAGTGCTCCTTCAAAACCACCTTGTTATAAGGCTTTTGCAGTATTTATGCCCTACTGTGCATAAATGGGAAAAGGAGGAAATACAAGGTAGAAGTATTATTAGAAATATGTTTGACAGCTATCCTGGGTGTACCTGGGCAATGGTAATAAGAGTAGTAATGTTAAATCTGGAAGCAGAAAGCTTTGATGCTTCTGCGCCATAAATAATTACTAACAAAGACGATTGCCAGTGTGGAGAGTTGTTTGCAGAGGGATTCATTTCTGATTGTTAAGTGTAAGTATATTTAGATAGAAAATGATTTTTGTTCCTGAAAGCCAGGAAGTTGTTGTAAATGGGAGGAATTAGCAATTTGGACTCCACAGAGCAAACACCACCCTGGTTATTACAGATGAGACTTGATGGATGTAGTTATATTGAGGTTAGCACAGGGAGCTTTTCCTATATTTAGCATTTTAATGACTGAATTCAGTAATATTGTTTTTAGCAGTTGAATTTACACAGTTTTCTTTAAAAAATATTCAGTTTGGCAGTTTCCTTTCCTGAAATGTTGCAAATACTTCTAAGCTCTCGATGTCCTTCTTACTAAGTCACCCTTGATCTAGAAATCTCCATTCAGGAATTTGTTTGTGCATATGAGCACAGATATGCTCTATCCCAACAATAGAATCCAATTAGTTGAGCTTAAGAAAAGGAATAAAGGAACTCATGAGAGTCTTCTTTCAAAGCTGAACAACGGAGGTGTTCCTGTTCTTTGCCTTTTGCAGTTTTGCACTGCAGTCCAGAAATCGTGACTCCAGAATCTGAGGTTTTATTGTACAAGAGAAACCCTGTAGGAGTTTGCAAGGCAAGGTATTACTGCTAATACCTGCATCCTGAATATATAAAAGGTAGCTAGATGAGATTTGACTACATGTAACAACAAGAGATACCTCAACATTTTAACTAGGAACTGCCATCATGGGTGGAACCTGACGGTACAAGAGCTGCTGCACAGTTCTAGCAAACTTGAGTACAAATTTTTCACCTAAAAATAGTAACTTCACCCATTTGCTCATTCTGGACAAGGAATTTGTTTAAGTCTTGCGCTTTAGTTTTCTCATGAATATATGTTCCTTGTTCTGTGGCACGCTGAGAAACCTTCTGCTGGAGCATAGTAAGATTTTCCTTGTTTTTTATTTTATTTTTCAAAAACTGCTTCTGTTAATGGAGGCCTGAACAGAGTTCAATATTTGCTCATAGGCAGAAATAGATATTAGGTAAAACACCTGTTCATCATAAAAGCCCTTAAAGCAGTAACCCCAGCAGTTCCTTTTAACAGTTATCCAACTCAAAATCTCCAGAGTTCTTCTTTTCAACTCTGGGGCTGCCCAGGTCATATCCATGGATGGTCCATTTCTGGTTTTGAAGGTAACTGCTTTAAAAACGGTCCTCTTCTGATGTTGTATTTCTGTAAAATAGCTGATTACTCATGCCTGCATTATATATTTACTCCAATAAATGTGATATAAGGCATGAACTATAGTTTAGCTGTGTTTAAGATGTATTAACTCACAGATAGCTAGCAGATTGGCTTTTTCCCCAGTCTGAACCTCAGATCCAGTAACATGCCACACTTGAAGAACAGGAAGAAGGGTATGTTGATCAGTTGTTAGAGTTCAAAATTTGGGCTGAATCTAAAATAGATCTGTTCTCCTAGATGGTTGAAATGTGGTCAAGACTGGAAGTTATACAAGATAGCATAGATACTTTTGGACTAAATATGTGACAAGAATAATTCACATTTTCCCCCCGCTTCACACAGCCTTCTACCCAGGCAACAGATACTTTCTTAAACCTAATGATTTGCCTTGAAGTTCCTTTTCGTGTGCTTCCGGTATGTGTCTTTATGCTGCTAAAGTTCCTTTGATCTCCTTTTGGCCACTTCCCAGACCATCTTTTAATTCCTTTTGTGAAATTTCCATACCAGCTTTAATTCCTGCCAGATGGCAACTGTTCCATCTCTGCTCAAGCAGGACCCCAAAATTTTAAATTCTCAACGTTTCTCTTTCTGGAAGTAATACTCCCTGCTCAGACTTTGGAGACATCAGGAATGTGTAGATCCAAGCACTTCTGGGGAAAGAGACAAAGAGACAGAACTCCTTCCTTGATTACAGTTGTTCTCTTTCTATTTGCTGCTTGATGAGATTGTAGTGATACTTGGCTCTTATCTGCAGTACTTGCAGAAATCTTCAAGAAATCTTTATTGGAGGAAAAAAAAAAAGGAAGTCCAGCCAAAACCACAACTCATTTGACCAAAGTCCTTCTGCTCTCTCTACTTATAACCATGGAAACTTGTGAGTACAAGACCTGGAACTGCTACTCGGTACCACTCTCTTACTGTCATTAAAGGACATAGATATGACTCAAAATCATCTTGGACTTGATTAATTGATTGATTAATCTGTAGATGACCCTCAGGTGCAGGGGAAGGTTTTTTTTTAAATTTGAGGAGTCCTTATTTCTGCACTGTTCTACTGAAAAGGAATTTCTGGCTTTGGGGGGAGGCCTGGCAGGTTTCTAGGGTGAGGTGCCAGTTAAACAGGTGAGTACCAACAGACTTGTTTGAAGAATTGACTCAGGATTTTACCATGTTATCATAATGGAAAAGCTAGTGGTATTTCCTTTTAAGTTTACCATTCTACTATGAAACTGGACGTGACTAAATAATGGAAGTTGTATATGTTGGGTTTTTTGTTTGTTTGTTTAAATTCAGTTTTATTTTTTCTACTTGGGTGGGTTATAAAAATGTGAAACGCAGTACTTCTTTTTGTGTGGACACTGAGTTCAGTGTTTCCAACAAAGAGCAACAATGTCATCTTGACAAACCTGACAGGTTGTTACAGCCTTTATGGTTGTAACTGTGATTTAGTATCCAGTGGAGTCTGTTGAGAACCTATCACTGGCTCGAGAGTGGTTGGGTCGCTGTGCACAGTGTGCATGGCTTTGCATGGCTGTACTCTATGTACATATTAGAAGTCCATAAAAATGTATATACAAACCACAGTCTTTTTGTGTGCTTTGAAAGTGTTGATTTTAATCTCATAGAACCATAGAATGGCTTGGGTTGGAAGGGATCCTAAAGAGACCTTCCCTAGACCACGTTGCTCAAAGCCCCATCCAACCTGGCCTCGATCGCTTCCAAGGATGGGGCATCCACAGCTTTTCTTTCTGGGAGTCTCAGTGTGCTGAATCTTTAGAGATTCAACACTATTACTGGTTTTATTCTTTAGGACAAAAATAGTGAAAATATGGCTGAACTCCACTATATTCAGAAATTCTTAGAATCTACAACGCTTAGAGTTCTCTGCGTACTGTCAGGAAATGTAAGTACTTCCTGCAGTTTCACACAGAAATATCTGGGAGATAAAGGTATATGGATTTGGTAGTTAATTTTCTTAGGGTTTACTGCAATCCTGTTCATCAGCAAACCATATGCTATTCTTTAAACAAAAGAACAGATTTTTCCATAGTTACTATAACTATTTGGAGTTACCATTTCTTTCCTTTGCATAATGAGTTAGGAAATCTCCTTGGAAATTCTCATGCATAGTATGATTTGTTAAATTTAAGGTTAAAATTAGGGTTAAAATTATTGTGTTGAATACTGTGACCTTAATACTGTTTGTGCAGGTTCTTAGCAGCTTAATGATTTCAGATTTTTGCTAACATGAGTGCAGCCCATTTATTTTTCTTTGACCCTTTTGCCTGCTGTATGACTTACTCATGCTTCACATTGTTTTCTTTTAAATACTGTTAAGTCTTTGCTTGAAGCAAAACTGCTCTCCAGATTTTCTCTTTGAGGTAATTTGCTTCAGGCTACTTTTTAACTTTCTGAAATGCAAAGTAATTGCAGTTCAGGTTTTAATTGCATGTCTTTTTCTTCTTTTCAAGAATATGCTGCCTGGACACATCAGTTTGTTATTTAAAGGGCTGATAAATATGTCTAAGTTGTATTAATTTATGTTAAAATAGAATTCAAATTAATGCTAACCAGAAGATCTTTTAATGCATGAGTAGCATGAAAGGTATAATTAAATCCTCTTGAAAAAAAATTACAGGATATTTCATGAATGTCAGTGACATAGTTTTAGCCCTTAAATAGTTTTTCTTTGTTACAGATACTTTTCAGGGTTATCTCTACCAGAACCTTAGAAAATATATGTTGTAAGAAAACAGTAGTTCTTCCCCTTCATCTGCCTGTTCACATAGTTTTGGGTTTGTGCTTATTTATTAGGTTCACATTGTCCTCCTTAATGATGCCATCACAGATTCCAAAAGTTAATACTGTGGTAGTATCATGATGACACAGTGGGTTTTTTGAGCTATGTGGGGAACATTTAGGGAAATACTTAAGCTGATAAGGAGTGTTCCTATCGTTGGTGATTCCTGGTAAGACCTTCCCAGAATTCTTTGATAGAGGCATTACCTGAAAGATTAACCCACTATCAAGGAATAGGCTGTGGCTGAAGAATTAGCCTGGTTGCATTTTTTGGAAGAAAAATTGTGTGCCAAGTGCAGACTTAGTCGCTTTAATTAATTAATCTTAAAAATAGTGGTTAACTTTATCGTAATCTGGTTTGTTCACTTGTGGAAGTGTACTGAACTCTTGTGACACAATGTTCCAAGTATCCCTTCATCAGTGATGAGCAGAGAGTGATTTCCCTCTTTCTTCTGGCCACTTCTTTCCTAGTGTGTGGTTTGCTGATGTGAAGCCACTGTTGGCTCATATTCGGCCACTAGCATCCAGACTGACCCCAGGTCCTTTCCAACCAGTTGTTTTTCAGCCAAATGCATGGAATTATTCTGCTCCAAGTACAGAATTTTACAGTTCTTTTTGAAGTTACTCGGGGTCCATTTAGATGGCTTACAGTTATTTCTTGTCTTTCCTTAGCCTGTAACTTGGAGGTGAAGCACTGAGTTTGTATTGTTAGCTATATCACTGTGGAGGTTTTAGATTGACAATGTCTTGCAGTCCACAGTGCACAGTGAAAATACTCTAAGGTTGTCTGGTTCCAAAGTGAGTTTTCTGTATGTTTTTTTCGTAAATCAGTGTATGTTTTTGGCTACCTCCAGCTGCCAAGATTGTTTGAAAATATGCGAAGGAGCCTTAGACATCTCTGCTTCAAGAAAGACTTGCTGATTCTTTTCTTAGAGAGAAACATGGCATTTTTATCTGATACTTTGAATAGCAACAGTGGAAATTGTGTGCAGTGTGCAGTGGACTTGAAAGAAATCAATCTCCTTTTTAGCTTGCATAAAAAAGCCTCACAGGTTCTTAGCAAAGCCATAGCATGTAGTATATTGAAACTACCATTATTCCTTTTTCTGTGGAGTCTGTCCATTAAATTTCAAGTACTAGCATCCTCATTTCTGGATGCTGGAATGCAAGTATGGGCTCCCTAAGAGTGATGACTGACACATTTCAGCCGTAGGTACGAATTGTCAGTCATTTTATTTCGCCAACTCTATGTTGGTTGGAGAGACCCAGGCGGGACTACAGTCATCTCACACCTGCAGGAAATGGGAAAGGTTATGTTGAAACACCACCTGAATGTTGCCACTGGGGAGACCACTGCTGTAGCCATAGATGCATCATTCATTCATCTAAATGCTCGTGCAGTGTACACTGTTTATTTTTCCAGTTAGGGAGACTGAAAGGTGGGATTTCCTCATTTCTCAAATGGAAAATGAACTGTAGAAAAACCAGTGATTTCCATAGGACTCACAGGAAAATTTCTGGTGTGTCTGAGAACTGAATAGAGTCCTTAGGTACACAATTCACAATATTTATAAGGAGGAAGAGGGTATATTCTAGCTTGGATATTGTAGCAGGATGTGAATTCATCCTAAAAAATAGCATGTGCTTTCTCTCATGGAATAGATTTCTGTTTGAATTGGACTCATCTCTGGAATGTGTATCTTCCTCCTGAGGCAAAGTAGTTTTCTTTTTTTTGTTCCATGAATTACTCTCCCAGATGGGGAAAGTGATCCTTTTAGAAATCCTTATTTCAGAAATATCCCATATTAAAGTGCCTCTTGAAGTGCTTGAAATGTATAGGTCAATGTAGACTGTAGGGGAGGCTTAAGAACAATAATTTGTGGGGAGCAAATCGAGAGGATATAAGCAAAGGAAAAGCTTTTTGAAGCATTTAGTGCATATGGTGCTTGTTTTTGAACACTTAGGGCTTGTTTTTTAAATAAATGTATGTTAGCCTCAAAAACCTTGTCATTTGATGTCTTTGTACTGAAGCAAACAGACAGAAATCCACTCTGTGACCCTTTCTGCTCTTGCTTTCAATTGTAGGGTCCCCCTCTCACCAGTTTTAGCTTTAACCAGTTTGCATTTGAGCAAGGATAAACACGTTAGAAGTCTTAGTCCTTTCAGTGATTATTAAAAAATATCCCCAAATATTTTGAAATATTTGAATTCTCATCTCTGGAGAAGAAAAGTGCCATTGATATCTTTGTATTGTTACTGTAATATCTAGATTATCAAGGTATGATGGTCTTTTGGGGGCAGCTTTTGGGTGATTCTGGGAGGGCTTTAGGCAATTTGTAAAACTGAAGGTTGTCAGGTTCTTCTCATTTTAGTTCTTTGTGATACTCACAGTATTTGTCACACGAAGAAAAGGAGCAGATTTACTAAAATTCCTGTTAAGGCTTAGAATAATCACTGCCTTAGAGGATGAACAGAATATTGATCTCTAGTGCCTGGGAGAGACTTAATGTTTGTCCTTTTTATTTGAGCCAACCTACTGTATCTTATTTAATATTTAAATACTGGATTTATTAAGTATGGTATTAGATATGTGAACAATTTTTATTATTTCTCCTGGAAATTCCTTATCCAAATATCTTGGCCAAAGTCTCTTTATAATCATAGCCCATGGACAGCCATAATCATACTCCAAGGTGGTAGATATTCAGAGACACAAACTGTTTTGTTGCTTTGAAGGGGTTAATACATTGGAAAATAGGAACTTTGTGAAGAGGAAAAACAGCATACAGTGGTAAATTAAAAAATAAAAATAAAAATGTCTGGCATCTTTGTTAAGGAAGTGAGTGATGTGTAAATCTGTTTTGCCCAAATAAGAAGTTAACAATGCTATTTACCCCTACATTAACTCTTCAGCTTAAGTAATTCATGCAGGGGTTTTTGTTTGGGGTGTTTTGTTTTTTTTTTTTAAATAGAGTTGTTCTGCTGTATTATAATCATAATTTTCTTGGCTTGCTTTCTATAATTTTCAGCAGTTCTGAATTGTATCTAAACCTCATATGTATAGGCTTTGCCTTGCATCTCAATTCCCTTGCATGGTTAACATTGCTGTTGACCAAAGTTAAGCAAATGCAATGAAGGCTGATACGTTTAGAATTAATTATTGGAAATTGTTCCTGCCTGTGAACATCAGTATTCAGTGCACAATCATACCATGAATGAAGTAGTTAGTCATTAACTTCAGTCCTCAGTGTCTAAACTTGCCATTTCCTCCAACAAAAATCATCATGGTACTCCTGAAAGATACAGAGATCACTTTTGGAACAAGCACTTGTTTTAGTAGGGCTTTAGAGAATTGTTTTTGAAGTTGTAAAATAGTACATTCATCACCACACTCAGAAGAATGATTTATTCATGCATTTCAGGCAGTTATTTTTGTCTCTTTCCCTCTCTAATGGGCTGCACTTTGATGTATACAGATCACTTGTATGTGTCACGATAAAATCTGGTGGCTAAAAACCATTGTCCTAGCTGGAAACCATGGGAAGAGTGGAAAGTTTGCTTTTTTCCTTTTCTAAGGAGAAAGGTCTTTGTTATAATCGATTCTTGTGGTAACCCTATTTAAATTAGGGTGGAAGTAAAATAAAATGCCTCTATGGAATTGGTTGGACAGGAGAAGCAAAATACCCGTTTCTCTGTCACATAATTCATCTAGGAATGGTTTCTGTAAAGGAAATGTGTGAAGAGAAAAAAATTGCTGTTTTGAAAGGGAGGTAGAAGGGAGAGCTACTTAATAGTTACTTGTCCATGTCGGAGTTGAGAGATTTTTTTAAACATGATTTCCTTAATTATTTTGTTTAGGCTGTCTAGCTGTGTTGATTCTCTGGCCATGTCTCAGCTTGCTACGTAGGTAACCGGCAAGAGCATCATCAGCTCATGAACCAAAGAATCCGGCTTGCTGGCTGGGCAAACAAATGGAGCTCACAGAAGACGTGAAAGTCCTCTAAATACTTCCGTAGGAAGTGGGGGTTCTTCACCACACCCCTGCTCAGAGCAGGCATTGTCAAATTCATTTCTTTTTCCTTCACTTGTGATGTGGAAGGAAATTAAGTCCTCTATTTCTCCACAGGACAGGTATAGCCAGGGCGGCAGCAATGCAAGCTTCCCCACATTGTCCTGCCAATGTTCCTCAGCCCAGTTCTGAAGAGGTCACTTCTGGAGGTGAGTGGGTGAAAGAGTCTGTCCGTGCAGTGACTGCTACCAGGCAGTGGTTCCTGCAGGACAGGCTGTTGGATGCAGGCTGACCCCTTGTCTTGAGTGAACCCCCAGCCTTTAACAGATAATCAGTTCACGTATCATAAAGCGGCGTGGGCTGGATTCGTTGAGGTTGCATTATTCTGCTTGGCTGCTGTCACATTTTGGTATTTCTTTGTGGTTTGATGGCACCTTTGCATTTTTTCTTTTTGCACTGTTTTGTTTCCAGAAACTTTGTCAATGCTTTTATGTACACGTCTACAAAGTGGCATGTGAATAGCTGAATGCAGCCTGGTTGTAAATGTGATACAGAAAAGTACTTACTGGTGGCAGCCATGTGTGCAAGAGGAGCTGTAAAGCACTAGAGCAGGAGGCATGCTTTGAAATGCACCAAAAATGGATAAGAAAGTGTATGTTGGTTTTTAGTATCTAAATGAACTATTAGATTTCTGTTGCAAAGCCATATCTTAAGATTTTCTCTTTTTCTAATTATGATGTAATTTAGATATTAACACCAATTAAGCTGGTAAACTAATGTTCCTTTTTAGATTATTTTACAATTAATGAAATCTGCTTATCTGAAGTTAGACATGCAACATTTTACACTACATGAAAATAGTGAGTATGAATTGCAGTTACAATAGGTAGTTGTCATCCAAACCAGAAATATATGATAAATTATGTGAGAGGGATTCATGACTGATACAAGTTTTCATAACAAAAATCAGTCCTTACAAGTTTGCAGATTAATTCTCATAGAAATTTCTGGAGCTATTTAAGCACTACATACTTCAAATACAGCAAGGAGTATTCTGTTTTCAGCCAAATCTACATCTCTTAAATATAGAAATACAACTGAGAAAATGGAAACAAAGGCTTAGCAAGGCTGTTGGGTCATGGTGAATTACTTTTGTAGCTTCAAATGCCGTGTGAAGGATTTGCAATGCCTTGATTGTCATTTGTAGTGGAAGCCTGTAAGTCTGTTTAACTCTGTTTCTATGGCTGTTTGTAAACAGGTATGGTAACAAGAGAACAGAGTACAATTCAATAATTGTATAAATTTAGGATTATTCCTGTCTGTTTCGCCAAGATCATAGAGTTAATTTTCCTAACCAAATAGACTTCTTGAAGGGATTTCTTCGTTCTCCCTCTGTCTGCTTTCTTTGAATACTGATGTATACTGAGTGTGATTTTTCTGCATATTTACATTGGATAATAGTGATCTAAAGGAACATACTTGTAAACCAGAATTATGATCCAGAGCATCCCAGAGCAGGATAATCCTCACAATCTCCATCCTGGAGCCGTAGCTTGCATAAGTCTCTTACACTATGACGGGTCACATGAGAAAAGGCTTTGCCATTAGATTCATAGTTATAGATCCCCATCTTAAGAGTTTCCCCTCAACTTGTCTTTTGATTGTGTAGCCTCACTGGTTATGTCCAGGGACTGGGATTAGAAGGAAGTTAAACCAGTCTTTGGAGAGGGTACATAAATACCTTTCCTGAATTACTGTGAGTTGGTTCAGGGTTTCAGGCTCAGTTTAAAAACTGATTTTTTTTTTTCGCCCACCACTAAACAACAGAGTTTAAGGAATATAGTCAGAATTTTGGGTCAAGTGTCAGAGCAGAGGTTGCAGACAAGGA
>VYXB01003490.1:51645-211681 GCA_013397135.1 Pachyramphus minor | reverse complement strand
TTTTTTTTTTTTCACCCACCACTAAACAACAGAGTTTAAGGAATATAGTCAGAATTTTGGGTCAAGTGTCAGAGCAGAGGTTGCAGACAAGGAATAAGAAACACCTTAGGCTCACATTGAATAATATGTGGACTTAGCATGGTCACGTTTGGGAAACCCCCATGATGAGATGTTGTTTCCTTTTCATCTTTCTGTCTGTGAGGACAATGGAGAACTGTGTTCATATGTAGGTGATCCCTCACAGGTTTGGAGTTAGGGTGGAGTACATCAGTCTGTGTGTGATGCTCTGGAAGGTTCTGTGTAATGTTAGATTGTTCAAAAGGAAGCATTTATTTGATGCACTTTGAAACATTTCCTGTGTCAGCAATGGACTTCTAAAAATAAATTGCTGAGATGCAGCAGAAATTCCTTCTAATCAAAACTTTAATACTATGGCATCTGTAAAGGTTCAAGTGTTGCCACACATGGAAATCATTGCAGGACCGTTGCCAATGCTGAACTCTTACAGGGCAGGCAATGCGTTTTTCTGTTTACACGCACAAACCCAACCCTGCCTGAGACTTTGGATATTCCTGTAATGCAGACAATAGAGAAATATGTATTTATAGCTTATCACAGACTCAGCAATGAACAAACAAGCAAGTAGTCCCCCAAGTCCCACAATAACAATCTCACCCGTTTAATTATTTTCTTTTGAGTGCCTAGAAAATTGAGGCCCATTGACATTGCTTTTAATAGTGTCCCCTTTAGTCTTGTAGCAGAACATTTGAACTCAGAGGTTTGAGTATTCGAGAGTATTTGAACTGAAAACAATTTAACAGGAAAAATATTGCATACACACGATGAGATATTCAGACAAAAATGAAAAGGTGATATACAGAATGTAAATCTTCTTCCAGAGGCCTTATGAGAGAGCCATCTGATTATCATCGTGACAAATACAATACAGGTAACCATCATCCTCTGCATTCCATAAAATCCTGACTCACAAATGAGTTGAGTTTTCATAAAGTCAAACTGTCAGATCAACTACAAAACCCCACGTGGTTTTTTGTTTTTGACATTATTCCTTGGACAGCCTGTGAGACCTGACAGCACAAGAGTATTGAGGTTGATGAAATCTAAATTTTCAGAAAGTTTTTTCTACTTTATTATGCACCAAATGAAAAATTAGCAGAATAAATACTGAGACCCTAGAATTGTGAGATTTTATGGGGCAAAAGGAAGATTTGTTTGCACTTTAATACCATTTGCAGTTTCTTTCTCGGGCTCATTTACTCTACATTTGGAGTTGATAGAGACTTTCTCTTGCGCTTGGTTGTTGTGCCAGGGGGCTGTGGATTTTGGTAGATTTTCTTTTGCTTGATCAAATTCTTTAGGGTCTTCTAGGGAGATGAAGCAAATTAGGAAATGTGTTCTTTTTAAAAAAATGCTTAAGAATATGCTTCAGGAAAAAGAAAATTTAATTTGTTCTAAAGGACAGATGCGTGTTAATAAGAACTTAAATTTTAATCAATCCCTTAATTTTTATTAATCTATAATGAAAAAAACACAGTGATTAAAAGTCAAGGAAATTGATCTGAATGTACGGCGAAAAAAAATTTGAGTTGTTAGCTGGAATTTTAGGGCAAAGATGGTTGGAATTCAGAGGTTTTGCTGTAACACTGTTTACCAGATCCTGTCTGTGGATATGTGTAATAAGTGCCAAATGACCTAGTGTGACTTCTATTGTTCTTTACTTTGTCAAAAGAAAAAAAAGCTTAATTTGATAATTAGAAGAAAAGAATGAAAATATGTATTCTGGCAGTTTGGGACCAGGTTGGGAGAGAAGCATCCTGTTTGTTCTCTGGGATGAAAGCAGTAGAGATAAATTCAGAAATACAACATTTATTCAGGATAAGAGTTGCCTTTTTTTTTTTTATTCCAAGATATTTTTATTAGCTTTTACACCATCATTGTTGTTTTGTGAGAAAAGAATCTCTGTGCTAGTTTTCTTAATTTTGTAGGAGGGCTGGAGTGAAGGCTGCTCTTTTAACTCAGGCAAAACACAATGGGACAGTATTCTCAACTGCCAGAACTACAAAACAATATTCCAAAGAATAGATATGTATTTAGCGAGGAAACTTTAAATATAAAAGGGTTTTTTGTTCTGTTTTTGGTAGGATTTTGGGTTGCTTTTAGATCGGTGGGGTTTTGTTTGTTTGTTTGTTTGTGGGTTTTTTAAAAATTGTTTTGTTGTTTTAAATTGAGGCTTGGCTGCCCGGTTCTGAGTGGTTATGAATAGTTTGAAGGTCTGTTTGGAAGTAATTGATTCAGTGTCATCTCCTGCGCCACTCCTGCTTAATGGCTGATGGCTTGTGCTGTTCCTGGTGGGGCAAAGGATGCTGGAAGACATTAGATGGCCCTGCAGGATGGTGCTGGTAGATTAATGCTGATGCTGCTTGTTTCTTCTCTCCCTCTCCGTTCTGTTGCATCCCCCTCCCCGTGAAATGTCCTCTTGGCTAAATGCTCATGCACAAGAAAACTGATGTTATGTCCTGTGTACTTGGCTTGCCCTGGTTTTAACAGCTGACAGTGCAGTGACTGTGCCAAGTGCACAGTGATCTTGCTGCCTGTACCCTTGAACCTCCTCATAAATGTATAGGGATTTCTTGTTTGGAATAATCTCCGTTGCTGGGAATGGTGCAAGCGTGTGTTTTCTTATAACTTGTACTGGGAATCTGACACAAGTTCTGAGCATATCTCATGCTGGTTTTGAGCTGAGCACTTCTGAGGAACATGGAGTAAAGGAAGATGGGAGATATATGGAGTTGAGCGTGCAAGTAATAAAACTTTTCAATCCATGGTGCTGCTGGTTTCACACTGATAGAGATCATTATTTCTTAATATTTTCCTCATTATGGTATTTTTCTTCCAGATATTTATACTCTTTTGCTTATGCTGTTAGCTTGGCACCATAGTCTGTGTGCTGAAACTCTGCTTAGAGGTGAGGCTGTGTTGCAGAGATCTATTCCACCCATTCACCTGGCTGTTGACTTCCCTTCACAGGAACAGGATATGAATAAACAAAAAGCTGCTGTTTTAATGTTACATACAGAAAAAGTTTTCTCTGTTCACAGAATCAGTTTTGTGCAGAAAACCAACAGCTGAACTTCTTTCAGGAAGCTACCTATAGAATTGCATGGAAATGGGAGTGGAGGAGTGGTTGATACGAACAAATTTACAGATGCCATTGTAAAACAAAACCAAAACCTCTCCCATCCTGAAAAGATTTATAAACAGGGCCAGCAAGCAGTTCTGCTTCTCACCTGACTTGGACTTACAGTTTAGCTTAGAATTTTCCTTGTAGAGAAGGAGACCTTGTTCTGCATCATCTGCAGAGGGTGTGTCAACAGTTACATGTGCTTCATCTGGACAACAAAATATATCGTCTTCTTTCTTTCCATGAGCAAAGGAAACGTTAAATCTAAACTGAATGTTTGATGATCGGGAAGATTCTCTGTTGTTGCTCACTCATACCAGATCCAGTGCTGTGCTAGAGGGCAGAGAGCACTGTGGTATGAAACCAAACATTTCACTGAAGTCAGCATTACTAATTTCAGCAAAGCAAAGATTTCCATGGCCTGTGTCTAAGACTGAGTATAATCTGAATGTTATTTGTCACTTAAAAATATGAGATGAATAGTGGGATGGAGACAAGAGATCTATAGTGGGAAGGAGGTAGTGTGCACTCATTTAGGATCACCTTGCTCCTTGTCCAGAGGCAGAAAATCCTAATCATGCCTGGAGCTGAACAGCTGTTGCCCTCCTGTACAAGCTGATGCCTTCAAGAGTGCATTTACAGAAAAACAGAACTGTGAGCATGGGAGTGGGTACACATAACAGGACAGGCTAAGCCAGTGAATCTCTAACTTTGCATATGTGTGTGTGTGTATATATAAAATGTATATATCTATGCATTTGCAATATATATATACTTGTTTTTTCAAATCAGAGTAAGGTCTTGCATTTAATTTAAATGTTTTCTCTTTGATCTGCTCCTTTCAAATCTGATTGAGGGAAACAGCATGCTCTGTTATTGAAACATAAGCTGCTCTGCTGTGCATTTTCTATCTTGAATGCTTTAGGATTGTTACGTGTTTCTGTCGTAATAAGTTAAATAAATAAACCTGTAGCAGCAATTTTGAAGATACAAGTTTGGAGTGCACACATCTGTTGTGTATATTTGATGCCTCCCTGCCTGCCCTTCTCCCTCCCTGCCTTTCCAAGTTAGCCTGCAGTGCTTGGTAATGTTGCCTATGGTTCTGTGACCATACCCATAATATTCTGAATATAAAAGATAAATTATTTTATCTGTTCAGTTTCCTCCCCTCCTTTTTCTGTGTGTCCTCTCTTTGTCTGTTCTGGTGAAGTACGTCTATGTTGAGGACTCCACAGAAGGTAAAGCTGACATACTGACATCTTAAATCTTGCTTGTGGTAGCTTCTACTATTTGAAGTTTTTGAGAATTGGGAAGGATTTGGCATTACCTGAGTGTGCACATGAATGATATTTTTCCCTCACTGTTCTTTCTGGCAGAAGGTCCGTTAGGGACTTTTGCCAGCAAGTGCAAGTCAGAATAGCCTCTAGGGTTGACTGCACTGGTACAGATATCAGGCAGCCTTTCCTTCTTGCTGAGCTCAGCAGAACCAGCCTGCCAGTGAGCCTGATCTATCATTTTCAAAGTTATTTCATTTTTTTCTCTCAGTAATCACAGTAGCTGCAGAGCAGAGTGTTTAGCTCCCCATGAGAGTTGTCAAACATAACCAAATATGAAATTAAATGATTGTTACAAAATAAATGCCTGGAAGAGTAAGCTTTCAGTCTTAATGCTGCAACAACAGAGGTACCTTTTAAAATATAAGCTTTAACATAATTTTTTTTGGTTCAAAACAAGTATTCCTTCTGAAACATGAGCTTAGTTAAGAGGGTTTTACACATCGGGATAATTTTCAGGATGCCTATACATGCTGCTCTGTAGCACCACTTTCACTGCCATAATAGTTCTATATATGTGTTATGGTTTAACCCCAGCCAGCAACCAAGCCCCACAAGCTGCTCACTCACTGCCCCACCAGCAGGATTGGGGAGAGAATCGAAAGGATAAAAAACCAGAGAACTTGTGGGTTGAGGTAAAGAAAGTTTAATAGGGAAAGCAAAAGCTGCACAGACAAGCAAAGCAAAACAAGGAATTAATTCACTGTTTCCCAAATGCAGGCAGGTGTTCAGCCATCTCCAGGAGAGCAGGGCCCCATCACACAGTGACTTGGGAAGACAAATGCTATCACTCCAAACATTCCCCATGATGCCATAGGGTCTGGAATATCCCTTTGGCCAGTTGGGGTCAGCTGTCCTGCCTGTGTCCCCTCCCAGCTTCCCATGCCCCCCCGACTTCTTACCAGTGTGGCAGTATGGAATGCAGAAAAAGCCTTGGCTCTGTGTGTGCCCTGGTCAGCGATAACAGAAAAGTCTCTGTATTATCAACACCGTGTTCAGCACAAACCCAAAACACAGCCCCATACCAGCCACTGTGAAGAAAATTATCTCTACCCCAGCCCAAACCAGCACATTAACCCAGATTTAACCAACGAATATGTATTTAATAATTAATGGTTTCTTTTTGTGTGAAATAGTGGAACTTCATTTTGTGGATGAGAATCCCTCTTTTTGTATTAGATTCTGTTTGAATTCGTATTTCTCTTTCTTTTTTAGTTGTTCCAAATCCTCCCCTGAACACTTGTTCTCTGCTTGGCCTCTAATACTGTGGATTAAAAAAAACCCAGATGGTTCACTTCATAGAATGAGGGCACCTTCATTTGAAAGGGATTTACACAAGTTAAAAATCCAACAAAGAAAGTAAACAATCTTAATCAATGGTCCTTAAAAACTACGTATGCAGTTTCAGACAATCATGAGTTGTTGTATGACATTGAATAAGTATCTCTCAGACTTCTCACGGGCTATCAGAGAGCCGTCTGAGTCTGAAGGAAGTCTTAGAAGTCTGTCTTATATTGGTAGGTGTCCCATATTTTCTGATCTCTACTGTAACAGCAGGTGGTTTTCTGCAGCTGTGCAGAAGTAGAGTTTTGTCTCTGGTCATCAGTGAGTGGCTATAGAATATAGCAGAGGTCAATCCCATGTGTGCCCCTAATGGGCCGAAGCAGATGTCTTTTAGTAATCTTATGATGAATATATTTCAAACTGCAGAATTCCAGTCTGTGTCCTGAGACATTCTCTGTGTGCCACTGGGCTTGGAAGACATGCTGGATGGAATGAGAGTATTTGACAAAAGTGCTGTTGAAAATACTCCTCTTACTCACATTTTGTGTGGTTGTGTTAATAATTGCAAAGTATTAGAATTGACAGGTAACTATAAATGATTCTTGTATGTGAAAGAAGGTTTGTAGCAAGAAGATACCAACTGTGATGATACAATATGGAAACCCCTAATCTCCATAATAACAATTTCCATTGACTTTGATAATGCAGAGGTTTAATGGAATGGTCAGCTCTGCCCTAAATCAGGATGAGGTGCATCTCTTTCTTGTAATTTGTACTGTGATAGCACCAAGTCACTGGGCACAGCTCATTCTGTAAACACACAAGGAGGAGGTGCTCTCTGCCCAGAGGAATGTTAGTGTTAAGTCTAAGACAAGAAAGTGACAGTGTGAGGGAATATGGAGGAACAGGAGGTCATGGTGACTGGTCAGCACAAGAAGTGGCTATAATATGAACCTGGCTGCCAAGTGTCTTTTATCTCTGATAATCAGTTTGTTGCAGTGCCCTGAGGAATATGGTTTGTTTTAGCTGAGCTCAGATTTGGAGTTAGATCAAGCTGATCATCCAGTCTCTGAAAACATTCTTTACACTGAAAATATTCTCACGTTGCCCTTCATCACTGTTTTCTGCAAATAACGATGCAATAATAATTATTAACACTATAAGAACTGACTGAGCAACTGTACTTATACTCAGTTGTGTGACAATCTTCTTGCACACCCTGGGACTCCAGTGATTACTCCAAAAAACCTAACTCAGAGAACTTTGCTGGTTACCAGTGAACTACAAGAAACAATTCTTCTGGTCTCTGACATACTAGTTCTTCTTTAACCCATGCAGCAAAATACATAGAAATGTACCTGGAGTTTCCTCAAAAATCCACAACTTAAATATTAGAAAAAATCCACGGCAGTCATCATGTTGGACAAACCTAGAGGACTTCACGTGGATGAGAGAGCCCTTAAGCAATTTAACTGTAGAATCATGGAATATGCTGAGTTGAAAGGGACCCATCAGGATCATCGAGTCCCCAACTCCTGGCCCTGTGCAGGACACCCCAAGAATCTCACCATGTCTCTGAGAGCGTTGTCCAAATGCTTCTTGAGCCCTGGAAGGTTTGGTGCTGTGACCCCTTCCCTGGGGAGCCTGTCCCAGTGCCCAGCCGCTGGAATCTCAGTGTAAGTAGACTTGACATGGATGTTTTTGTGTTTATTTAAAAGACCTGTACCGTAAAAATTTGTCACCATATTGTATAGTTTGAATGTAGTGTAATAAATCTATAAGCCTTGTCATGGGGACCTAATGTGTAAGTGCATTATATATCCACAGGTGGCCCTTGGGTGAGGTAAAGGACTGGTGGTGCAGGGGTAAGGACAGAGCAAGTGCTCTCCAAAGTAGCTTTTCTGCAAAGATGTTAAGATATTTTTTTGTTTACTACCAGACTCCAGGCAAATCCAGTCTCTCTCTCTCTCTTTGATGGAGTTCTAGGCTGTGATTGATTCATAATCTATCCTCAGAGATTTTTTATGACCTCAGATATTCCTAGCTAAACCAGATTTGAATTGTGTTTGGCTGGTCTCAGCAACAGATGTCAGGTATCACTGAATAATGAGGGGTCATGTAAGAGAAAGGCAAGAATATTCACTCTGTGTAATCTTGACCAAATGAATCTTTTATTCACTCTATATTTTTCAAAATAATTTTGTATTTTTACTATTAGTAAAGTACTAGGATACAGATAATTTTAAAGTATTGCTGTGAAATTGAGTAAAAATGTATTGGGAATGTGTCTTGCTCCGGTTTCCTTTTTATTCATTTTTCAGCCATTATTAAATGTTAAAATAAAAAATAAGAGAATTACAAATAGTGCCATAAATCAATATGTGTCCTGATCTGCAGAGCAAGTCATTTTTATAAGAGGGCAAGCCCCTGTGTTTATAATAAATCAAGTTCATTATCTTTTGAGCTTCCTGATTAAAGTAATTAGTCATTTATGCTGATACAAAGTCAGCAGTGAATACTTTGCTTTGGTTCACGAGTATTGAATCTTAACTTGTTTTGTAAGGGTCATTGGTTATAAGCAGCTGCACATTGTAATGTAAATTTGTTGTTTTGTTGGTGGGGAAATAGTTTCTGCCAATGCAAATTAATACACCACACAGCTCTCCTGCAGTTAGAACAAACTGCCTTGAAGATGGTAATATGAAAACTAATTTACAATGTCAGATAGGACATAGCAGGTGGAATGGGGCAGGGAGTTGGTGGTAACTCTTAGTGCTGAGGAGATGGTGTCAAGGTTAGTGAGGGTGCTGCAGGGTGTGCAGCTGGCTGCCTGTCAGGAAGGCTCTGCGGGCTTCCCCACTTGTCCAGCAGCTGTGCTTAGAGCTGCCCATTCCCACAAACCACTGTGGAGAGCTCTGGATAATGTAATTTGCAAAATCTGTGGAAATTGGAGACCTGCATATGCTTGTGTATCTGCAAAATACTGTTGTTACCTGAGGGGCTTCACTATGGAATGTGAGATCTCTCCAGCCAGGTATAAAACACAGGTTGTTGCCAAGCTAAAATTCTGGCTTTTGAGCCATGAAAAAGCATGCATGAAATCCGACTTTCTCCTGCTCTATTTTAGCTGTTGGTAAGATCAGTGTGTTCTGGGGTAGGCTCAAAACCAGCTTATTTTTCAGTATTAAAACATTTCATGCATCTAGAGTGGGATAGTTTCTGTATTTCCAGGCATCAGTTCTGACCAATAAGAACTTGGCATAGTTTTTGTAAGAGTTGCCCTTAGACTGGAATAAATGCATACGTTGAGGACCAAAGGTGATGCTTGCTTGGAGAACAGAAGTTCAGAAGTCTCCTGAATTGTTTTTTGGATGTTAGTTGGGCTTTTGGATGCTACATGTTAGTATGCCTGTGCTCATAGGTAGAACTAAGCAGGATGTGCCTAGTAGTTTCAATGTAAGTCTAGCTTTTCCTCTGAGGATCAAATGTTAGAACGGTGAAAATGTAGCATTAGAAAGGACCTAATGATCTACTTTAAGTACAACTTCTATACAAATAAAACAAGTCTCTTTTCTGATTTGATTTCTAAGTACAATTCCATTTCAAGTGTAATTGTGAATCTCCAAATTCTTTGGTTTTGTATTATATTGCATCCTTTGGGGTTAAAATAAGTGAAACCTTTCCAGCAGTTAGTTTGGTGACCTGCTGTGCAAACTAATAATGCCATGCTAATCTCAAAAGGAGTGTCAGTCACAGTCACATTTGAATTTCAGTATTTCAGGAAGGAGACAATCAAGAGAGGGAAATTAGCTGAACTAGTGCTATTTTGTATTACTTGATTTTAAAATCTACACTCAAGTACATCAAGAATGGAAGATGTGTTTTTAAGCAGGTAAAGGTTTGTTTACAGGATTTTTTTGTGAACTACAATTATAAAATATTAATAAGGAGACATTACTATAGGTTCTTCTTTCTTTTAGCTTATACTCCTGTGATAAATAAGTAATAACATATAGGATGAGGATTTGAGATACTCAGCATATAAAAGAGGGTAATTGTGACTAAGTGCAGGTTAACACATGAGCTCTGACATTTATTTTCCCGATTGTTAGTGATGAAACACTGCACAATTTTTACAAGGAAGCTTAAGTGTGCTTTAGAGAAAGGCTTTGCATATGCTAGGACAAATAAAGTAGGTATTTTTCAGAGATTCTTTATTTTGAAGCATTTTAGCATTTTCCACACTAAAAAAAAGGCAGACTACAAGAAGTCTCTTAAAAGGATGAACATTGTAATTTGAAAAGAAAATAGGTACTTGTGGCTGTTCACCACCTGGGTATTAATGCAGGCAATTACAGGGTCCTGCCTTTCAAACATTATTATGTTAGAGCAAGAAAAGAGCCAATATTGTATTTTATATGACCTTTCTAATACTATATATACACATATAGATTTGTGTTATTTGTCTCGGATTCACTAAATGTTTCTTATGTGTGGCTCAAGGCATTTATTTATTGCAAGGCTTCAAGCTGTGGTAAGCAAGGTCATAGATTAAGAATTGATTTCCACAGTTGCTCTAGCATACAAACTAAATTTCTCTTGGTTGGTTATCAAAACTACAGCTGGGCATAAATTCTGCTTTTCTTGAGAATGAATGTTAAAGCAAATGAGAAAATACTCTGTGTGTATTATGTGCTTTGTTTAGACTTTCAGCTAAAACTTAAGGAAAGCGAATTGATTTTGTGCTGCAAACTACTAAGTAAAACTGCTAGTAATAAAATTTTTATTTCACTCGGGTTTTTTTGTTATNTCTGGACAGTCTCTGTCAAATCATTTCTTGATCAATATTTTGTTTAGTCCTTTGTTTCTGTGATATGCTCCTGGAGTAATTTCTAATTACAACAAGAATGTGGCTTTCAAAATGGAATGTAGTTTCTTTCCTTTGGAAACAGTCCTACTAGAAACAGAAGAATCCTACTGTTTTGTTAGTATTGTCTATAAGTGAAACACATCATCTTTCCAACTATTTAGACTGCAAACTGAAAATTCAATAGATCGAGGAGGTATGTTCTGTGTGTTCCTAAAGTGTTCTTTTTGGGTTGTGGTGTTGGGTTTTACTTTTGAGGTATGCTTTGTGTTGGTCCCAGTAGTAGAGCTTAACTGTGTGCAGCAATTTGTTTCAGTGTAAATTCACTTTTTGTTGAATCTTTGCCACAATACACAGATTCCTGGTAACTACATGATAAATCTTAAGTTACAGAAATTGGCTTCTTAGATGCATCTTTAAAGACAATATTTCTGATATAATATCTTACCCTCTGGTTTTCAATTAGTATGCCTGGAGCAGAAACCGTAATATGTAGTGCATGTTTTCAGATCACAATCAGCAAGTGACTTTAAAAAATATTAGCTTGACCTCTACTGTTCCTGCACGTCACAGTTACTGTTTCTGCTATTAGGAGAGAAACCAAATTTTAAGATTATTTTTCTAAGGTAACAGAGAGTATTGTCTTTGCTTGATGGGAATTCTTGGTTTGCAGGGTACAGTCCACACTGTACCTTATACCTTATAGCACTGGCCCATAAGGAAAAGAGTAGTGTGTCAAATGTTTTATTCTACTAAATCAGAGGCTGAATTGCCAACCCTTTTCTTTACAGTAGTCACAATATGTATGTAAAGAAAAGCAATTGGAAAGCAAAGTGTTGCGTGATGGGAGTGGTAAAATAGTTTGGTGACTAAAACAGGTAGGGATTTAAAATACAAACTTGATTAAGGAAAAAATGTGTGTGGAAATAAAGTACCTCAGACATAGAAATTACTCCTCTTCCCAATTCAGATGGATGTTTTGAACAAATGAAGTGAAATTCATCTGTTGGTAGTGATTCTTGTCTCGTCCCTGAACTGCATTTCTGCAGGATTAAAATACATGGACCTTCTTTCATGGCTGTTTCTAGCAAACTAGCTAGAAACACTAGCACTTGTTAGCGCTTGACCTTATTTTGCAAAATCTTGAGTGGCCGGCTTATTTTGGTATTTTGAAAGCTGAGGATTTTCTCAGTATTGAAAACGCTCATGTCCATAGCAAAATTCCTTTTGACTTCCTTGAGATTTCCGTATGGAGATATCTCAAAAAAATGCAGCTTTGTGGTGAAATGTGGTGAATCTCTTCAACTCAGACTTTCTCAGAATAATAAAACAGTCTCACTGAAAGCCTTGTTAGGAAGGAATTACGATTATCAAGTCTGGTAGTCAGGAAGGCTTGTTGTTAGTGTATTACTGCAGGACAGCTCAAGCATGGTTATGCCTGACTGAATAAAAGATTTATGCCCATTTCTAAAATGTAGATTTCTTTTTTTTTTTAAAAACACTGAAATATGTATGAAGAATTTTGGACTGATTCATTAACTTCAAATAAATTCCTGTGACAAATGAGGGACATGAAGAGAAAGCAAAAATAACTAGTTGAGCAGGACTCTTTATGTGAAGTTGGCTGCCTGCAGAGACACAGGACTAGTACAAATAGATCACTGATAATTCCTTGTAGATCCACCTGCTGGTAAACATTGAGAAACAGAAAGTTTCTAGAAGCAGATACAGCACCAACCTCCTCTGTATTGATGTAGTGGTACAGATTTTCAGATTTTTTTTCTTTTTTCCTGTCCTGCCCCAAGGCAGGGGAACCAGGTGGAATAACTGCTGATCAGTTTTATTCTGCTCCTATGATAAGGCTGGTATAAGAACATAGTAGTGCTACAGATCCGGTACTCTACCTCTGGGTCCTTCTTGACATTAGATGTTTTCCTAAAAGCTGCAAAGCCAGTCTCTGCAGTCACCTGATTCTCATGCCCAGTATGTTCTCAGCATAGATCCATTCTCTAGTAACACTCAGTGCAAACCATTAAAAAACCCCAGTGTTTCCAACAAACAGAACACAAAAGGCTGCTGAGCAGGGAGAGGGAAGGAGTCCTGCCAGTTGTACCCTCTGCATTGTGCCCTACAGAGAGAAAAGAATGGAGGGAGGTGAACTATCTATTGGATAAACTACCTCAAAAGGACTCTCTGAGATTTATGGGAAGGAGTCAACAGTGTGTATTTGAGGAAGGTCTGTCTAGCTACAGCCTAGAAGTTTGGGCTTATGTAGGAATGTGTTGTAAAAAACGCTGTTTGAAAACGTGCAGCCACAACATGTATTTGGGACTGCTGGGGTTTTTGAGTTAGTAGAGAAGCGTGCTGCTGTGGTGACTTAGGGCCCCAAAGATGATCAGCAGGCTGGTGCACTTCTCCTATGAGAAAAGGTTGAGAAAATTGAGATTGTTCAAGCTGGACAAGAGAAGGCTCCACAGTGACCTTATTGTGGCCTTTCAATACCTAAAGGGAGCTGGAAAGGGACTTTTTACATGGGCATATAGGGACAGGAACACATTTTGAAATGTGTTTATGGGCAGAATGGACTCACTAGCCTTCTGGCAGTCATCCTAGGAGAAGGACAGTTCTGATTTCAAACCCGGGCAGATGGTGCTCGTTTAACCCTCTAAGATCATGATAGGGACAGGACAAGGAGTAACGGCCTTAAACTGAAAGAGGGAAGGTGTAGATTGAGTATTAGGAAGAAATAATTTTCTGTGGGGGTGGTGAGACACTGAAACAGGTTACCCCTAGAAGTTGTGGATGGCCCGCCCCTGGAAGTGTTCAAGGACACATTGGGTGTGCACCTTGGTGTAGTGGAAAGTGTCCCTTCCCATGGCAGGGGGTTGGGACTAGATGATCTTTAAGGTCCCTTCCAGTTGAAACCATTCTATGATTCTATGACTTTAGTCTTTTCCTTTACATTTTAATTCTGACATGTTTGTTATCTCAGTACTTGATGTCAAATCTAGAAAACTCCGTGATCTTTCGGACTTTAATTGGAAAATTAAACTTGTCAAGTTCCCTGAATGTTTAAAGTGTGTAAATATAAATATTCTTATCATACTTGGACTTTTGTAACACAATTTTTGCTTTTTCCCGTATTGCTATCAGAATGTATATATACCCCGGTGGTAGTATTCTGTTACATTAGTGGGGATTAATGCTGCAAAATCCAATATCTACAGCCAGAGGGCTAACCAGATCATTTCAGGGAACTGCAGTCATTTACATTTGATTGGGCTTACTCAGATGCACATGCAACTTCTGTGCACCCCACTGTACAGCACTTGGAGCCAGGCACTGTTCTGAAGAAGGCCACTAATAACAGGAATTATCTGCTGCTCTTTTGTCCGCACATCTGCTTGGGAATGTAACTCCTTGGCATGAGTTAAAACAGCAGTAAGGCTTCCTTAGCCACTCTGAGGCAAAAAATACAGATCATGCAAGTAGTACATAGTTATGCATTCCCAGCTTTCTGCCACCTGCTGCCTTGCTCCGATGTGGATGGTTCTGTGAACTACACTCAGGCAGAAGGTGTGACAACTGGTCTTGCTGAGACTCTTCTGAGCATTCTTCTACGTCCTGTTGCCTCAACACCAGAAACATCTTTCCAATAACTGACAAAGACTTAATATTACAAAACTTGAGTAGACGTGCTCCTTGGGGTTTTTTCCCTCGCAATAGCATTTTCGTCAAGGACCAGATGCCAGCACCAAATGATTGTGTTTGGTCCCTTGTGGCTTTATTCTCTGTTGTGATGGTGAAAAATGGGACCTACTGTATGATGTTAGTAGGGTTAAGGATTTGGATGAGCAAGAAGCAGCCAAACAATAAAGCCAGGACTGAAGGAGTCCTGTAATGTAGGTTTCAAATGCTCTATAATTTAAGAAGGATCAAGCTTATTACTGCGTTCTGTTTTAAAACTGCTTTAATCATACCTCAGTCTTCACTGCTGCTCTGCTGTGGAATTTTTATTTTTTGATAGGACTGAGTTGACACATTTCAGTTTTTTCTCTCCCTTGTATAAGGGGTAAACACACAGCCAAGCATGAAGTAGTTCTGCACTGAGAATTCTATTCCTGTCGTTACTTCATTGCTGTGATTTCATTTGAGCAGCTCTAGATTTCAGTACCTGGTGCATCATTTTGCCTTCAGTTTTCAATTAAGAAGTTTTCATAGCCAGGAAACAGAACAATAGGGGGTTTTCTCTCTATTAACAACCCCTTCTCCCCCCAGAAAGGTTCAGCTGTGAGTGAAATGCCATTAAAAGCAACATTGGTACAGATGCCAAGCAGGAAGAGACAGCAAGCATGTAATAAACAACAATGCATTTGTTTCGCAATGACATATATGTAAAATAATAAACTACTTAAAAACAGGTTTTCTTCTGTTTCTCTTCTTTTAATCTCAGTTTTCCAGAAGAATAATAGTAGTAATTTAGGCAGCAAAAACTTCAGTTCCACTTAAGGTCTCAGTAGCCTTACACTGAAATGCTAGTATTTTTCAATACTGATACCTAATCTTAGTAAGCAACCCTTATGCATTAACTGTCATGAAATTTAGTACTTTCTACACTTGAAGGTTTTGATAAAGGCATACAGAATTCATTTAATGCATCACTATAAGACAAAATGAGACACTTGATGGATTTTTCATAAGGACACACATTTTTGTTTACAGATAGATGAACACATTAATCTGTGCAACAGCTGTGTCTAAGTGGCTGTAGAAGTGGGTATTTATGCTGGGCACAAGTTACTTTTTCTCCAAAAAATGCAGGCATAAGGCCCAGATAAAAATATAATGTTTAGTTTGTAGACAGAGTACAATGTCCTTTGTTTGGCAGTTACTTTATACAAACATGTTTCTGTATTGCTGTGCAGGAGGTCTGTAGCATTCATCATAAAAACCAACATCTGAGACCTTCCCAAAAGGAAACTTGTAATAAAAGTTCTTACATTTGAAGTGGCTGACTTTCTGAAATGGTGGTTATTTGCTCATCTGTCCCATATGTCCAGAAAAAAATAGTACTGAATCCCATGATTGTCGTGGTTTTACCAGCCCCCCCAGGCTGAAATGGATCCCTGGTAAAACCCACGACAATTACAGACACTGTAGAACTTCTCTGATCATGGGAATCCAATATTCATTGCTTGAGAACATTTGCTTTTCTAAACAATAACTATGTTTGTTAATGTTCTTGTGAGGACATTAATCCTAAATCAGCATTTGGAGCATACATACTTCAGATGTGAATACACAGCCAGAGCTTAATACTATAACTGCTGTGTCCCATTTATTTGTTTGGTAAGTATTTTCATATTTTTAAAATAAAATGTATGGATTTTCTTTTTTACCAAACTAAAATTTTTGCATTGGATGCTTCATCACTAAAAATCAGCATTGTCGTGGATCCTTTCTCAGTCTTCAGTCTTTTGCAAACTGTAGCAGCATACCTTCTGAAAAACATGAATGTGGAGTTAGAAGAACACCTTGATTTGCTGATGAAAGTTTAAGAAGAGGCATCAGCAGCATAAGATGGCTGTGCTACAATTTTCACTCCACTGGAAGCGTGCTCAGTGTTTTGCAGTGCCATGCATGCTCTGTTGCATGGCATGCACCTGTACTGGCTCAACCAGCAGAAAACCGACAAAAACATGCAGATGCTGAGAGAGATGCTTGGAGGAGCTGAAGAAGTAGAGTCATCTGGTGTGAGACTTCTAGGTATGCCCTTCTTTTTATCAACAAAATGACATAGTACTTGAACTATTGATTTTCTTTTCTTTCTTGTCTGAATACAGATTTGCTTATAATATTTGCTGCTTTCTTGTTGATAGGGAGTTGAAAAAGGGAGTTGATCAAAACATAAAGGGCAGTTCATGTTAATAAAGAACTTTTTTTCCATTTTCCACCCTCTCAATAAAATGCAGTGGCATGGGACAATTTGGATGCTCTCCTTATGACATGGAAAAACAAAAGAGAAGGCCACATGCTTGCAAAGAAAAAATTGTATTTGCTTATTTGATACTGGCAAGGAATCAGCCAATACATTGCTCCATGACTAGCTCTGAGTTACTAATGGTACCTGAACAGTTTTATGTATCACATCATTCATGTACTTGATCATCATTCTCTCATCATGTTTTCTGTTCTTGGCCTGTCCGAGTTAATTTCTGACAGAAACCTGTGTGCTCTTTTTGGATGCCTTTTGCTTTCCTATTTCCTTTGTTTTGAAAACAATCAGATTGCAAATCTTACACCGGGGATGAGTGCTGGAGCTCATCCTTGCTTTGCTGTCTGGATCATGGGCATCTGACATGACAGTTCTCTGCTTGCTTCAAAACTACTCTGCTAACTCCATGCTGTTCTGATTGCTTTTATCTCCTTTTTTTGCCTCTCAGAGGCACTAATGTGTGCATGTTTCCTGACTCATTAGTACTTTTTTTAATTCAATAAGGGTTATTTCTCTTTTATTCAGAAAGAGAAGGTGCTGGTAAAAACTGGTTACACTGGACAGTTATAGAGAAACAACCAGCTATTCAGGCTCAATTTAAGAAATTTTAAGAGATTTTGCTCCTTTATTGTCCTTCTTTGAAATAAACAAAGAGATGGTTTTATTGTTTTGTCCACACATATCTTTACACTTCTTTACACTCATCTGCAAAATCAAATCCATTGCTGAACTGAGATGCTGTCTCTACCTAAACTTAAAGTAACCCTAAGAGTAGTCTTAAAAAAGTGAACCCATGTGGTCTGTGTGCTTTCAGTCTGTCTTGTTGTTTGCAAACTGAGTGTAATTTGGTTTCACAGTACTCTCAGTGTGCCAGAGAAGAGCTCATCCTGTGGATGAGTAGTATACTGCTCCATATTGCCCATTCCTAGTCCTGTCAGGCCATATGAATAAGCACAGGCCTGTGCTGAGAATTCCCCCTTAATACAGTCTTGTAATTTGGACTGATGTAACCTCTTTATATTGGGTGGAGGGTTTGTATTGTGAATCACAGTGGAATTTACAAGGGAAAAGGAGCTCCGATACCTACTGAAAAGACTGCATTGATAGAAAGAGTTGCAGTATTGGATGTAGAACTAACTGACACAGAGTCTTGAAAAGTTGAGGACTTGAGGGAGAAATTAAATGACCTCTCTGTTGTATAACGGAAGTGGATCAATGGCTTTGTTTTTATGTTTTTGTTTGAAAGATATTACCTGCTGGCTGCAGAGTGGGTGGATTCAGCTTCCTTCTGGAGCCTGAACAAATGAAAATTTGATGAAGATCTTGCTTTCTGCTGCATCCTAAGACAACATGGAAGGGGAGAGCATCTATGAGGTTGATTCTGGAGATGGACTTGGAGGTAGGGATACCTATCACTTACTTTATTTCCATCCCAGATGCTGGTTACAGGGTTTACAGGGAGTCCTTATGACAGTGGACCTTGGAACCCACAAAAAACAAATGTGATAAAAGTGTGTACAGTTCATTTGATTGTATGTTTGTTACTTTACAAACAGCGAATAAAAATTTTTCAAAACATCTGTGTACTAGAGGAAGTGGCCCACCTAGACAGTGCATGTCCTGAATGTTGTTATTTAGAGTCTGAGATGTCCCAAAAGTAATGCAAACCCTAAATACTTACAATAAAAGTAAAGTGATTTCTCTCTTTCTTTGTTTCTCCTTTTTCTGTCTCACACACTAAGTGACTATACTGCACACACTGTTTTGTTTGTATTTTTAAACTGGACTGCAGATGATGGAATGAAATGGTACTGACTCTCTTTTATACTACCGACCCATGTGTAGATGAAGACTTTTCATTGACCTAAAATAAAGTTTTTGTTCTCATTTAGCTAGTAATTCTACAGGTGTCCTTTGGCAAGTTAGGTAACATTATTGCTGTGGTTTATCGTTTTTATAATGGGGTGAAAAACTTCTCAGAGAGAGTAATATTGTATTCTTTTACAGAGCTGCTGTTTTGACATATAATGCAGGGGATCTCTGACAGGGTGTTTGGATAGATCTGTCTGTTTTAAATTCCTGGTTTAACATGGCTTCTTCTGTGACTAACCAGTCAAACATCTTTAATTTACAGAATACCTTGAACTGCCTAGATCGACTCTATTTTGAATTCAGAAATCTAAATGTTATGGAAAATAATGAAGTTCTACAGTAAAAGGTTGTAAAAACATAAGACTGGGTGTGCTGGACATCTGTTTAACGGTTTAGATGTTTTCCTGTGACTGGACCGTAATCAAGCAGATTATTTTTTGTCTGAGTGTACTGTGCTTGTGCTAAGATGCCCTCCTCTGTGTTTAATATTTTTATAATTCTTTTCCTGGGCCCTAGAGGTATCAACCATACTGTTTAGTAGGAGGAACAGTTCCAGCTGTCTTGCCACTGAGTTTCCTTCTCATGGATAAGTTGCTTCCGGACACTCATCAGTTGGGCTAACATGCAGATATATATTCTTAAACAGTTTACTTTTTTTAACAAAAATTGGTCGTTCAAGTTACTTCTAAAATTCCTGATAACACTGTCTTATGAAATAATTATTTTGTTATAATGACAATTTTGTCGTAATAAATTTTGTGATAAGAACGGTGTATTTGTGCCCAAATAATGCCTTTCTGCTAGGTGAATGAGGGGTAATAGAACAGCAGGCTTCTCTTTGACGTTCTGTTGTTCTATTGCCCTCTCCCAAAGTGTTGCTGGGAGCAAAACTGGAGCCATTGTTATGGCTGTTACTTTCAAGCACTAGTTTTGGCATTACCATTGTGTGCTTCAGTTTCTGAGTGTCTCCTGCAGTACTGCAGCTTTGTCATGTGTTTCATGCCACTTTGAGCATGGAAAAATTGTTTCAGAACTGAGGTCAATGACAATTTTGTATTCCAGCCCTCCCTGAGGTCTGACCTTTATTGTTATAATAAGTTACTGTCGTTGATCCACATTTTTCTAATTTACACAGGCAAGAGTGAGTGTGTGTTTAAGTGTGCAGAATGGGTAACCATTTTTCTGGCTTGTCCTCCTCTCTTTTCTTCAGATTCTGACCTAAGATTGTAAGCTGTTCAGAGCAAATTTAACATTTTTGGGAGCAGAATATATTGTCATTGACATATGTTGAATAAAATTACTGGCATGAGAACGAAATCTGATCTTGCACATCATAGTGCCATACTTCCAGTCAGCATCTCCAGCATACATATTGTGTATGGTGTTTTTTTGGACAAAGAGTGTTTGCCTGAGTAATACCAAATAACACAGAGTACCATTTCACTTTGTATTCTCTTCCTGGATAGCTGTTCAAGTGAAATAAAAAATAATTCCTTGCTTCATCCCTTACAAACAAAACAGATTTTTCAAAACAAACTAACCATAAAGTCCCAGTCTGAAAGCATGAGGAATGAGTAAGAGTGAGCACTCTGTGATGATCAGCCCATCAAGCATTCTTATCTAATGAGGAGGAAAGTGTTGGAAACTCACGTGTTTTAAAATCAAGGGCAACTAAAACTCTGAATATAGCTTTGCTAATTTTCTTGGATTCTCTTTGTCCTGATTGTCCTTTATTTATACTTTTGATATCTGCTGTTTGTGGAGCCAAATTAGTAATTTTTTCATTCTTTTATGTTATGTAAAGTAAATGAAATTGTGACTTTGAAATAAAGTAAGTATCTCTTGGAAGATAAATGGTATGCATGCTTTCTGAGTAGCTACATAGTTCTCAGTAGTGTTTAACAAATTCTGTATACATCCTGTACATATATTATAAATACAGACATACCTTGAGGTATGTACATATCAAGCAACATATGGTTAAAATTAGGCTGATTTCATGTCTTTAGGATATATCAGAGATCTGAGACAAAACAGAAATGTGCCAATTTCCAGCAACACGTACAGAACACGTCAAACAATTCAATAGTATCGTGGAATCACCTCCAAAACCCAAAGTATGTTTTGTTGATTCAAGGTCTGTGGTCTCTGATGGAAGAGTTTCTGGGGACCGTAAACTCCCTGTAAGACTGCATGAGTTTGAAGGTGAAGACCTTAAGACTTTTGTGGGCATTTATTATCAAATACAGAAAACGTATTACCAAAAATACCGTCTCATAGTTCATTATTTCCTTAATAGAAGATCAAACCACTATTTTTAGGAACCCAAAGTAAAACTCTACCCCTCATTTTAATTGCAAGAAAGTGCATGGATTTTCACAGGTGTGGGTGGCTTATAACACTCCTTAATGCCAGTAAAAGCTCAGAAATTATGCTTATAGATCAAGTAAATTAATTTGATGCTGTGAGTTATGGACTTAATTCTTGAGTTCTTTGGTTTAGAAGTTAGCCCTACTATTAAAAGTGGCTGTGCTGTGGGTATTGTATCTTGCCTTCTTGACTTGATAATACTTCATAGGAAGTTTTGAAAGCTGAAATTTTCCTGGCCCGTAAAGCCAAGCTCAGTCTGGGTCCTTGTTATGCAGGCATATAGAATTGTCAGATTAAAGCCACCCCAGTTGTGATGGGAGAAGAGACAGGACTATGATTCTTCACTTTGCAGTGCAATAAAGACCTATTATAGCTGACCTAGAACAGATGGGTGCCTCTACTTCAGAGCAAAGGCTTCATAGCATCAGTTGCCTCGGAGAAATTTATGCTTTCCTCAAACACAAGAACTCCGTGGTGGTGTGACCTTGGCTGCCTACCAGGTGCCCACTAAGCTCCTCTGTCCCCCTCTTCAGCAGGGCAGGGGAAAAATTAAGATGAAAGAATAAGAAGGAGAGACATCACTCGCCAGTTACTGTCACAAGCTAAACAGGCTTGACTTGAGAAATATTAATTTATTGCTAATTAAAAATATAGCAGGTTAGTGACAAAAAAAAATTCAAAAAATTCAATCCACCTTCCTGTCACCCCTTTCTTCCCAGTCTCCAATTTACTCCTTCCTTCCTAACTTTTTTGCCACTTCCTGCCACCCCTGAGCAGCACCGGGGCAATGGGGAATGAGTTACTTTCAGTATATATGACAGTCATCTCTGCTACTCCTTTTCCTCCGGTTCATCCCATGCTCCAGCATGAGGTCCTACTCAGGGGTAGTCCTGATAGTCCTTCACAAACTTTTCCAGCATGGGGCCTTCTCCACTGCTCCCTTGTACAGGGTACAGTCATCAGTAATGTGCTGCTCTAGCATGGGTCCCCCACAGGCTACAGTTCTTGCCAGAAGACCTGCTCCTGCATGGGCTTCTCTGCATGGGCTATGGCTCCTGTCAGAAGCCTGCTCCAACCTGGGCTCTCTGTGGGCTGCAGTTTCCTTCAGGGCGTCTCCACATGCTCTGGTATGGGGTTCTCCATGTGCTGCAGGGTGGATCTGTGCTCCACTGTGGTCCTCCATCAGCTGCAGGAGGACAACCTGCTTTGCCGTCATCTCCTCCGTTGGCTGCAATGGAATTTCTGCTCTGGTGCCTGCAGAACCTTCTCCTCCTCCTTTTTCACTGACCTTGGCATCTGCAGGGTGGTTTCTCTCACGTTTTCTCATTTCTCTCTCACAGGTGCTGCTGCAGAGGTTTTTTACTCTTTCTTAAGTATGTTATTACAGAGGTACCAGCAGCATGACGTGTGGGTTCATCTTGGACAAGTGGGCGATTTGTCTTGGAACTGCCTCTGTCCAACATGGGGCAGCCTCTGGTTGCTTCTCACAGAACGCACCCCCTGCCAAAACCTTGCCCTATAAACTGAATAATTTCACAGCAATATGCTCTTTCAAATATATTCCTTATAGAACTTATGTAATTCTTAGTGGGTTTTGTCATGAAGTGATTGTTTTTTATTATCAATATCCTGACTGCTTTGGTATGTTCCTAAAAGTGATCACTAAAATGGGCAATGTGGAGTTAAGTATATTTGGAGATGTTTCTTTAGAAACTTTTACTCTTTTTATTTATGGAGTGATATGATTATTAATTGAAACTGAACGTCAAGCTCTATTACTGCTCTGCTTCCGTGACTTAATTTTTCAAAGTTTAATCCTGTCTAGATATATACATAGAATCAATACTATAGGACACATTTTTCCTTGTTCTGTGAACTGTATTTTAAAGAGAATCTGAAGATTCACTGCTGCCCAAAAAGTATTAGAGGGAAGAGACTGGGGAGGGGTTAAGCAATTTCTGTGGTTCTGTTGCGTTGTTGATGTTATGCCAGATCTGCTTTTGGCCTGGTGTTTTCACTTGTAGCTCTTGTTCAAGTAAAAATCCTTTCTGCATGTTAGCAAGGCTGCAAGGCAGTTGCTATGGTATTCAGCATTTTTTTAATTATTTTTAACCAATTGGATGGCTTTTGTGATGATTCAGCCCAGAATAAGAAATCGGTCACAAAGGCTAGAGCTGTATCAAAAGAGCAGGTATTGTTGACTTGAAGAATCTAAGGAGGTTGGGAGAATGGCAGAATTTGAGTTTCAAGAAAATATCACAATCTATGCCTATGGTATATATTCTAATGTGTAGCTAAATGCTAGTAATGGTGGTAACAGGACTCGTTCTTTTTCAGGATGATGTTAAAGATTGAATGACTGGACTAATTTCTCTATATTGTTTTTATCATCCCAAAGGTATCAGTAATTTCTAGCTAAAAAATATCTGATGTTTTTATTCCGTGTCCACTTGTGGTTGTTTTTCATTGTGTTACTAAATGGTAGGATATTTCCAACAGGATATTATTTGCTTGTAGAGAATTACCAGAACGCTGCTTGTCTGCCAAATTTTAGTGTTGCTGTTTGGCTATTCAGAAAGTTCTGGAAGACTGCTAGATAATGTAGAAGGATTTAGAAGTTCTAATAATGCTGATATGTAGTGCAGTGATACAAGGATAGAAAAAACCCTAGATAGTTAGAGGTATATTCTGATAGATGAGGACGAAAGGGAGGATGTACTTTTGCGGATCTTCTGCAGGGTTTAAGAAGTTTCTTGGCTTGGAGGCAAGGTTGTTCTTCTACACACCCAGGCTGCAGTTGTATCATCAGGACAAATAAAAAACAGAGCTTCTTTTATAGAAAGCAACTTACTGCTGAACTCATGGCTATGTCAAAAATAAAATTTCTAAATTTCAATTTAGAAATTACTTGCTACATACTGGAAGTCCATCAAAATCTCGACAGTACAACTGATAACAATAAGTATGTGAAAACACATATTTGAATATGTAAATAACTAGCAAAAAAAAGGAACGATTTCCTCTAGGAATGCTTTTTTCTGTGTGCTCTGTACAATATAGTGTCACAGTCCTTTCCCTATGGATAGCAGGGTATTCTGAAGAAGCCTTTGCCTATTGCTCCCAGAAGTGTCCTGAGGGCTTTCGTTTGCTCTCACAGAGCTTTATGTGCTATCCCTTCTTTTTCTGTATGCAGGTAATAATGTCCCACTGTGGACTAAAATGCTGGCAGTGAATAATGATATGTCTGCTCTCACTATGAGCAAAACCACCTCCTGGTTATCAGGGGTTTGACTAAGAATAGCAACAACGTGATGAAGTTGAATCTTGGAGAGGGTAAATGGTGCTGGTAGAGACGGTGAGCTTTCCCCCCCTCTGTAATAGCTCAATTTCAGTGGTTGAATTCTTCATTGCTACTGGACATCCAGGCAAACCTCAGTGTGCTGCATATGTGCTAAGGATAGTAAAACAGTCAGCCGTGATGTTCAGGAAATGCAGGTCCTGAATGCATGTGGTACATGACTTTGCAAGAGATCAAGATGAAGATGTGCATCAGCTCATCAAACAGAGTGAAAAATCCACCTGCCAAGATAGTACCAAGAAAAAAATCCAAACCTGAAACCAGCAGAGCAAAACCATACGTGTCATAGCAAACTAAAAGGAAATGTAAAACTCTTCCTTGCTTATAATAAAGAGCAGGTCTAAATTTATTGCACTGGATTTCCTGTACCCTAATAAGTAGTACATGGAGTGTTCCCCATTGACTATTCAGCTAAACAGACTAAAGTCTTTTTAGGTCAATTATTAATTTGTATTTATGTCAAATCTATGCTTTAAACATACACTCATGGGACAATCTCCCACGTTTTTCATTTTTGAAATGAAAACCCTAGAAAAATCTGGATGGATCAAGACATATTTTTAGAGTCTCTGGGTTTGTTTGGCTGAATTTGATACATGTGGTGCTTCACATTTTTTTGTTGCCACTAATGTATAAGTACATAAAAAACATATCCAGGAGATGGTTTTTAAGCATGCCCTCTTTTTACAGGTGTGATTTTAATAACACAGTTCACTGATGTTTTATCTTCTGATGTTTTCAGTTGAACATTTTATTATTAGAGGAGCTTTTCATTGTTTATTAGTGTTCTTTAACTTATTTTAAAAAAAACCCTATACTAAACTAACTGTATAAGTTG
This sequence comes from Pachyramphus minor, assembly GCA_013397135.1. Lineage (NCBI taxonomy): Eukaryota > Metazoa > Chordata > Aves > Passeriformes > Tyrannidae > Pachyramphus > Pachyramphus minor. The sequence continues at coordinate 186,561 of VYXB01003490.1, read as the reverse complement.
CAAGATATGTACAAATGACCAGCAGTCATTATGGCCCATTATGGTCATTATAGCATATGGTCATTATAGCATTACAGTATGGCAAGAGATAGTTTTGCATTATAATAAATATGGGATATTTTACATTGATTTTTCAAGTAGAAATAAATTTGTAAATACTGGAGGGAGAGCAAAGAATGAGAGCTTGTGCTTCCTGGACATGGCCTTTTTGTGGCATGCATTTAAAATGTAAGGAGGGGACTGGTGAAAAATAATGCTAATTTGTAACCATTGTGGATATTAAAATACCATGGAAGACATCCTGAAGGTGATTAGGAAATCAAAATGTTCATAAGCACATTGCCAGTATTTAAGGGACAATTACTGTTCCTGATCTGGAGTTTCACTCGGTGATGGGGATATAGTGAGTTCATTAAGGGTGATGGTTTGAAATGTAAAAGAGGAAAACCCCAACAAATGGCTCCTAGTGAAATGATGGAAATGCGACTTGTCAGAGCTCTTGTATAGCTGTTCCCTGAAAAGAAATGCTTCCATGAGGTCTTCCACTGCTGACATAGATGATCTAGAGATACCTTAATTTGTTCTTTGTTGAGCAAAGAATCGTTGATCATATCATTTAAAAAGTGTGGAGCATCTAAAATTGTTAAGGCAGAAAGCGGACAAGAATATTCAAGCTCTTGAAAGATTTTTCTGCAGTGGTCCTTGCATTTTAATAATTTTTCAAAATCATTTAGATGAGATATTAATTTTAGTAGTTTTTTCAGTCACATCTCAAGTACATGCTTATTCCTATATTACTTCACCTAGAAATTGCCTTTAGCTAGTGATTGCTCATGTCTACTTGCCACCCAGCTTGCAGGGCAAGTTGTAAGGAATGGGATTTCGTTTAGTAGGGCTCTGCCTTTTTAAGGGATGGGAAGTGTACTTAAATTTGGTTATATAAAGATTACGCTCTGCACTGATGGGTTGTTCAAAGGCATGGCTTGCTACATGTCACTTTATTTACCATTCACATGTTGTATACACATACTGATAGTTCTTCAGTGCTTATACTGAATCTTTGAAGTAGTGATGTACACCAATCCCCTGCTGGTGTAAGTGTTGTACCTCCACTGCTTTTGGAAATTATGTAATAGAGATCTGATGATCTACATACCCAGAGGACTTGCCCCATTTCCACCAAAAGAGTACTGAAGGCTTGATTCAGATTCACTGTTTTTAAAAGTACTGCTTTAAAGAGTGCAAGCAGGAGTAGAAAGAAGACTCTCTCATGAGAGTGCATGATGCACACAGACTGGAGTAACTAACTGGAATGGATTGCTGCTGTCTGGACTAAATTCACACAATGAAAAATGCCTTAATAAAAAGAACTGCATTGATACAGCACTTCATCTTTCTGAATTTCAAAGCTCTGCAAATTTAAATGTAAGCATGTGTAAATAAGCATTGAAATCACCCTGGAACATATAATAGATTTCCTTTTTTCATATTCAGTGCTTGCATGTATTTGCTTTCCTATGCAACTCCTGGAAAAGAAAGGCTTTTGAAAAGTGAAAGATGTAAATTAAAATGAAGAATATATTTCTGCACGGATCCATGAGGTTTTTCTCTGATTCTCTGACCCAGAATGAGGGTGGTAGTTTGGGCTGCTTTGGTTTGAATACCAACATTAATATAAAATGCGGTTACTTAATTTAATTTCCTTATGTTCTGATGACATACAGTTCATTTCTCTGAAATAAATATGCTTTTGTGATTTTTTTTTCCTTATAAATTTTGCCTTTTTCATTAGGAAGATCATACCTTTTAAAGGGAAAGCGCACCTGTTCTCTAGATCCTGTAGACTGATTTTCTGGGCTCCATTTTAAATTTTATTAACTGAAGCAGTTAGTGCTTCTTCAAACTCTGCTTCAACAAGCATTCAACTGAACTGTTTTTATGGAAGGTAAATTGATTAATCTGAGTTGAATCCCTTTAACAGCGATACAATGGGTTTCACATTAAGGAATATTCAAGGTACTTAATTATTTCAGTGACTTAGATAAGGGCTGGTAATTCTAAAGTTAGTATCTGCTTCTTTGGGGTTAGCTGTATGAGGGAGGAAGCTCTCCTGAGCCTCAGCTAATTACACTGATGTAAGTGAATATAGAAGCTAGAAATATCTGGGCTGCAGCTTGTGACTTACACTCTTGTAAGTCTGGGAATACCCACCGAGGAAGTGTTTTTCTGTTATTGAAAGTGATTGGGAGAACAAGGTGCTTACTTGCTTACAGGGTCAGCAGTTTTGTTCCTGCTTGAAAAATTATCTTTAGATGAGGAAAGTTTTCACCATTTTTGTCTTGAATTTCTTTGTTTTTTAGGGAAAGCTATAAGGAAGCTTGTGCGCAAGGCGACTCTGGTGGCATCTAGAATCCTCAGATTTCCTTGACTGAATCCATCTGGGTTTAGCCCTATATATAGTAGACAAGCTGCACTGCTTGCACTGATAAATTATATCTTCCAAATGATAGACCAAGGTACAGTCATGTATACTAACCATTTTTGATCTCATTTGACTCTTGATTCTGTTGCTTTTTGGGTAGTTGTAACAGTACGATTTGTCCCCATTCTTGTGGACTATCTTTTCATCAGTACTCTCAAAAAAAATTAATTGAAAAGAGACTTCTGGCCTGACTCTGGCATTTGATGTTGACATCTCCTTATGAGTCTGCAGCTTGGTGGGGAACTCGCCCTCTCCTGAGATTCACAAACTTGCCTTCAGTGGCAGGTAGACAGTGGGACTGTTGGCAGCTCAACTTTATTTGGTTTTACTACTTGTGGAAAAGAAAAAAAAAAGTGAAAACCTCAACCAAAACTCCACTTCCTTTTTTTACACATACTTTCATTTTACTTTTTATGCTCAGCAGTCATAAAATGAAAATAGACTGTGTTCTAACAAAGCATAGATTTTGACTATAAAATAACAGCTCTATTATCAAAAGAAAAAATAGATCAATAAAGTATCTAAATGATAGTTAATAATGAGGTTTCTTTATATCTGCTCTGGTATCTCAGCTAGCTGTTGGAATGAGCAAGCAATCTCAGTGTCAACTGGCTGCTTTTTGAGGTCAGAACTTCTCTTTCCTTTTTTGTTTTAGATGGGAAAATCTTCTGTCTCATGCCTATGTATTTTCTGAACTATAGGGGATATAACTTTATGAGTTGCAAAATGTTTTTGAAGTGGTGCTGTTGGATATATTGCTCTATTTGGATCATCCATAACATCTAAAAATTAAGACTGATTAAGCAGGATTTTTTAATTGTCTTATATGAGCATGACATTGGTTGAATATTAATCCAATTGCACACAGACTATTACAATTTTGATTTTTACATCATTTAGATATTGAGTTGAAAGTCTTCAAAGCTGTCTTGTCTTTTGCCCAGAAATGGGGGGAATGCTTTCTGCATGTATTTTCTCAGTTCTTTCGTGCTACATGATGGGCTGCAGCTGTTCGCTGCCTCCACCTTCAAATGCTGAGCTTTATCCTTACCTTGGTGCTGTGCCCAGAGACAAACCCTTCCAGTGCACTGAGGACTTGGGGGAGCATCTGGGTTCTGCAGTGAATGGTTGCAAGCTCATATTGGCTGGCACATTTGGCCCCGGTGAATGTCCAGGTCTTGCTAAGGGATATCCTGTACCAGCCATGGTCTAAAGCATCAGCTGATCACAACAAAGTCTGTATAGGTCACGTGCAATTCATGACTTACATATGGATTTGAAGTATCTACATAGCATCTGTTTTTTGTTGTCTGGTACAAGAGTATTAGATTTAGAGAATAGATGCCACTGGTGTTCAGCCTTGCAAAATTGGTCTGTAGATGATTTTCCTTTTGAATGTAGTTGTTTTAAAATATATGTTCTTGCTGAGAGGTTAAGGAAAGGTTCCCATAATTCTGTTTAATTTTTGCAATGGAGCAAATAATTTAAGGATATGTCTATCTCTTCAAGTGACAGGTCATCCCTTTGGCAAACAGATAATTGGTAATTTTCTCTGTGTATCATCAGTGGAACAGGAAGATGAGCAGATCTTTTTTGTGATGCTGTCTATGATGACATGCTGGCTATAGTGGTCTGTGTTAAATGCTTCCCTTTCTTGTCCACTGCCAGGGTTTTGTGATAAGTCTTTATATCTGTTGTACATCTATCTATTCAGCATCTGGGCAGGTCAAAGCATTTGAATCATAGAATCATAGAATGATTTGGGTTGGAAGGAACCTTAAAGATCATCTAGTTCCAACCCCCCTAGAAGGTAAGTGAGGTAAATTCATTTTTTCTGAATAATTTCTGGACAGAAAAGGCCTTGAGAAAGGTTCCTTCTCAAGAGAAAAAGTGGACACCATATTGGAAATATCTGGGAGCTGGCAAAGAAAATTAAATCTAACCATATGCTTTGGCATAAGACTCTGGAGTTTAATACCTGCTGTGGAAGTGCAGGATGTGGACAGGCTATCCTCCAACCCCTGATAAATGCTCACCTTAACCCCTCATTGGAGCAAGACTAGAGCATGACAGATTTCTGTTAGCAGAGATAGTACTACAACAGTAGTAGTGTTGGAGATGGTTTTAAAATCCAGATAATATATAAAAGAGATTTCATAGTCACTGATTTAGAGGTATCAGACCCAGAGACATTTCTAATGTTAAATTAAAAATGTGTTTAATGAAGTCAAGTTGAAAAGTTGAAAAGTTGGAATCTGTAATCTGTTTTCATATTCATCTGTATAATCACAAGCTGATTTTAGTTTAGCTGGGTAGTCACTCAGTGAATCAACTGAATGTAGAGGAGAGTATCCTGAAAAACAGTAATGGCAAATGAGTTTCTTCTGTCACTGTTTTTGAGAGCTTCACCCAAAAGCTTTCGCTTTATTTGAAAGGTCTTCATATGTAAGTAAACCTTTTAAAATGAAACTCAAGATGCTCCAGGTGGAATCTAGCTGGAGTTAGAACATGATGATATACAGACCATGCTATTAGTGCCAATTCTTCGGCACAAAGAGCTGAGGATGAATGGAAAGCAAGTAGGAGAGGATGCAGATTTCAAATGTTCAGTAGAAGAAATCTCTAAGTTCATTTGGGAGTGGACTGGTTGTACTAATGTAATAAGTGCACAGTGAGACAGACCTTAAAATTAAGGAAAAGTGAAGAAGGGAAAAGTTTTTTTGCTGTTATTCTGCCATGTTCTGTACAAGGAGTGAATATGATACAATGTTCCATGGGGTTTGCTTTTGTTACCTTCCTGCATGCCCATCTGAAAACACAACAAACGTGGATAGAAGCTGAGGCGCTGGTTCTTCAGCAGCAGCAAACGTATGTGCACTCAGCAGTGTAACATCACTGAACCCTTGCTCGCTGTGCTGCTGATGCTGCTCTGGCTGCTCCTGACAAGTTGATGTACTGGCACATCAGTATCCTGTATTGGTAGATCATCGGGAGACAGGGTGATCAGTATCCGTGTTCCCTTGCAGAGAGTGGTTGTAAATACACCTCAGAAGGAGATCACTTTTTTGCCTTCTGTTCTTGCTCTTGTAAAAGGCATTTTCACTTTTCTGTGTTATGGAGATGGTGCTGACTCTAGCAGTGTCATAGTATATATTCAAAGATTCCAAAAACCTGATGTCTTTGATTATGCAGTGCTATGTAATTTGCCATTAAAATGGACAAGTTTGATAACTAATGAATTTGCATTTCTGGCAACTTACACACTTTACAATGTCCCTTTGTTATAAAAGTGAAATACTTGGAATTTCCTTGGGAAAATAGATAATTCTGATCTTTGAAGAAAACACAGAAAGGCTTATATCCAGTATAGTGTTACTTATTTCATTTTAGTGTTTTCCTCTTTTCTGTTTGGCTTTTGTTTCTTTACTTATTTATGTAATGAAGCCATCAGTGGGTTTAAGTTGGGGCATCAATTAATAAAGATTATTTAAAATATTAGCATAAAAATAATTATCTGCCACTTATTTGTGGGAAAAGTCATGATTGAAGAGTTAATATTATGAAGAGGTAGCAAATTTGCTCTTCAAAGTTTCAAATACTGTGTGAGAACAAATTTAAAAGCGGCAATGGCTTTCAATAGCTCGTGTTGTACCCTTACTTTAGTATATTTGGAAATCTAAACAGCTACGGTCACTTCTGTCTTCAGAAGTTGTGTAGAATCTTTCCATGTTTTTGTGTCACCTGTAGTGTGGACATACTCAGAGTAAATCTGAAAAAGTGAACAGGTGATGCTATTTTGCAGAGTAGTTATTTTTAAGCTCTTTTATAACTACACTTTGCAACATTTTGTTATCTGCTATTTTATGATTTAGATAGCTTACTTTAATAATGTTTGTAGTTAATATATTGTTGCTTGATTACTCTGCAATGGGGACATATTTCTTTTCTGAATAATACAGTGATTCAGACTAAAGCACATGGTCACATGGAATAAAGTAAATATAATGAAATTAAATGAACAAACAGCAAAAGTGAGAACAGAATAAGAAAAAAACCACAACAAACCAGAAGCCTTCCCTCAGCCTGAAACTGAGCAATTCTCAGGTCGGCTTCTCTCCATTTCCTAAACAAAATCAATGCGCACACACAAAGTAATGTATCGTTTTACAGTCTATAAAAGGTCTGATTCTGGAAATGGATGTTCACCAGCCGCTGAGCTGTGCTTCCTAATGCTATCAGAATATTCTGCTAAAGGGGAAAACCCCCAAGCCCTAAAAGAATTATTGAAGGAGGTCTGCATTCTTTCCGTTAAATTTAGTTAGAGATTCAGAATATGCTTATTTGGGTGTAAACTCACAATAGTTACAGTTTATGTTTAACATGTGTTATAAATAATTTTCATGCTGCTTCTGCTATGGTAAAAGTAAAATTAGAATATTGTCATGCTACTCAGTAAAAACTAGGGGCCCTAGGGGCTCTGAATTACAAATTGGCAGAGTTCATTCACATTGTTTCATATAGAAATTAATTCCAATTTAAGCACAAAACCTGTTAACAAAAACTTGCCTTTTAATCAAGAAGTAACAGAAGGCCCAGGTTAAATTGTGGGTCATTGTTTGCTAGGTCTTTGAGCCATAGGATAGTCTAGGGCATTGGTGGGGGTTTTTTTGGGCTTTTTTCGTGCTTTTTTGTCCTCAAGGACCCTTATTCTTCTATTAGAGTAAGCAGAGTCCCATGGCAGTAGTAGCTCCTGGGCAGTACCAGCTGGGGCTCCTCGCAGCCTCCCCTACCAGCTTATTCATGATACCGCCTTGGCACCAGTGTTGGCTGAAACCACACTGTTCTTAGGACACTCTCCTAGAGTCAAGCTGTTATAACACCACCTTAAAGCATGTGGAAGGAAAGAGAAGGAAAACAGAAATTTGTTGTGTGGACAAATGAGAAGGCGATTGTTGCACTGAGCATTGTGTCAGCTTTGCATCTACAGCAGAACGGAAGCTCAATGTCTCTATTGACGTCTCTCAAGTGCTACAAATCCTTATCTTTATTATCTGTTATTTAATTCTTAATCATTTGTAATAAAATATTTAACAATTTACTCCATGGAATAACACTTAGCTGATCTGTTTTCCCTACAATAAAAAACTAAGTGAACTCAAAGCCTATCATATTACAGTTGCAGATATTACAGTGGCATTGCTCACTGAATTCTTTAGCAGTTTTTCCTATTTTTTTCCTACTGATATGACCAATAATATATTGGATTTTAATCCAGTTTGTAGAAAACTATTTGATAAAAAATGTGTTATCTAGGAAAATGAGCAGCATTCCTAATAGCCTGGGAAACTGCTATGTTGTGAAACGCTTTTATCAAAACTTAATAGGTATGGACCTCTTCAGATATAAGGCAGGGAAAGAAAACGCTGCTGTGGAGACTTAGTTTGATTAAAATGTTTTGGTAAAGAATCCTTAATTATTTTAAAGAAAGCCACAGTGGGGTCTTTTCTCCTGTGCTGATAAGAAACTGGAAAGTTTTCGTGTTGCATTCAAATGTGTGATGTGAAATGAATTAGTTATTAGCTATGTCTCCTTTGGGCATATGCACTATAAATAGCTTTTCCAAATCTATGGCTTTATTCTGCTCTGCGCTGTATTCTCAAATTGCAGACCAGAGAAAAAATGTTTCCAGTCAGTTGCACTTTGGAGCAGTGCATATAATACAGATTTGGCTTTTGCAGATCAAGGTTTATTTATTTTTATGGTACACACGCAAATAGAGGACTCCTTCATTCACAGACCCCTAATTTTTCAGAGTCCCAGGAAAAACAAAACACTTGGTGTTTCTATCACCTCTCATTGATGTCAACAACAGCGAGAAGGGGAAAACGAGGCTTAATTACTGAAAAAGATCTATAGTAATACCAGGAAGGGTGAAAAAAGGCTTTTAGTCAGGGCTGTGAAAAGCCCTTACTGTGAAGTCAGATATCAGCCTCCCTGGCCAAGGTTTGCTATAGTAGCAAGTACAAGTGAACTGGGGCCATAAATTGGTTTACAGCTTTGGACTTTGAAGAGCGGTCTGATTATAAACCCAGAAGACCATGGTGTTTTCTGGGTATGTGAATTCTGGCATGTTGTTCATCTAGAGTTTCATTTTGTAAGAAATAAGGGAGGCCACTGTCCTCACTGTTAAAAACTGACCCTGTCTTTACGTTAACAAACCCACTGTGCTGCCCAAGACAGCTCCTTGCAGCTACCAGTATCTGAAAATGTTAAAATTGCCATAAACCTAATTCTCTACCTGTTCCGTTCAAAATTCTTGTAAATCCAGAATTATACCCTATGTATTATTCTGTTACTGTTCCAGACAAGATAGGAACTTCAGGCACTCAAGGAAGTGATCACCCTAAGGAAACTACATCTTCATGCTCATATTTATAAAATCTGTAGCTGCTTTCTCAAGACTGTAAATAACAGTTTGGACAAGAATACTTTTCGCCATGTTTTGACTGTTTCCTTGATTTAGGTCTTCCAGGGCTATTCCTAGTTCTGTTAGTGTACAGGCTACAGCAGTGAAGGCTATTGTGGCAAACTCTGCCACACAACCAGGTCCCTGCTATGGCAGCCTGGCTGCTCATTCCCTTTGAGTTGGAAACCTCTGGTGAAGAGTCTTGGAGTGTAAGGTGGTAGCAGAAGCCTTGCCTTCTACGTTGGATAGCAGTGACTTGCACACAAACTTCACTTCATGTGAAGTATTGTGAGGGGAGTTTGTAAGTCATAGTGCAAGGAGGATAAGAGAGTGCAAGGACACATCCCCTAAAGATCAGCTGATGCCGTGTGGCTTCCAGAATTGCTAAGTTCTCAATAATGTATCACATTTTAGTCCTCTTCGGTGCATACCCAGTTAATGGGCCTGTGCTACTGTCTAAATCTCAAAGAATGGGATGCCTGTACCATATAGCATGTAGATGTTTCTAAAAAAATGTGATGCTGCTTCTGTTTTGAAACATAAGATCCCAGAGTGCTTAAGTATGCAAGTTGTAAGTGCCTTGGCTTAAAATCACCCAATTCTTACTTAATTCTGGTTGAAATGGACTCAAACTCCGACTGTATCCGTGGAGCTGTAGATTTGTTCAGATTCCCAGTGAATTCCCCGAGCTTATGCTGAACTCTGTGTGGAGGTGACTTGTGCGTTTCCATCTGGTTTGATAATGCTGTAGAAGAGGAGGAGAAAATGGCAGGAGGCAGGTGGGCACCCTACCCGTGTTGAGGCACTTTCGAAACTGAGAGACTTTAGTTTCAGCCTTAGCCCAGGGGAGTTTGAAGGCACTGGTACTGATTTTGGTTTCTACCAGGTGATAGGCAACTGGGACCTTCAACATCCCTGCTGAAGGTGGACATCCCTGTCGGCTGAGCCCCCAACCTGCATAGTGATGGGCAAGCTGCCGATAGGATCTATGGTACCAACACAGCAGCTCTAAGCATATCCTGTGCCAAATTCTCTCCCTACTGTTCAGCACCAGTTGCACTATCATCTGTCATGCTCTGTGTCCTTGGTCTCACTGGAGTATGGTACTTTGTGGCATCACAATATTTCTTTCTGTCTTGGTATCTTGAAGTTCAAATTAGTACCATGCAGCCAGACCTCGAGAACTAAGGTAGGGAGAGAGCTACTGGCCCTTCAGGAGCTAACAGCAGTGTAGTAAGGTAAGCAAACATGCTCAGCTACTCCTCTTGTTACGTTGTTGAGCAACATACTTGGTTTTTTAGTTATTCAATAGTGTGGTATGAGACAAAACACTATATTGCTGCAAATTTTCTACTGAAGTGAAAAATAATACAGATTAAAAATATATTAAATGTTTTCTTGTATTATGGCATATTTTAACTTGCTTGAGTGATCTCACATGCTGCCTTGGAGGGATATATCATAAATACAGTTATTATTATCCTTTATACCAAAATGACATTGACATTGGTTGAGATTTTCATGTGAACTGAATAGCATATCTCCAGTGGAGGAAAAGGACAGATCTGGTACCTTCTGTTTAAGTTGTCAAGGTTGGCTGAACTCTCAGTTAATTTAAAATCCTACTTTATGACCTCTATTACACAGGTTTCTGCTTCCTCCTTGAAATCTCTCTTCTGGAGTGACAAATGTAACTGTAAATGTTGCTACGTTTTATTGATATTTTTTTCTGCTTTATTCTATGTGGGTTTGGTTTTGTTCTTTTTAAAGTAACAATTGTGTTGCTTCATAGGTTTGTAGGGAGGTCTTTGTACTTCTTTTTGCTTGTAATGTAAGTCTTTAGAGCTGGATGAAAAATTTTAAAATGCAAACAGAGTCCTCATTTTCTGTGCCTGGCAAACTTTCCCTTTTATCCCTCAGCCAACTTCTATCCAGTCCACTGGTTCTCCTCCTCTGTGTCATGCTTGCTAACTTTTGCAGATTAATTTTTTACGAGAGGTACTATTAAAATGACTTCAGAGATTCACATAAATTATCTCTGCAGCTTTCACTTGCTCTTTGTTGTTGTATAGAATTTACTAATATTTCTCCAATGCAGCTTGTATTCTCTAAATCAATTCTGAGTGCTTTTCTAATTTGAGCATTAAGTAATTTCAACTTGATTTTTTAATGAAATAAAATATTAAGTATGTTATGAAAACTTTAATCCTAGGGGATGGAAAGCAGAGAAAGTGTGTCAGTTTTGCTTTGTTGTTTACACAGCTACTAAGTCTTCATGAAAGAAATTCAGCTGAACCCTGCCTGCCAGGAGTAGCCCTCATAGCTCCTGTGCCACTGAGGTGCCTTTCTGAGGTGCAGTTCCTGTTCTTTGTTCCTTCAAAGTACAGGGGCAGCCTTCATTAGCACAGAACTGTGGAATGGGGGTTATTGTTTACCTGCCTCTTCAGTTTGCTTCCACCAGGAGAATAAACAGAGTTTCCCTTTGCGTTTGTCCTTGAGTGCTAGAGTCTGAGCCAGAATTTATACTCATACAGGAGGAAATTATGAAATGGTACTGGAGAATAAGAAGATGCAGGCTAACAGGAGGTATACAGAGTGGCTGTAAGTAGCCTGCTCTGTCCTAAACTTGTAAAAGATTAACTGCTGTGCTCTGTGAGATGATGATTTTTACAGCTGAGACAATGATGAGTGTTCTTTCCATTTTTAAGAGCTGGTGAAAATCATACAGTTTTATGTATTTGTACTGTGCAAAACCATGCCTACAAACCTGAGATGTGAACTAGACATCTAATTTGTTCTGCAAAACAGAATGTTTTAATATGCGTAAGTCTTGTAATTGGTAGGCCCTCCTAAATTATTTTCATGTTTATTTCTCTTCTAGTAAAATCTTACTCAGTTTTTGTTGTTGTGAATGAATCAATTCTGCTTTGTTGCAATTTCATTTAAAGGATTAGATGTTACGTTTGGGAGAACTGTTTTGGGGCCAAATTCGCCATGTGAGTTTTTATCATCTAGAGAACCTTACAATTTCTTGCTGTTCACATTTGAGCTGCCAAACTGAACACAAACCAAACCTCTGTTACTTTTCTAATGTAGTTCAAAAGCATTGTAGTTGATTTAAGGGTTTTCCAACATTTATGATTGGTTGGTAGTGCATGTATAGGTATGAAGGTTAATTAAATCAAGAGGTGAAGTTTGTAGAACAGAGAATGCTTCATTAAGCCCTGTGTGAAGTAACACGTACAATCTGTTCACAATACCCCAAGTGCCATTCACTGAGACAGTGTAATTACAGCTTACACACAGTTTCATTAGTTTGTGTTTCTTCTACTGTGGTTGACATGTATGTTGTCTTCACTGAAACCCTGGAATAGAGGAGGGACTGCTCGCTGGTGGGCATCTGAGCATGCTGACATTCAGCAAATCATTTTCCTGTGGGTTCTAAAATGTCTTATCCCAGATGTAATTAAACTTGTAATTCATCAACTGACACTGTTTTATTTCTCAAATTCCCGATCTAGCTAAATAGAAATTGTGAAATGTCCCTTCTTGTATGCTTTTTCGTTGTTGTTTTTTTGCTTTAAACAGAGGGAAACAATAATTGTCTTTCCCCACTGCTAGTAGTTCATTTTTGGCTGGGTAGTTTTTTAGTTAAGAGTTCATTCATTCTTATTTCAGGATATTATGACACCCTAAAGATGCAGTCTTTAAAACACATCTCTCTTTAATGTGCACGGTGTTTATAAAATCTAGGGGGCTGTGCAGATATGGGGGCTTTAACTGTATAGATTCCCAAGAGTGTCTTTTAATAAAACTTCAGCTACCAAGCACTGTGAATGCACTTAAATAGGGCTGAAGTGTTATCACCAGTCCAGGAAAATTATGCGTTTCTCTGATTCCTGGAGAAGGGCAGTTAAAGCTCCAGTTATGATCTCTGCCAGTCAGAGATGCATACATAAAAATCCTGGATATATGTGAACATACTTAATATTCCCCTTGAGATAAGTCCCATGGTCCTATTCAGGTGAGAGAAATTGAGGAAGCACTTGGAGGCACAGGTCTGTAGACAGAAAAGCAATATTAATGAGGGTAATAAAGAGACTAGCAAGAAGGAATGAATGATGAGCTTTATTGCAAATCTTATCTGTACATAACTTCTTTATATTAAAAACCCCCTGCATACATGTTCTTGTGCAAATTTGCCAGACTGATGTAAGAAGAGAATACAGCAGGGATGTAGCAGAGGTAGTAGTAAAACCAGCCTTCTGTTGTCCTCTTGTTGCCCTACTAATATCTTTAAATATCTTTAAAATGTTTATGTTTAGAAATACTATGCAATACATGTTATATCTGTGTCATGTGGCATCCCAGCTCTGCCAAGCAATGGTAGGTGCCAGAGTGATAGTGAGCTGTCATATCCTTTGCCTGTAGTCTGAAAACACTGGAAAGCTTAGGGCCTGTTCCAGAACTGGTTTACCCCTTGTTACCTATTATAAATTTTTGGTATCTAATAAAGAAAATATTAAAATATTTCACAGAAGCTTCCTGCCTAAATTTTCTCATGCCAGGAATGAATGTTCTGAGATGACATCCTAAATTAGTATCTGTGTTCTCAAGGTTTTTGATATATCATGTCTATCACCTAATTTTAGTGAGTTTTAGTATTGTATCATACATTTCATGTAAGATCATTCCACAAGAAAAGCTGATAATAAAACATGTATGAAATCATACATGGACTTAATTAGATCTTAACAGCATTTAAATTACTGCACAGACATAGGCTGATGTAACTTCAGAAACCATTGGCTGCCAAACCTACCCTAAATCACCTGACAGTGTTTCAGGAGTAGCATATTCTGAGGCTGAACTTCCAGCCTTTGTGCAGATAATGAAGGCAGGGAATAGGGGAACTAAGATGTCATCCATTTGCTCCATGTAAGTCCAGAAATGGGTCTCAGTGCTGCTGCAAAGCACAAACTGTGTGGCAGGCAGACTGTGAGGAGGACAAACTAGCATACCAGCTAGAGAACAAAACAGCATGCCAGGTTTTAGGCACGGTGTTTTGTGAATTTATGCACTTGGAGACTGTCAACAGCTTTAGGCTGATGCATAGGAGCTTTTAAAATACATATATTTTTTAATATTTCACCTTTGAAGTGAAGGACTGCATTGATTTGAGGCTGTCTGTTATTTGGGTGAGTAGAACATACATCATGACTAAGAGCAGCTGGTTGTGACTTCTCAAAATAAAAGGCCTCGTGTTATTTATTCACTTCAGTGCCACAAGAGTGTATGATGCCTTATAGGTGATTAAAATGAACATGCCACCAGAATCTTATAACTTAGACAGTGCACAGCAAGAGGTGACAAAAAAAAGGCAGATAAGTACAGGAAGCATGAGGGTTATGGTGGCAAAAGCTCACGAAAATGCTTTCATATACCAATAAAAGCTTTCACTTATGCCTCACATATGGTTCCTCACTGCATGTTGCCTGTGTGTCTTGCTGGTTATTTGATTTTTTGGTTTTGTTAATGTATTCTACTCATAGACTTTGGTCCTGATACTGTTTCCCTTGAAGTCCCTGGAAGGAACTCCTAGTGATTTAAACAGTGTGGGATCAATCTCAGTAAGCAAAGACTGTTGGGATGTGGTAATGAAGAAGCTGACACTTGAAACTTCTTCTAAAAGGAAGCATTTTGTTAGAATGAATAATGAAGCATTTTTGTTGTTCACGTAGTAGGTGCAATATTATGTACAAAAATAATGCATGCTTCGTCATAACTCCCCAAATACAAAGTGGACACGTGCTGTTCTATCCTGTTACTATCCACTTCTAAATGTGTATCATTTGTCCAGAAATGTGTTTACTTTTCCACAGTGGTGAGCTGATGGTTTTGAAGATATGGAATTGTTCTGGCTTTGTGGTTTTTTTTGATTTTTTAAAAACATCTTTCTGTCCCAGTTAGTAAAATTTTGTCATAATTAGTGATCTGGATAAGTGCATAACTGCACTTCTCGCTTGAATCCTACTGATCTCGTTGTTTCAGTGATATTTTTTAGTAGATTCCGAAATGCTTGGTGAAGAACACTGTTGCTATTAGATTTAAGTATGGGGTTTTTAGTTTAATGATGTTTTCCTTACCCTTGCATCATATAAAAATTTCCACTCATTATGTTTCAAAATGTTACTTTTTCATGTCTATAATATTATGCTTCCAGTGTTATGCCTTTTGCTTTTGTCCCACCTATTCACTTTTATCCTTCTGTTTTTGCCATATCCGTTTCAGTGATGTTATAATTTCATCTGAATTTACGGATAATGTTTCTCCACTCTAAGGGGATCCCATCAGCTTGATGTGAACATAGATTTTTTTTTTTTAAAAACGTTGAACATCCTTTAGACTAGTGTTCTAGCCTTGACAAAGCATATCTCAAATGCGTAGGGCAAAAAGGATCCATGTACGTTACAAACTGTAAAATGTGGAGAGAGGAGCTGTCTTCTTGGACATCAGTGTCTGAATAGCAAATGGTGGAGTCTGTCTTGTAACGTGTGTGTGTGTTTTGAACTTTACATGAATGAGAGACATGGAAGTGAAAGGAAACTATTTTTGCCTTTCTGTGGTAATGCCATTATTTTCTGTTAACTGTATTTGAGGAAGATCTTTCTTAACTATTCAGACATGAAAATATGCAGACAGAGAACTCAGGACAGCTGCAGAAATACCTGACTCTTTAAAATGTTTTAGACTCTGTTCTTCTTGGCCCCATATAGAGATCCTTCAAAAATACATCACTGCAGATTTTGTTGATGGTATATACCTAAGAAACACCAAACAGTACAAAAATATTCAGTGCTTCAAATAGAAACAGATGCGTAATAGAATGTAATAAAATTTATTCACCTGTTTCTGTGAGTGCTGCACGTGTTTGATGGGTATAACTATTAAACAGCTTGCCCATGTGTTGCCAAATAGGGAATTAAATTCTAGTAAGTCTGCTTAAGTATCTCTATGCTCATGAATATGACATTTAGTCTATTTACACCTTTCCAACTGGGTTAAAATGTCAAAAAGATGTATTTTTGTAATATAAGTACCTCAATTCTTTTTGACATTATTTTCTGTAGCTCATTTTATATGCGTATCTTTCTTTTATATTATCATCATGATGGTATTAATTTGGATGTGCAAATTAGGTCTTCATGATGTTGTCATGTCAGCATCTGGATTCAAGATGTGCTGTTTTATAAGCATTGCATCCTATTGCGTTTCATCAGAGTCCCCCTTTTCTAATCTAATTATTCATAAGAAACCTTGGGGACTGTGCTAATGGGCATCTGAAGCTATAAAGAGTAATGAAAGTGGTTGTGTTACTGCTATGCAATTAAGTGTGTACAGAATACCATTCATATAATTAAATTCAGAAATTTTTACCACTCTTTTTCTCCTTTATAGTACATCAATTACTTCTCTGAAGTTAAAAATAATACCATTGGAGTTTAAGAACTTTGTATGAGAGTTGTAGAATTTATAGTCACAAAAGTTGATTTTGGCTTTTATTGTTAAAAGCTTCAGCAAATAAGTAGCCAGTTTTATGATTTTTTTTTAATGGATTTTTCATGGTTTATGTGAAAAGGTAGAGAATGTTTGTGATTGGAGCAGAATTTGAACTGCTGTGAAACCAAGGGGTGTGAGGTGCTGTGCTGTGCTGTGTGTTTCCAATTTAATATTCTGGCCATCAGTTTGATTGGGTACAATACACATTATACTGCTGCTGCTGGTAATGTGTATCAGCAGTCATTGCAATTTGTAAGTTCAACCTGACCTTTGGTCTGGGTTCAGTTTTCTGTCTCTGTTCATTTGGATTAAGTGTTATGATGAATGAAGATAAAGTATTTAGATCAACTAGTCAATATGTTTTCTGCTGATAATTCCATATTAATAAGTGCTGATGGTTAGTATCTTTAAGGTCTGCTGACAATCTGATTGAAATCAATGGCAGTTGTGCCTCATTTAGTTCAATGGGAGCAAGAATGAGTCTTTAACCAGCAGAAAATTATAAACACCAGTCTCTGTTCATGTGTCATTCACTATGAACAAGAGTTTTTATGGTGCTGTCAGGCTGAAAAAAATCCTTTTTTCTTTTGATAACAAAGCTGCATTTAGCTGAAGTAATCCCTAGGTAGCCTGTTAGAGGTGTTCCAGCTTTGTTATTCCCAAACAATATGGAATGTGGCCTCTCACTGATTCTACTTAAGTAGTTTCTACTGCTCAAAATAGCTTGAGACTGCTGTGCAGCTGAAATTCTGCTGCAGACATCCTGCATTAACCTAGTTATATTGAATTTTCATGTGAAATTCAGAATTTATTTCAATTCTACAGAGTACATGATATAAATTACATTGTGCAGTTCCTTTTTCCAGAACACCAGTGGCAGCCATGATGTTCCATGACAATGTAGAGGCCAAGGCATTGTGAAAGCATCCTCCATCCTCTGTCTTTTATTATACACAGCTGATTGGGATTGCATCCTGTTCTGGGCTGCCTTAACCATAAAAATCTCGCTATCATTTTAAAATTGCTCATCTGCCAAGTAACCTACTACAAAACTGAGTGGTAGCTTCATAAAACAACTCTTCCAGGATATCCTCTTAGTTTCTTCTCAGGTATCCACCAGGAGAAATGAGCTGTGAAGTTTGAATGAGAGTTTTAATAGGTCCAAGTCTTGTCTGACCAAATGACACAATGGCTGAGGGGGACTGACAGCTTCTCTCTAATCATTTTTGTAAAAGCTAGAGGAAAAAAGGAAGAGGGGTAAAGTGCACAGAAAGCCTGGTCTCTGGGTTAGATTACCGGATTGCTTAGGACTTTAAAGGTCAAACCCAAGACCTTAGGTTAGTTCCTCCTTAATTACTAGGAGACAGCCTTTAGAGCAGAGGAATAGCTATGCTTTTGGCGTTACTCAGCAAGCGTCTACCCTCTTTAAAATATTCTTGAAGTACAACAGTGTATTAGTAGGTCATTATTCTGCCCTTAAAAAGGCAAGTAAGTTTTGCCTCTTAGAGAATAAAGTTATGTTCATCTTATCTTCTGTTCAAAATACTCATGGTGCTTGGTCATATCAGTGATCTGCGATGTCAAGCTAACGCTGCCAGATTTTCTACTGTAATTAAGGCAATGACTGGCAAATTTTCTAGTCATTTTCTGCAGTTAACCATTACTGTTCCCATTTGCTCTTGAATAAAACTCAGCATTACTTTCATATATCTTTTAGGCCTCTGAGATAACAGACATGTCTGAAAATCAGTAGATGACAGAAGAAATCCTTCAGTACACTCAAACAATCTTTTTTATTTGTTTGTGGGTTTGGCTTTTTTTTTATTTTACAGTGGTAAATTTTACATTTTTATAATTATGTATTTTTTCTCTGGTAATTTGTGTTTTCCTACATCATTTTGGTTTCCTTTGATTACAGGCTACTATCCTTAATTTTCAACTCTAATGTGTTAAATAGGGGCCAGTTGAAATAGCATTTTCACTGGCTGTTGGTTGCTTCTTACTGTTCCTATTACTTTTCCATCTTTGTGTTTTTCTATGTAAATATGAAAATAATTGTTTAGAACAGCTTAGGACAATAAAAGGCATGGGGTTTTTTTATATTCCTGTTTAGTGTGCAAATATCTTTAATCATCCAAGTAGTTCTGGTCGATGGACTGTATTTCTGGATATTCACCTAAAATCTTAAATAAATCCTCGAATCTGACATGTGGTTAGTCATTGCTTTGTTAGGCCCAACTTCTAATAGTATTTTGTTCTTGCACTTTATATAAAAATTATTATCTTAATGATCCTTAAGTTTAATCTTGTGCAAATCAGATATGCAGGGTAGGGGAGGTTGTTTTCTGTTTTTCATTGTCAAATGAAATGTCTCTCCTTTTAAAGCCAATTTCCACACACGAGTTCAAATCCCTTAGATAAAGAATATGCTCATTTACAAAGATTATAATTGATTTTTTGGCCCTGTTTTTAATACTTTGCACTGTAAATGACATCCCAGTGGAGAATAATCATCATACAGATGTTTGAAAGCTCCTTCCTGCCGAGTATGGTAATTGAAGTCTATAAAGTGTCATCAGGCTGCACATTGTTTCTAATTAGTACAAGACAGTTTCTCTTGGCTTTGTGTAGTTTTACTGGCCTCTTTCCTTCATTATTTTACCAGCTGGCTAGTAAATCTTGTCAGTCACTGAAAAAAAATACCTCAGCGGATGAAAAGTTAGAAATTCTTCTGTGTGGTTCAGAGTGACCTGTTTTCCTTTACTAAAAAACACATATTTTTGTATAGTTTGATTCTGACTTTCTGAAGCTATCAGTATGCTTTTAGCTCCCTTTGAAAGATTCTTATCTCACATCAGCAGGAGAAACATTAGTACAACAATAAATTTATTTTCTCATAAAAGGGCCTGTATGATAATGATTCTCATTTGTCTGTTTTCTGACAAAGGAGTGGTTTAGTGGCTGCTTAATGGTTGAATGTTCATGGCAGACAGTTTGCCAGGGTATACTCAGAAAAATCAACACTGGGGTGGAACTGGGCAGATAAAAGAGTTTCTTCTATTGAAAGGAGCTCAAAATTACGTGCAAAATTACTGGGAAAAGAAGATTTGCTGCCTGTTTCAGCTTCCCTGTGTGAGTGTGCTTGGGTACAGGTCAAATTCTGTGGTCCTTAGTGAGGGTTGCGTTGTGCCTTCAAAACTCTCATAGGTATGTCCCTCTTGTAGGTTAATTTAGCCTAAAGCACTGTCCCTGTATTTCTTCATGTGTTTCTGCAAGTTCTTTTTGCCTTAAATAATCTGGGAGTTTATAGGACTGTAGAAGATAGAAGTATGGAATTTGCAGGCCCTGGCTGCTTTTTTCAGGCCTCCATTCTAAGCATGGAGAGCTAGTTCTCGTGTGATAAGACTCTGAGGCAGGACCCATGATGATTTTTTTTTTTAAGATTTATATTTCTCACTTACATGCAGTGAACACCTTGTCTGAATATTCAGGAAGCACAATTTGTCACGATGCATTCTTTAAATGATTTCCTGTTGGTTACATTTGAAGGTCACTGTAATAATATAAGGTCTACATTTTGCCTGAAGGTCAAGGAGGTTTAAGAACTTTAAGAACACCCTCATGAACAGC
Organism: Pachyramphus minor; assembly: GCA_013397135.1. Lineage (NCBI taxonomy): Eukaryota > Metazoa > Chordata > Aves > Passeriformes > Tyrannidae > Pachyramphus > Pachyramphus minor. The sequence continues at coordinate 166,423 of VYXB01003490.1, read as the reverse complement.
TAACAGGAAGTAATTCATTGTATATTCTAAAACATCAGACTAAGATTTAGGAGGTTGATTTGATCCTCTCTGAATGACAGCATCCTGAGGAAATAATTTTCTTTCTCCCATCTTTGTTTCGATCTTGAAGCAAAATGATAATGCTATAGATCTCTTCCTTCACGTCTATGTTCTTTTTTGGGAAGAAAATAGTTCAAGACAGCTATGTTCTGAAGAAGACCATAGTGTAAATAATTAAAATAGAATAGACTATTTCAGTTGGAAGGGACCTGTAATGGCCAGCTAGTCCAACTGCCTGTCCAGTTCAGGGATGACCCAAAGTTAAAGAATGTTGTTAAGGGCATTGTCTAAACGCCTCTTAAACACTGACAGGCTCCAGGATTTGACCACCTCTGTGGAGCCTGTTCCAGTGTTTGACCACCCTCTCAGTAAAGGAATGCTTAAGAAATCCTGTTGTCCAATCTGAACCTGCCATGATGCAGCTTTGATCCATTCCTCCATGTCCTGTCACTGGATATCAGGAAGAAGAGATTGGCACCTCCCTCTCTGCTTTCCCTCCTCAGGAAGCTGCAGAGAGCAATGAGCTCACCCCTCGGCCTCCTTTTCTTCAGACTAGACAAACCCAGAGTCCTCAGCTGCAACCTCTAGAACATTCTTTCTATCCCTTACACCATCTTTGTTGCCTTCCTCTGGATGCATTCAGAGACCTGAACATCCTCCTTAATTCATGGGGCCCAGCCCAGCACACAGCGCTCCAGGTGCGGCCGCACCAGTGCTTTTTTGACTGGTGATGCCTTGTTGGATGCACTGCGGGATGGAGTTGGGCTGCTGGGACCATTGCTGGCTCACACTGAGCTGGTGTTGGCCAGCTCCCCCAGATCCTTTCTTCAGGGCTGCTCTCCAGTTACTCTTCTCCCCATTTGTACTTGTGCCTGGTGTTGCTCAGTCCTAGGTGCAGAATCTGACATTTTGACTTTTTAAATTCCATCCCATTCATCATAGCCCAGTGCTCCAGTCTATCAAGATCCTTCTGCAAGGCCAGTTACAGAAATCCTCCTTACTGGTTGCAGTGGAAAGTATACTGAGTACCTACAATCTGCTTACTATGGTACTGCTTTACAGTGGACCCTCCAGTTAGTGCAAAGCATGTGTCGAAGCAAACCTTTTTCTCCAGTGAAGTAGTTGCTGATTGTACAATTGCATGGGAGGCTATGAAACTAAAACCAGCAGGTATTTGTTCTGAGGTGGTATTCCTAGCACAGTGACGCATTGCTTTCTGAAATAAAAAGAGTTTATTTGTTAATTTACTGATAAATATTGCATTACTAAGGGATAGCAATGTAAAATAAAAATATTGTTGTAGAGAGCCAGCTTCTTCCAGGGTTAGGAAACAGTGCCAGAGACTGCAGCTGTCCCCTGCACTGCAGTTTGAGGCCTGATGCCCCTGGTGCAGGCATGGGGAACGCGTGCCTCTCTCCACTCAACCAGTCTTTGGCAAATTTTCCAGCATCTACTCTGTGGTTCTTTTCCCTTAACTTTTCCCTTAACACGGTCCTTTGCACAACTAACCAGTGTGTTTCTCCACTGTTTTGCCTCGGAGAAACCTGTCAACACCTTTTTTCTTCATTCTGTGTTTAATGGATATGTCAACATTGCTTAATGGAGGATGGTGAAAAGGTATGTTTTGTTGTTAGCTCTGAACATGGCAGTGTGTCCTGACAGCAGTGATGTCTTGGGCAAAGCGTTGTGCTGTTGTTATATTGGCTCTGATGCCAGTTCAGTCAGTTCAAGCGCAGATATTCCTCTGCAGTGCTCTTCTGCAATGCATAAATATACCCTTATGCAAACAAAAATTCAGAAGCATCTCAACTACATATCCATAATTTATAATTATAGTGGGATTTAAATAGACTTGAGGCTTCAGTTGGCCTCATGTCTCAGAGCTGCTGTACTGCAGCAAAGGCTGCTCTGCTTTGAGAGCACAGCAATAATTACTGTGGACTGCGCTCTAACAACCGGCGATGATTGCGAGGCACAGCTTCAAGGATGTTGGGGGAGGTTGGAAGCCTTGAGCTTCTATCAAGGGCTTAGATGTCTAAATGTTACCTGTGTGGGCTGCAAATTAGCAGCTCTCAAACTGTATGGCTTCAGGAGGCATTGCCTTGGGGAAGGTGCCTGCAGATTTGTGAGCCATCACCGCATGCTTTGAAGCCCCCCTGATCTGGGGAGGCTAAGAAAATTCCTCTGGTTCTATCTTTGTAGAGGAGACAGAAATCTGACCTACTGATGTTTATTTTTCCAGATTATTTTGTTTTCAACTTTTCAGTTTTAGCAATAGGCTGGCAAAAGCTATATTTTGCATTTAACCTTTTGATAAAGAAGTATTGATGGAGCTTAGTGTTAAAACGTGATAGGTTTGAAGCCTTGAAGTCTGTGTTCCATAGTTGTAAACACAATGGAAATGGTCTGAATTCCCACTTGCAATATTGTATTTTTAGACTGGAAAGAACTTTCGGGGCTGTTTTACGTGATGATTGGGTTCCCTGCGTGCTGCTGCATTCTGAAACAGGAAAAAAATTGGAAACTGCCTGATCAGTAAGCGGTTCCTGTTTTAGCCGTTGTCCATAGCATTTGTAATATATGCTGATCTAGTCCTGTTATGTAATTGATGTCTGTTGGGAATATCCTAAAACAGGGATGTTTATTTCCCGAGGCTTTTAACAGTTGTTTGATGTTTCTTTATCAGACGCAGGCTGGGGAAAGGGGCATTGATTTTTAATGTCTTCTGCTCTTTAAGTAAATTTTTTTAATGAGTAATTATAGAAATACGATACATTTAAACTTGGGGGCAAATTTAAGATTGAGTTCTGCACACTCCAGCTATCTAGAATTCAATGTTTTGGGGCAGGAGTTCGTCTGTTTCCTGACATAATAGGACAATTTAGTATGCTCTTAATTTTAAGCACATGAGCAATCCCATCTTTCCTCACCTTTTTCAGTTGGATACATGCATGTGTGAATATATATGCAGGTAAAAACTGAAGACTTTGGCCTTTCATGAACTGAATCTTATGAAATGAGCTTTTAGACCAATGTAAAGTTGTGTAAGCCACTGTCTTTTTTTATATCGCTTTCACACTCATATGACACCTTAAAGCAGTAGGATGATATGAAGCTGATACAGTTATCCTGTTCATTTTTAGACAAGCTTGGGAGCAGTCTCTAGTGTTCCATCAGTAACAGCAACCCATGTTAACACTAAAAAATCCAGTTTTTCTCTTCATGGGATCATTATGTAAAATTGCTGAAGAGATCGTGATTGCAAACAAGAAGAGCTAATTGCATGATGTTTGAGATTGGCTTTAGTTTACACACTTAAAGCAGCCACACTACCTGAATAATACTGAGAGGTCACAAACATGGATTTCAGAGGATGCTTAGAATGGATCTAATATATTATGATGTGCATGATCTTCATCAAAGAACTATTAGGCACTCCCAGAAGTCCCACAGTTTTATGATCTTGTGACAGACCCAGAGGCAAATTCAGAGTTGTCAGCTGAATTGCCTTTGGAGCCTGCCAAGCAAACAGATGCTAATGTTAGATGAGTAGCTACATGGCTTGGCATGGAGCTCCCATGACAGGCAACGAGCCCTGTGTGTGACCTTATCTTGCTGGTCCACCACTGGGAATCACTGAGGAGATATCTAGTGATGTGTAAGTTAGAGCTGTATGTTGCTCACAGTATTTGGATACAGTTTATTTGCACCCTGTACTTGAAGTGTCTGATGAGAAGATTTAAACACTGCTAGCTACCCACTTGTGTTATGACTGAGAAAAGTAATCACGGTTTGTTCTCCCAGCGCTGGTTCTACAGGCTCCAGGGCCCCTTGTGTGCTGGGAACCCCCAGCCTCTGCCAGTTGCAGTAGAAAACTAATATAATCTGACATAGCAGAGTGTGTTACTCTTCTGTGTGCCACACGGGTTCCTCTGAGTTGCGGTCACAAAGTACATCTACCTGGTGAACGGGATGTTTGGGAGCGCTGGGACCAGCTGGCACAGAGGGGCTCATGCCTCTGAGGGTGACATTCTACAGCTTCCAGAACATGGTGGCCAGGTGCACGCTACCTGTTGGGAAGTGTCCCTGCCTAGTAGCCTCTGAGCTGTGCTGAAGTGATGCTTGGTGGAAAGCAATTTAACATAGCCAAAAGCTGGTCAAGGTCCTCTCCTCAGCAATTTAACAGTATGAATCATGGCACTGCAAAGCCCAGGAATGTCCTGGAGCTCTTCCTCATTTGCCAGAGCAGGAAGGGCTGTTGTGTCTCTGCCTTCCCTGTCATCACTCTGTGCTTAAAGACTCTGGCTCTATTCCAGCTTCTACCTCCATGTCTTTTAAGATTATATCCCCCTCGCTTCACCCAAAAGCCTGCTCACTGGGCTTTTTCTCCCTTGGTGCATGCTATTGAGATGCTTTGTTTGTTGGGGCTCCATCAGTATATTCATTTAACAACATGCATACTCATTTGAGCTGAATACAGGAACATTTAAGTCTCTAGACAAGTGATTAAGAGCTTTATTGAATAGAAATGTTTTGCTGAACCACAGCCTGGATTATCTGTCCCTTAGTATGTGTATAATCAAAACTGCTTCTCTGATCTTGGATAAAAACTCTGGAGGAGTTTCATCTTTTCCTGTGTGTGAAATGGGAATGCTGATATTTCCTTGCTGACTTCCTTGGATTGCTGTGGAATTTAATGCTCGGAAAGCTCTTTGAACAGGAGAACTGCTGTGACAGAATTACTGAGAGCTTTGCTTCTGGAATTTAATTTTTCAGTTAAGAAGGGGGAAAAAAAGTTCAGAACCAGCTGGCAGTGAAATTCTATTGAAGTTTATATGTAATATATGGAAATAACATTCATATTGAATCTGGTTATTGAGGATTTTATTTTAAATTTTCCATGACTTTTCATTATTCTTTGATATATTTTAAATTAATGATTTTTCTTTAAAATTCTAAGTATGGGTGGGATTTTTTCCCCTTGTTTTATAATAGGCTTTTAGCAAAACTTGATGTTTGCTTATTGTAGATCATTGCAATTATTATGCACAAGCATAATCACTTCTGACAATGAAAGTAAAATTAGTATATTTTAATAATTTGTATGCTTTCCATATTTGTCTTTTATTTGCTCCAAAATGAGGCGTGAGGTTCAGGGTCTTTCTGTGCTCTCAATAAACCCTGGTTGCCTAGCATTTCTAACACTTGGCAGCACTATTTCTAATCTCTCTGTAGCTGGCAGCCAGGCTGTGCAGCTCCTCTGTGGGAAGTACCATGGAGCTGAGCAGCAGCTCCCATCTCAAGCAGGCTTCCTTCTGTGGGTACCAGTTTAAACCTCGCTCTGGAAATTGTAAATCCATGGCAGTTTTTTTTCTCTTTTGCCCTTCAGTGTTGGTTGGTAAGAGTAGTGGACAGGCACATTTTCTAAATGTGCTCATGTTTATCAGGTGGAGTGTTCCAAGCCTGTTATTGAGTCCTTTGCTTACATGAGGGTCTCATCTGTCAGCAAAGAAAGAAAAAAGAGAGAAAGAAACATCCGGTTTCATTTTTTCTACTTCTTCCCCCCCTGCACCGATAAATTTCAGAAGAGTAAATGACTAGCATGTGTTACACAGTGTAAGCTGTGAAGGAGATTTGAGGGAATGTGCAGGTTAGAAGCTTTCTAACCTTTTAGCTTTGCTAAAATAGAGGTTGATCCGCAGCATTTCCTTAAGTTTAAACATTGTTTGTAAGAATAGATACAAGCGTTGTTACCAGATTTAGTAAGGTGAAAGGCTTTCTCCTGAGCTTTTTTCAGTTTGTTCAGGTTGAACAGGATGGAGGGATCAGCGCTTCCCAGGCTTCACCCCTTTGGACATCCCCAGTGGTAGAGGTACTTGCGGGAAGCAGGGCTGGAGTCATGCCCTTCATTGCCTGTTAGTGCACAGGGAGCACTGCCAGTCTCCCAGCACGGAGAGGCTGCTTGGTTACTGCAGGGGATGCAGGGCCGCTGTTGGGGAGCCCCTGAATAGCTGTTAAAAGGAGTCGTAACAAGCTTTTTATCAGTCCACTGAGTGTCTCAGATTAAGAAGACGCAAAGCAGTGCACTTTGAGACTTCAGCAAGGATAATGGTAGCGTTAATTAGGCATTCTGCGGAACCAACCACTGAAGCTTTGCAACTGATCCAACTCGGTCACCTTGAGCAAGAAGACACTAAGTGCATGTAAACTGTAGCCAAATTTTTGAGAAATGTGTCCTAATTTTCAGCTACACCACGTCTGAAAAATGTTGCTTGACCTTATTTCCTATTGAAGCAGTGGGAAACTTTCCATTTACCTCAGTGGGCAGAAGGTCAAGTCTCTTGGGCGTCTTTTCCTGGAGGCCTTGTACTCTGCAGAGGAAGATGGGTGCCAGAACCTCTAAAATAAAGGCTTTGAGCTTCTAAATTAGAAATACATACGTGTAGGGGGGTCAGTTTATGAAAAGCTGAATCTCAGTGACTTGCATTCAGTTGAAAGTGTTGTTTTTAGCACAGAACGCTGAACCCAGATAATCTATTTTACATATTTGTCCCATAAGCAATTTTTTTTCCACATTGACTGTGCTCTAATAACTGGGTATCATTTCCTGACATTTCTAATTTGAGAAATACAGCTAGAAATTAGCATACGATTAAAAAGCTGTTGAAATAATTTTTCTAAACTCTTAAAATAAATACACACAAAAATAGTTGAGGAAAAACCCAACTCTATAAAAGCCCCACACTAGAAAGAGGAAATCTCAGTGGTCATAGGTGTTCATAGAGGGGGTGCAAGTTTTGGGTTTGTTTTTTTAGATTCTGATTCAAGTAAATTCTTTCTTTGAGTGAGCACTGAACATACATTCAGATGTTCTGAATGGGAAGGTGTTTTCATTGATCCCCGAGGATTTAGGGATGCATGGATCTGTGAAATTCAGCAGTATCATGCTGTTCTCATGATCGCCTATGACTGATGCAGGCCACCAAGGTGTGCATGTGTGGTATTTCTAAAATCCAGAAGTTGAAGTTTAAAGATGGAAAAAAAAAAAAGAGGAAAATTACCTCAGTGCATGCAAGGATTTGAAGTTAGGAAATTTGTTGCTTCCATTGTTTATTTTTATTTTTACTTTTATTTACTACCATCCCTAGCTGAAGTGAATATATTTCAAGGAGCTTTTCAAGGCCCGTTCAGGGTTTGACCCCATGGTTTTGGATTTCGTATCAGGAAGAGATTGTTGTACTCAGGAAGAAAGGTGATATTTAGCCTGATAAACATCCTTGTTCTTGTGTGACAAGATTAAATGCGACTGTCTTTTGCCCTTGATATATTTTCCCTTGCTAGCAATGAAGCCAGTCAAGGTATCAGTTAGCAAAACAACTTACATGAGGTGTCGTGGACACACATCTCTGGACTTCATTCTGTTACTAACTGATCACCTTGTTTCACTGAGTGCTGAAGCACTTCCACTGTTAGCATCTGTGTTCAAAGTTTGCTTTGACCAAAATCTGTTTGCTCTTGTGTTTTGCATTGTCCCTGCACCTAACATGGAGCAAACATTTGCCATTTTTAAGCCCTGACTCCATCAGACTTTAAAGACATAATAAAGGAGAAAAAAAGCAAAGTGAAAGATTTGCCAGGGTGACAGACAATCCCAGGGGCAAAGAGGCAGATAGATCCTTCATTTCAAACTGCTTATTTTCTGTTGTAGCATTTCCTTGTACTCCTTCATGCTTTTTTAAGCTCTTATGTGTGCATATAACCCCTCACGTATGCTCTTGTGCCCTTCATCATGCTTTTGCTCTTCCTCTTTCCATATCAGGCATCCTTGTGTTCTCATTTGCTTTCATGTGTCCTTCTCATCTGGCCACCCAACTGTCTGCTCATATCCTATGTTGGTTTGGTACCTTAGAGAGGTGATCAGGCAGTTTGTGTGTAGGTCAATGAACCTCTATCTGGGTGATATGGTTTAGTGGTTTAGGGGTTACAGCGGGAGTGCTGGGTTTACAGTTGGATTTGATGATCTCAAAGGTCTTTTCGAACCTTGGCGATTCTGATTCTATGATTGCATGTCTTGTCTGCCCATGGAGTGGAGCTGGCTTTCTGGTGTGCTGGTTATTAGTGTTAAGTATCTGACTGGGCCAAGGTGGGCAGTGTGATATGTGAGAGTTTGCATTGTGCTTCCTTGAATTTTGAGGAGTGGTTTCTGATGTCATACAAGCCCTGGATTCAAGGTGGTGAATAACATTGCTGTGAACAAAAATAGATGTGCATTACAGAGACCACTACTTCAAGCAGGAAATTTTCCTGTTGTCAGGGATTTCTCTGCCAGCTATTTCAGAAAAGAAGGATTCATTTGACCTTTTGAGATTTTGCATACCTTGTTTTCTTGCTGTTTGAGGAAACCGTTGAAGCTTCAGCTTTAAAACAGGTAGTAGGCTTTTTCTTTCCATTCATTTTTCTTCCCTCCCTTTTTTTCTTTACCTTTTTTTGTGTCCAAGTCTAGACTAAATTCTGACACCACAGCTCTTTGTAATGGCCTTCCCTTCAAGATGCTGTAATACTGCTCCTCTTTTATTTGCCATTTGTCCTTTTGTTTTATGGCTCTCTTTGTTGTAAGCTTCTTTGTTGTTTCTTCCAGATTATGCCCCTCAGGGACTTTTGTATCAGTATGACTGAACATTGCTTGCAGCCATGCCAGATTGTGCTGTGATCTTATTGGATTTCACAAACCAAGGTTAGGCCAGGTCAGAACTTGGTTGAAATAACGTAGACTACAAGATTGCCTGCTAACCACTGGGAACACACACAACAAAAACCTGACCCAGTTGCTGATTCAGCCACCTCAGGCTGGCAGTGTTGCTGTGCTGACTTCGGTGGGTGTGATATTAATAAGAAGTTCTGACCTGTTCTGACTGGTAGGATTTCCCATGTTTTGTTTGAGAAAAGTACTGATGTTAATTCCTGTGTTCTGGCCCATTCCAAATCCTTTAATTCTCAATCAGGAATATACTGGAATTCAGCTGAAGATTATATTCTCTGATCTTTTTTTCCCTGTACCATTGCATGATGTTTGCCCTCAAAACTTGCTTACGTTGTCCAAAAAACTGCATTTCTGTGCCGGGTGTAGTGGTCCTGTAATTTTCTTTGCTTTTCTGATCTCCTGAAGCAAAATAAAGTATACCAGGGTGTTCAGATGAAAGATTCCAAAAAGGTAGACATTTTTAGTAAAAATAACATACTGAAAATTATAGTTGAGCTTTTCTCAGATTTGCTTGAGGTTTCTGACCAAAAGACTGTATGAAGATATGTAAGTACGTTAGGATTTTGCTTCCCTGATTGCATATTAGGCGGAAAATGGTCTGCAATTATGGTAGAGTACCCCAAAATGATGGGAAGATTTATTATGTAGATAAGGCTTTTCTAATTATTGTAGAGGTATTTGGACCAGTTTTTAATTGCTTATTCCTCAAAACAAACCTGTAGGAGGCTAGAAAGTGAATATTGAAAAAAATATATCATGGCCAGAATTGACTTGAGCTACATGTACCAACCTTTGTTTCATCTCCCCATTGAGCCTGAGGGGCGGCTGCTGGTGAGTTCATTTGCCTGTGGTTGTGCTGGAACAATACTCAGGAAGTTGAGGGAAGAGCAGCTACATACACCTTGATGTGCACAGATGTACATTGATGGACTTAGATCTATCACCAAAACAATATATCTAGCTAAGCAGCAGCTGTTGGGTAAAACGTAGCAATTAGGTAAATGTAAGGAGTGTAAATTGTGAAGCTGCAGAGGAATTAGTGATGTGTGAAAGGGCAGTGGTATTGGGAGTCAGGGAATTAAATACTTCAGACTGGATCAGGAAAAGCTTCCTGTCAGATTAAGCTGTAGAGTAATACGACATCTTCCAGTGAATATGTAAAATTAATCTGTGCATTGTACCTGCTGGAACAGTTTGCTGTGGCTGGATGTGGACCAGATAACCAGGTGTTTGGGCCCCTGGAGTATTTTCATCTTTTGAAAGTTTTGTGTTTGCTTTTCTCACTCAGCGTCTGTATTTTAAGTGAAAATATTGAGCATTATGACTTTCAAATTCAAGTTTATATATATTTCTGCATGGACAAAATGGAGTATTTTAAAATGGAGTAGGAAGATTATTGTTGGATAAAAGTTGGGAATTGCGATTTGATTGGAAATGCTTGGCTGTTGGCATTGAGGTTACCCATAATTATTCTTAATAGGTAAATTATCTCTGTCTCTGATAATCCTAATTGTTAGTGCAAAGCTTGGCACTGCCAGCAGAGATATGGAAGGTGTAGTGCAGAAGAAGGCTAGAAGGAGTCTTTCATCTCTGCCATCCCTTGCCAAGGGCTTACTGTACATGCAAATTCATCAGCTTTTCCATTGTGGTGCATTTATATATCCTGGAGAGGGTGAAATCTGGTACTTAATTGCTCTGTTTGCTCAGGGGGCCATTCTACAATGGAAGAATCTACAGGATTGGGACCTACAGGAGGCCGATGTTGCTACAGCATTAATAAATACATAGGGGAGTGTTCTGCAGAAGGGTGCGAAGAGCTTTGTTGATTGATTCTGTTCCTACCTCCTCTCTCTTAGGAAGAGCCAGCCTGGCTAATCTTTTGTATGAAAACAGCATGACTAATGTTCACCTGCTGAACAGATATGCTGGATAATTTTATTTTTGGGGGGTGGGGCAGGGAGGTGGGGGGACAGACAGCTGTTGTTTTCAGCTGTTATTTACAGGATCAATAAAAGTGATTTTCCAATTGAAGGATAATTTTTTACCAACAAGCTACATAGCCTGTAAGGTCATAATATTGGATGTGCTCTTTTTCAGAATAAGTTAATTTAAAAGTGATAGGTAGTTTCCAGTTTGAAATTAGTTTTTCTAATAGAAAGGAGAGATATATCTGGAAGAAACACCTTGGAGGGGGGATGAGAATTTTGCCTCCGAACATCACCACTGCACACTGCCCATAGATACTTAATGTATTGACTCCTTAAACAATAATCACTTGTGTATGATATTTTAATGACAAATGCAATATAATAAAATGCAGAGCTGTCTTATTACAATCCTGGTTCAGTTACTATTGAAATCTTTGCAAATACTCATGTAGACTTGTGATGGTTACTTCATGTTCCATTTTTCTCCAAGTCTACACATCCACAGTTTTTATTCAACACACAAGAAAATTACATGCTTTAGGATTCCCCTTTCCTTCTTTATATATATAGTAGGGGAGGAAAAAGGGTGGAAGGTTGGTTTGATTTAGAAGAACTTGATGGTGAAGATTTCTTAAAAAAAAGAGAAGATATTTTTCTTTACTGTGATTGAAGTTTTCCTTTTTTAGATGGTAAATTGTTTATAATATTTGAGTAAGAATCTGGCTTTTGGATGGCGGTGTTGCTGATGAGAGCTACTGGCAATAGAAGCTTTCTAACACTGAACTGCTAGTTTATTAAAAGAATAATGGGAACAGATGTTTTCAATTCATAAAATGTATCAAGTAAATGGTACATCCACTTGTTATTTCAATTCCTTTGAATTTTTGTGAACTCATTTGGGGCTAGGTTTTCAAAAGAGCTTAGCCCACTGTCACTTTATTGTTCTCAGTATAAACTGATGGATGATGAACGTGTTTGGAAGCTGTAGCTTTTTATGCCTAAAGGGGAGCTCCTGACTACTGACGCTTCTAAAATCTGGCCCATGTTTCTGATGAGTGAATACTGATCATTATAGAGGATTCAGACATGCAATCTCTTGAGTAATACCCAGCATTTGCCTGTGATTGTATATATGATGGTTTCTTAATTTACTATTGCACTAGGCATTTTAATTTAAATTATGCTAATAGTGTAGGATTAACTGCGGATTATGATTCCAGCATGTACTGTCATTCAAACACAAGAACCAGTTCTTTTGCTACTACAGTCTCCCTCTCCCTCTCATCCTCATGTGTAGTAATTTGTGCTCAAGACTGGCCTCCGGTTTTGATGAGTTTTCTTGCTCAAGCTGATACAGTTACTTATGGAAAGGCAATTGTTGAAAATCAGAAAGACTGTGAGCTTTCTTGTCTTCTGATGACACATTTGCTGAAATGACTTTCTGAAAGCAGAGATTTGAATGGGCTCTTGCCAGCGCTGCACAGTGAACAGCTCTGGTTTTGCCTTCATTTCTCAGTGGCAGGACAGTCTACATGTACTTTGCTTTTGCACTCCTGACTCAAACACATACTTGAGAAAACTAGTGCTAGGGGCTTATGTTAAAACCCTCATAAAGGTTGCAGAATAAATAATACATGTGACAGGAATGAGATGTTATAGTGTCCTTGCTAGAGGAAATAGCAGGAGGCCACTTTTGTCGCTACTGCCAGTACTGAGATGGCTCTTCTTGAAGCACAGCCTCTCCAGAGAGCTGCTCCAGTCCCAAACTGCAGATGTGCTGGAAGCACAAATTGGCCTCATTAATGTTTGCACTTGTTTCATTGTCTAGCACCCTCAGATTGTAATGGCATGCAGCCTGTTTGCATCAGTGACTTGCTGTTGAATTCATCTGTATCCCTTCAAATCCCTCATTTGTTGCATTTTTTGTGAAGTGCCTCATATTTTTAGTGGCTTTGTGTTCTAGTAGCAGTCTAAAGTTTGCCTTTTTTCTTTTCCTTCCTCCAGCTGATATTATTTCTACAGTTGAGTTCAACCACACTGGAGAACTGCTGGCTACTGGTGACAAGGGGGGTCGAGTTGTTATATTCCAAAGGGAACCTGAGGTATGTGAGTTACCTTAATAGTTTGATAAAACCTGGATTAAATTTTAATACTTTAATTGAATTGAATTGAATTAGCAAACTTATTTATAATCTCAAGATTCAGTAAAATAGAATGTCACCTGTTTAGAAAGGAAGTGAAAGAGGGGTCTTTTCCTTGTGAGTTTTCTGTCCCAAACAAAAATGCTTCAAAGCTTCACAATTCCAAAATAAGAAAAAAGTAAGCTATTTTTTGTTTTACTTATGCATTGTTTTAATAGCTTTTGCCTGATGATGGGACCATTCCATTTAAAACAATACCTTCTCTGTGGTACCTTTACGTTTCACTTGTAAGTTCCATCCATCTGCAATGTCTTTTTTTGGAAATCTTTCTTGAATAATTGACATTTCTTCAAAAATTCTATTATTAAATGCTGTTTCAATACTTACATTGAGTGCTTTCATTCCTGTTGAAACAAGTCTGTCACTATCATGTTTTAAATGAGAAATTAACTTGCAATATTTTTATATTTATAAGACTACCTGTACAGCTCTCCTAAGAGATGAAGAAATATTGCTATCACAAACTGCATATTTTTGTTGTTCTTATTCTCCATAGAGTAAAAATGAGCCTTACAATCAGGGGGAGTACAATGTTTACAGCACTTTCCAGAGCCATGAACCTGAATTTGATTATTTGAAGAGCTTGGAGATAGAAGAAAAAATAAACAAGATCAAGTGGTTACCACAGCAAAATGCAGCTCACTCACTTCTATCAACAAATGGTAAGATAGATGAGAGTGTGGAGGACATACCAGTATTTGCTATGGTATGTTTTAGTGCCCATGGTGTACATTTGTTCATGGTAATCTACTGTTTTAGAAATTTCCTCTTTCAGAGTTTGCCAAGACGCTCATACTGACTCTGATATCTGTTATTTATGTATTTTACTCATAGTATCATAATGTTTTTCCTATTGATTATCCATTGACATTTAGAGAGCTATCCATTTTTCTATTAACATGAAATGCCATCCTGAAATAGGTGTGACAAAGGCATCACCACACTCAGCAGCTTGTGTTTCACTGGGAATTTGGAATTTTGTCTGCTGTATTTGTCATAAACTTTATTATTTATAGATGTGGAAATGAATGTAGGTGAGAGAGATGAATTTCTTTTTCTTTTCATTCATTATCATCAGAATGGTTTATTTAAGTTTTAAAGAGTTACACAAATCCTTGGAAGGCAGGAGGAATAATATTGGATATTGATATGACTCATATTTCTAAAATGTTTGACTATTGATTTATAAAGGCAGTATTATTCCTAAGAGGGGATATGAGGATGTGAAATAAGGGGAAGAAACTGAATGTAACTTGACATACGCAAGTGTCATTTAGGAAGCATTTGGACACTTTCAACCTTTATTACTGCAGATGATGCATGAGACAAAATACTGAGTTTTAAATCTTAGATCTCACACTAATAAGAAAATAATTTTTCTTGTAGAAGTTTGAATGTAATTAAGAATTGCTGATAAAAATATGGTGTAATCTCATCTCTGGGAATTACATTAATTTACAGTAGATAGCAATTTTTTTATGTTTTGTAGTTTATTTTCCTGAAGGTTGTCTTTGACTTTCTGGGGCCACTCTTACTTATTTGGAATGAAACGTATCTGTTACCAAGAGATGATTTGTGCTCATTTAATGATTATTCAGCTTATTATGAAGTTTGGGAGTTTACTTCTGCTCTTCTCCCGTCATCAAAATCTCCCTTCTTACTTTAGATAACTAAGCATGCTTTCTTGCAAGTCCATGATATTAGAAAGTCCAGATTATTAAAAGTAAAACTTTCACTTTCTATTTTAAAGCTTGTTTTTAGAAACACAGGGGAATACAGCCAAGTCCTCAGATATGCTTCTTTTACACTTGACCTAGATGACCTTTATATGAGTCTTCTGGTTCATACTGTGATGGGAGGAGAGAAAGGAAGAAATAATCAGTGCTGCTGTGGGTGAATCCAGTTTCAACCACCACTGAGCAAGCCTAGGACCTGGCAAAATACTTTGGCCTCTGTTTTTCCCCCTTCAGTTATCTGGAGCATACCAGCAGACATCTTTATTGTGAGGAGAACAGAAATGGTTCCACTGGCATAGGCTTTGGATTTTGGCTTTGAATTGCAAAACATCTGCATGTGCCAAGGAGGCACAGCAGGGTTGAAGGCTGAAGATTCACCTCTTGGCATATTCTTAAAGATGGTCTTAACTTTAGGATACAGACGGCCTGTGCTGAATTACTCACTGTCTCACAGATTACCTGTGAGAAGTCTTTGACAATGTATATAAATTCCATGCTTTTTAAAAGGGATAATAGTATGTTTCCTAACTTGTAGAGAAAGAAGGCATTGTCTGTTACACATGCTCATATTGGATAGGTTGTAGAAATATCTTCAGATCAAGATTTTTTACTAATTTCTGAGCCTACTATTTAGATGCAATTTTTGATATTTTGCTCTCTTGTAGTTTAGGATCTAAAGCACAGTTTTGGTCCGAAAAATGAGAACTGTGATGCAACATCCTTGCTTTCCATGGGCACAGGTGGACAGTGCCCATTGGATTGGTGGAAGGAGCATCCTGCTGTTTGGGAACATGAGGGGAGAGTTGGTCTAAATCTAACCCTCAATATGTGAGACTTGGCAGGACTGCACCTGCTCAGATCTGTTTCTGTCATTCTAAGGAAGACTTTTGTCTGAAGCTGTTCCTGCACAGGTCACCTCTCTCAGAGGGGATCTTGGTTCCTTTCCAGTTCATGTGTTATCAACAGGTTATCAGCTTAGCTTTGATTGCAGCATCTTAATTAATGGAGGCAGAAGGAAACCACCAAGGCTTTCAAATCCCACTGTGGATTTGCAATGCTTGCAGTTAGCAATTTTGTAGTTTGCACTGTAAACTGAAATGATTTTGTACTATAATAATAAATTATTATGATTCATTGGTATCTTCTGTGCCAGAATGAATTGGGGCCATTTTCAGTGTGAGCTACATAGGCTAGATCAGAATTTGGCCCATACAGATCCTTTCATCTGAGGATTTCAGACTACTTACCAGACATTAATTAATTTTAACTTCACAACACCCTTGAGACTGAATGCTTAATGTCACAGAGATGTTTCTGTTTTTTCTGTATTTTGCAAAATATAAGCTCACTTAAAATTTCTAAGGTGTATTTAAAGTCTGGAGGTAGATGAAGAAGAAGAAGAAAACCAACATGTGATAACCTTAATTGCTAATAAAATAGTTTTCACTTGGAAAGGGGTAGATTAATAGCAGTCAAGTCCAACAATGGAAAATTGTTTATGTTTTTTTCTTATAATTCATTTTACAATTGTCGTATTTATAGATTTTTTATTAGATAAGCAGAAATGCACTGTTTCCATGTAATAAAAATCCAAGTGTGTGACATGGCCTATATGTATTTTTAGTAATTAATTAATGTGATATACAATACAAATGAAATTTATTGAATATTTAAAAGAACCTTTTTAGTTGCAAATTGAAGTAACTTCTTGTTCTGTAGATTGATCAGTTGTAATTTCTTTTTTGCTTGTAAATTCTCATGTCAATATCATTAGGAGATGCATAACAGTAAAAAAAAAGAGTAATGGAGGGATTGATTTTGGAAAGAAAAAAGTTACAGTTGCTATAGAAATGCAGATCAATTCATGTATTCATATATCCTGCCTTTAAAATTATTTGTACTAGCATTTGAATGAATATTTGGATCAGCCACATTGGGGAAATAGTTATGCTCTGCTATGTACTTGGGGACAGAAGGATAAAGGAACAAAGTGGGCTGAAATCAGAAATGGTGCAGGAACTGAGGTTAATAAAAGCTGTGGTGGCAGCTGAAGGGCAGACAGTTTGGAAGGACTTTCGCTGCTCCACAAGCAGATGAGCAAAATAACTGTTAGAATCTCAAGGGCAGATATTTTTTGCAAGAGAAGAATTGGCATTGATTTTTCAGTCTAGGAAGTGTTAGAGTTGGCAGGTTGGGAGCACAGCCAGAGTGGGAGTGGACAGTCAGTGTTAGGGAAATCTTCAGCTACTATGCGGTGTGAAATGTTTAAAACATGTTTTTTGGCTCCAAAGACTCATTGAGAGGCATCATTATCATATGCTTCTCCCATCATGCAAAAAGAAGAGTCTGGATTTTATTCCATTCAATTCAAGATTAATGTATTTTTCTCCCCACTTCTCCCTCTTAGCATTACAGCGCAGTTCTCTTAGGTTTTTTTTTTAACCTCAGTTCTTCCTCAGCTGCTTTCCCTTAGGAGGAAGAAATGTCTCATTTTTCGCACAGCCTTTCGTTTGCTGGAACTCGTTACACCAGTACACCACTGCCTGTTCCCACAATGGGCCAGGCAGGGATCATTGGCCTGTCTCTCTACTCCATGCTCTTCTTGTGCTGTTTCTAAGTAGTCTATCAAACTGGCTTTATATCAAAC
Organism: Pachyramphus minor; assembly: GCA_013397135.1. NCBI lineage: Eukaryota > Metazoa > Chordata > Aves > Passeriformes > Tyrannidae > Pachyramphus > Pachyramphus minor. The sequence continues at coordinate 149,090 of VYXB01003490.1, read as the reverse complement.
TGGTTGTAGCATCAAGATTATTTCCTTGCAGAGTCAAGTTGTCAAACTGAGCTTCGACAGTGAGCATTGAGTGGTTTGGGTTTGTTCCACCTGCAAACTGCCAGGTTGGACATGTGAGCAGCATGTGCTCTACATGCTCTACATGGTCTGTCAGCTACCAGGAACCTCTGACTAGGTTTGAAGGTATGGGATGTGCTTTATGGGTATTTTTTTTGTTGGCAGCATTTCCTGGATGTGCAGAATGAAGTGACTCAGACTGTTTCAGCACAGGATTTGTCTAAACCAAGGTGTAAAAATTTCTTTAAGGAACATATTGTGAAAGGTGAGCATTCAGAATTCCTATGCTGATAGTTGTTCATCTTTTCTTTTAAAGATAAAACAATCAAGTTATGGAAAATTACTGAAAGAGATAAGAGACCAGAGGGGTACAACTTAAAAGATGAAGAAGGAAAACTTAAAGATCTTTCTACAGTAACATCACTGCAGGTAAACTGCTGTCCATGTCCAAAATCCAGTTGTTTATGTAAGAAGGTAGATCTAACTCAGTAAAAATTTAAAATATCCAATCTAAACCTCCCCAGTGCAATTGGAGCCCATTTCCTTTTTGTCCTGTCACTTGTTTCTTGGGAGAGGAGACCAACATCCACATGTTAACATACTAGATTTTTGCTCTCAAATTTTATTGGCTGAATTCACTCCAAGGGCTTTGGCAAAGGAAGTGTGTAAAGGTTAGAACTGGAAGGTTATGTTGTATAAACACTGCTATTTCTTTATTATTGAAAACAAACAAACAGCCTCCATATCCAAAACAAGCCAATATTATCTATTGTGAAAAAAAGCCTCCAAAGTGTACAGATGTAACTGTTCCATATTGCTCTTCAAACTACCTTGTGGATTGATGTGGGATAGATTGCTTCTGATGCATCTCAACAGCATTGAATAGTCCCAATCATGGGCCACAGCCTTACATTGTTTAATGCTTTATTGATAGGGAATAAATTGAATGTCTACTTATTGAAGCATGACATTGAAGGGACACATGGGGAAATAAAGATGGCACATTGATGAGGGATAATCTGTGCTATTGGCTTTTCAGGAGTAGGTCTGTATGTACAATATGTCAATACACATGTTGGCTTTGTTTTCCAAGACTCCATTTATTATGTTTTGCTGAGATTATAAGCTTCTCACCACTTGACTTTTTTGAAAGAGAGACATCAAGTAGTAAAGCAAATACTGTTAAATGATTTACAATGGCAAACACTTTAGGAAAAGCAAAATACTAGTACTTCACTGCTTACCAGACCCTCCTGCATATGTGAGACAGTAGCTCCTGTTGTGGGACTGGCCTGTTGTGTGGCAGCTGCCAGTCCTTCCCTTCCCACAGTCCAGGCTCTGCCTGGCTCTCCGTGGCTCTCCTGTCTCTCCCTTCCTCCTTTGCAAGGAAGGCCTTGCCCTGCAATTCATCCATGGGGAAATTCAACTTGTTCACACTGTGAAGAAGTTTTATAGTATCATAATCTTTGAATGCTTTCTCTCCACTGAAATTCTCATCATCTTAGCAAAAGACTATTTAAAATCTTACTCCCTTTCTGGTTTGTGTTTTGGTTTTTTTGGCAGGTGCCTGTATTGAAACCTATGGATTTGATGGTAGAAGTCACTCCCCGGAGAATCTTTGCTAATGGTCACACCTATCATGTCAACTCAATATCTGTCAACAGTGACTGTGAGACATACATGTCAGCGGATGATCTCAGGATTAACCTCTGGCATTTAGCTATCACAGATAGGAGCTTCAGTATCCTTTATTGTGATTCCTTGTTCAGTGTTGATGTTTTTAGTAGAGCTTAAAAGAGCTGTTTTAAAATATTTTTCCTGCAGTTTTTAAAATATACTTTATTTATCAGAATCCCTGCAGTATTTGTAACAGAAAATGCTCAGGTATCATAAGAGACAGCTAAACGATTACAAAAGTCAGGAATTTTGTATGAAAAATAACAGTCTCAGAGTTGGTTATTGACAAGTAAATAGGAAACTAATGCCAGCTGAATGGTAACTATCCACTTGACTAGAATACTCTGTACTAGTATAGACATTTCCCACTGAGCTGTGCCACCTTGTTTTGCTGCAAGGTCAGTCTTAATCCTGCCACTGCCCCCAATTCTCCATCATCCTGCTTCCCTGAAGCCTAATGCCTGAGATGTGCTCAGTTTGGGGGTAAGGCTCAGCTGCTTTATGTGAGTTGTGTCTGTGATTAATGCAGTCATTGCTGTATCAAGTGCTGGTGTTATGCTGAAAGCCGTGCTGTGGAATCATTCCAGCCATCTGTGAGGCTGCCCCTTGCATCGCAACAGGGTGGCTTGGAGGGGGAGCAAAAGGAAATGTAGCCAAGAAAAGTGGTTCTCTATGTTTTGCAGGACGTAAATACACCGGTAAGAAGAGAAATAGGTTATGGGGCCAGCTCAGAATGTTGTATTCCTTTGATGATTTCTTTTTGAGTGGATCAAAAGGAGTTAGAGGAATATTCCTCTGTGGATTTGTCTGAGGGGCTATTAGATGTCAAAGTGAAGTTGTCCTGCTAGCAGAGATTTCCTAAAAGAGAGCACCAATGTGATGGGGTGTTCTCCTTGTCTCTGGTAATTGTTTGTATTTTTTCCTTTGTGGGCCAGGTCATCTCTGAAACTTAACCCATGCTTTGTGAATGTCACAGGAAACATGTTCTTTAAATCAAACAACTCTTAATGTCCTTAAAAAATGACCTTTGCAGGATCAAGTGACAGATGTCTTTACCCTGGGGATTGTAGTGAATACCTCCTCAATTTGTTTCTGAACTCTTATTGTTTTTCTGTCTTTCACCTGTCTAGATTAGGCAAGCTAAATGGTGCCCTCTTTAATATGACTGTTCATAAAGGGAAAATATATGTGTGGGTCTTCAAAGTCTGGCTATGTCTGCCTCAATATCAAGGGAACTGTGCTTCCATACTTTAGTAAGAACAGAGTGGGAAAATTATTTGCCAGCATGCCTTTGTGGAGTAGCAATGTGGGTCCTGACAGTGTCCTCACAGTAGCTTCAGCCTCCAGCCTCTGGCCTGGATACTTTTACTGTGTGTTCTCGCCTACTGTGTATCCTCCTCTTTCTTCTAAGGCAGAGCAGTGGGTCAGACCAAGCACAGCAATCTCTCTGTCGTTTCCTGCAGTAAGAGATTACTGACAAAAATATCAGCCCCAGATGAATTTTTAAGTCTCAAATGTGGGTAAATCCTTGAAAATCAGAGACTTGCTGTGGAGTATTGAAACAATCAGAAAAAAAAGTCTTGTGAATATGCTAGTGTAAAATAACTCTTAACATTTCTGCAAACCTTTTTATCTTCATGGCTGTTACATACATTGATCAGTTTATCCTTACAAAAGATTAAGAGACTAGTAGATAGATAAATCCGTCCACTATTTTGTGGATGAGGAAACTGAGGCAGAAAAATTAAAGAAATTGTTTATGAGAACTACATTTCATAGCCCTGATTAACAACATTTCATTTGCCCTTTGTGTGAAAACACTTCTACGCAGGCTTCAGAAGCATTTGGCCTCCCATGATGTTTCGAATTCTAGCAATATCCTAGGAAAGAGCTGGAAAACAGGCTGAGTCTAGACCAGCATGTTCTAGATAGCAAAATTCTTTGAGATTAAATAACTGTTTAGGATCTTATGGCTTCTACTCCTGTGTGTTCAACTGCCACATTTGGTGACAGCTGCATGGAGTCTATTTCAAGCATTAACACACTCCTGTTGTTGCATATTGACTGATAAAATGTGTTTTAAGGTTTCTGATTGATTCATTGATTTAACTCTTAAAATGTGATTCAGTTTATAGTGACAGACTCAATTTCTGAGTATGATCTTAAGAGTGACGGTGAGAAGGAAATAAAGAATATATTCCAGAACTGTAGGGTAGGAAACTTTTGCTATATCTGAGACAGTGGCTTTGAGATACTTATGCGGATGGCTTTGGGATAACTGGATTTCTGTCTTGGATTTGGATGCAGATATTTCTGCTTCTTTTAGATATGCTTGAATGAACATGTATGAGGATTGTGATGAGAGAGTTTAGGCAGTGATAGGAGAGAACACCAGGTAACATTTTGCTAGGGCCAAAATGTTCTTGCTTAGCTGGTCATGCTGGTAGCAGATTGGCTTTTGTGGCTGGATACCAGTGTGTATTCAAGAGAACAGACTGAGTTAAATAAGCTCTATCCAGTTCTGTTTCTGTACTCAGTTGTCAAAACCAGATCATCAGGCAGATCACTTTTATTGAATTTTTTTATAAACAGAAAAGTTGACATATATGTTCCAAGAGAGGGTGAGATAGTTACAGAATATTACTCTTGTTGGGTAATTAACTGGCAGACCATGATAACTGGAAGAAGGGGTTAAGTAAGTTAGACTTGCATCAGTCTTTTCACAGATATCTTTCTGTCCACATAGAGTCCTGTAAGCCCTTTTAAAATTACAGAGACGTGGTTTCCCCTGGATAAGAACATATGTCCCTGAAACTGCATTTTTGTCCTATAGAAAACCAAGCTACATAGAAATCTCTGGGAAGTCAATGAGCTTCTGGTGAAAACATTGGGTATGCCAGTTGCAATTAGGGCTAGACATATTAAGGTGAAAAAATTCTGCCAGGCAAACAGTTTAAATTATAAATGAATGTTGCTGGGCTCGATGCCTTCTGTTACATATTGAGGCAGGAGGAGGCTGCAGTAGTTTTAAAAATGCTTGCTTCACATCTTTTTACTAGATGCAAAAGGGAAATGAAGCATCTTGCTGTTTTACATTCAAGGCTTGATTCCTTGAAATACACGTTTAATACAATAAATAGAAAACATTTTGAAGTGGCATTTGTTAATAAGGCATCTGGCGGGGATGTGTGTTTGTCTTTCTACTTTCCCTCAGAGGCAGCACTGCTACATATAATGACCTACAATCTGCTTACCCAAGAGCCTGTTTGTGACAGTGACACAAACAACAAATACAGTGGTAGAGTTTCTGGACATTCAACTCATATCTGAACATCTTTACAAATTGCATGGGAAACGCTGGAGAAAGTAAAGTACTTTTGTCTTGAAGAATTTTATTTGAGAACAGTTGGGTTCTAACCATTATTTTAGCAGTTTTACAAATCTCTGAGAGTTGTTCATTTCTTTGCAAAGAGAGAGAGCAATGGAGATCCTAAGTGAATTCTCTTTCTGTCATCTTTGGAAAATATTTTAAATCAGCTTTGGAGAATTTGACCGGAATGTTTGCCTTAGGCAAAGAAAATACAATTAGTGCTTTTCTGGTTTGCTTTTGTATTAGCATAAACACTAACTGGGTTAAAAAGCAAAACCACTAACTGGGTTAAAAAGCAGCATATGCCTATGTAAATTTTAATGAGGAATATGCAAGACTTCTCTACATTGCTTCCCACTTGCAAGCAGATTTGGTCGGGATCATTTGGGCAGGAGGAGGCAGGGGAGAGGAAGAGGTGAGAGAAAAGGAAGGGGGAAGATCAACTGGTAAATAATTGCACATATTAGGATTTTCTTCAGCAAAAGGTTTAATGTGCTCGGCTATGTTTTGGAGAGTAAGAGTCTGTGTCCTTAATTATGGGTGATATTCTGCACTGGAAAAGAAGTAAGGTTCAGGTTGCTGTATTTGTTAATGTTTGGTCTGAAATGGCTTAGCAGTGTTGCCCATAGCTTAAGCCGTTAGATAAGTCATCTTGGGTATAGTGAATGAGAAAAAAGGACTGCTGGGAGCATACTGATAAGGCTTTCTTGCCATCAGCAGCAATCTTTGGACTATCTAGCTGCACTAAATATTCTTTATGAGAATGTATTTGGATTGCTCACAGAACTATGTAGCTCATAGCACTTGAACTCCCTTCATTTCCTGGTAGCATACTATTTCACTCTAGAGGCTGTCATGGCATTGCTATGGAAACAACATCGCCGTTTCCAGCATGTGCTCATCTTGAGACTCATCTTGACTAAAATACTCATTTCTCAGTCAGATCAATATAGTCCAGGGTTATCCTGTTTTAATAAAAAAATTCCTTCTTCTATGTCCCAAAAGGGTTAAGCTAATTAGCAAATCACCATAGGGCGTTCTTATAGTCTAATGTATTCTGGTATTTGAAGCATATCATGGATAGTCAGATTATTAGGCACCACATCTTGGGAAAATGAATTTACTTAAGAGGTAAACAACGACAGGAAAAGAATTAGAAAAAACAAAATAACGTGGTACACTGATGGAGACCAAGTCTGTGGCAGGCACTGTACACCTGAATGTAGTGCATATATAGGGCATATATGAGGTCTGGGAGCAGCCCCTAGGCTGGGGAAGATACTCAGCCTTACAAAATCCATGTTACCTGCCTCAGTGCTGGGTATTTGAATGCTAAACTGAAAGCAGATCTGCAGTATTCTCTTGGCATTTGTGGAGCAAGTTTATACCCTTGAGTGAGATAAGGCTGTTTCTAAAAAAATGCCTCAGCCAAGATGACTGTGCACAAGCTGTGTGCACAAGGATGCTTTTTCTGTGCTCTCAAAAAAATGTCTGTACTGTGTGAGAACCTGCTGCCACCCCCACCCACAGCACTGTTTTCCTGCAGAATAGACTTTCTGTTTAGGAGATGGCAGACATCATTTCTCTTTTGAGAGCTCTGCGTAAGACATGTTAGCACTTGCTATTCTATCAAGAGAAATCTGTCAATCTGTATCATGCATTTAAAAGGTGTGTGTTATACCATGGAGTCATATTCCAGCTGAGTTGGTACTAGCAATATTTGAGTGTCTTTTTCTCAAATTTGTGTTTTTCTTTTATTCTTTACTTTCTAGAGAGTTTCCTTCTCCCACATGCATTTTCTGTCTCTCTCTCTCTCTCTCTCTCTCTCCTTTAAGGGAGAATGAAGATGTCAGCAAAACTAAAATCAGGTCTGTAAGTTAGAAGTAAGGGATTGCAGAGGTACTAAGTATACTGATCTATCTCATGGTTTGGCAAGCTCTTTTAGTTTGACTATTGAGAAATGATTGCTTTGCCCTTTGAATTAAAACACCTCTATGTGAACAACTGAGGGGAGAAAGCGGTTTCAACAAGCTGATTGGACTTAGGGTTGATGTGATGCACTCGACTCCACTTTTTTTCAGCAGGAGAATACTGGCCTTCTAATAAAAACTAGAATTGACAGTAACAGATTTTGACATGCAACTCACACCTTAGTACTGTCAACTGAAGATTGTATGTGATAAATATTTTGATAAATTTTGAATTGTACTGTGAGATAAACTACTGGAAATGCTATCTGAGGGCTCCTGTGCCCCATCTTGCAAAGCCATGGGGAAGAAATGTATGTAGAGGAAAGAGGATAAAAAATAAAATAGGTGAAATTCTACTGCATGAAACTTGTGAATACATGAAGTCCACACCAGATATCAATACTTAACTGTTAGATTCTTTGCTGCATTGCCATTTCTCATCTGCTTGTCATTACATTGTAAACAGGTCATGATAGAGATCCTCTGTATTACTGAAGTGCTTGACATACTTTACACAACTTAATGCTTTTCAATAAAAGTATTTTAAAAAAATTGTAATGAAATTTTGAGATTAGTCTTAGCACCGCTTTATACACAGTTAAATAAAGACTGTGAGAGCCAAATAGGCTTGCTGGAATTTTAACTCAGAATCTGACTGTTGCCCAGTGAGATCCCACTTTCATTTACTTCCATCCATCCTCTCGTTCTGCATTAGAAGAGGTAACAGGCTTTTCAGGGGAGAGAAATCCTTTAGAAATGGTAACAGTGATGAAGAAATTCTAGGAAAACGGTTTTCTTTTGGAGAAATACAAATCAATGTATCTTTGCCCTATAAAGATTTCTTAACTGCCAGAAAACAATGAGATGGAATTTCACTGAGTACCAACAGAGGTTTTCTGCTAGGGATCACTTGCTTTAATGGACAGAGAAAAATAATCTACTGTTTTTTAAAAAATGTCTGACAATTCTAAGCTTGCAGAAGGCAGTAAGAAGCAAAAACTTGTTTGTCTACAGAAATGAATCTTTACCTTGCCAGTGCTTAGCATTTAGCCATTTGATGATGAATTTAGGAAAAGATTTGTAGTCCCTAAGCCTCCTTGTCTCTCCCAAGAATTTTCAATTTATGTTACTCTTACCTGAAGCAAAAAAGAAAAGAAAAACCTTTTCATTTGAAAAATTACTATAGTAGATGGAAATTCATTGTTACCTATTTAGCAATAATCCATGATTTATTTCAGGATATTTTAAAGTGATCTGATTCTCAAAGCTCTGCAAAATGGCAGTTTTCATTGACTTTGTCTTTAACTTTTTGGTTTGAGATCTTTCAGCTTAGAGTAGTTGTACATTAAAAATAAATTATTTAAGAATTGCCTGTGCAACTGCAGATACCAAATCACCTGGTAACTTGAGGATCATTTACACTGGTTTAGTTCAGTAATTAGTTTTGCTGAGACATAATTAATGGATTGGAAGCAGGTACTGTATTCTCACATAGTTTTTATTCCTCATACTTATTATTTCCATGTCAGCAAAGATATATATGAGTGGCAGCAGATCACAGATCGTATACTGAGGCTCAGGATAGGAACAAACTCCAGCATAAAGCTCGTAAAGTGCTGCTGATGGGATGAAACCAAAGTCCTGTCCTGTATAGTTATGAAGGTGCTTCTGGGTACTTAAGAGAATTCTTGAAATCATAAAGAATAGCCCCTCATTTCTGGAAAGATTCTTTGTATTAAGTAAGCAGAAAGTACAAGCAATTCATATAGTCTTTTTCTGGGGTCTTTTTCAGATGTCCCAGAAAACTAGAGAATGAAGTTCTAGTTTGTAGGGAGGCCTGAGACATCTTTCATATCTGTCTAAAGTTTTGATATGTTATACATACTGAGTTAAAGCTTAACAAATGCATCAAGTTTTTAAATGGTTGGCTGATTTGGGGTCTTCCATACAGTGTTTTGGGCTTTTTTCAGTTAGTATTGTGGAGCTGGGAAAGCAAGTACTGCAAGCTGGGACTATACTATTTGATCTGACTCCAGTAGTTATTGAAGAGAAAAGAAAGATGTTTTTCTACTGTCAGGGTGAAATATATATAAATTATTTCTTGTCTAAAGTACTGACCTGCAGAAATTCTGATAGTCTTCTTTTGTTTTCCTCTTGGTAGACTTATTTAGAAATAAATCATTGATTTCATGAAAGTGAAAAACATTTTGTGTTTTCTTTAGTTTGCGGGAAGACTTCCTGATTGTGCTGAGAAGTTCACAAATAATGGTACCCAAAATAAACCCAACTGGAAATCAAAACACTGCTTTGTAGTCAGGTATAGCTTGACTTTCCAAATATAACATTTACACATCATCCTAGGATGAGATCCAAGAACTAGGGAGGGTACTGAATCTTTGTTAGCGAATATTAGAGTTAAAGTAAATTTAATCAGTATTTTTGGAGAGAAAAGTATAGCTAAATGCTTTTATATTTTTTTCATGCATCAATTTGCATTTACTTTATATGATGTTTGTAACATTGTCTGAAACTCCAACGGCTTTAAACAAAGCACAGTAACCACTTATCTAAGTTAAAATACTAACTTCATACAAGCAAAGCTAGGCAGACTTCCAATGTTAAAACTGCATATGCATAGGAAAAGGATATTTTAATATACATTAAATTGAAGAAAGATAGCTCTTAACAGAATAAAACCCAATCATCATTTACTGGAGCTGATAAGCAGCATTCCTGTATATCAGTGATCAAATAAAGCCTGATTTTTGTTTAAACTGTTAGAGATGCTGTACTGGTCCATCCTAATTGGATACATAGTATTTGATAAATAATAATTAAGAAGAGAATAAAAAGAGGAAAGAATTCTCTGACTGCTAGAGTGGGGACCACACTGGCTCCGTGACTGGGTAATTAAACAATGCATCAGGCACTTGTTCTGTGTAACCCCTGTAGTCAAATGTGGCCTAAAGAAAAGAATTTTCAGTTTTAAACAAAATAACTTTTGTGACCCTTCTAACCAAAACCATCCTATGATTCTACAACCATCAGAATAAGGATTTTAGAAATGTGGTAGCTGGGAAGCTCATAGAATCACAGAATGGCCTGGGTTGGAAGGGACCTTAAAGGTCATCTAGTTACAATGCCCCTGCCATGTGCCGGGACACCTTCCCCTAGACCAGGTTGCTCAGAGCTCCTTCCAGCCTGGCCTTGGACACTTCCAGGGAGGGGCATCAAACTTCTCTGGGCAATTTGTTCCAGTGCCTCACCACACTCAGAGTAAAGATTTTTTCCCAAATATCTAATCTAAGCCTTTAACCTACGTTGTCATCTTCTCTGAACTGCATAGAATCCTGATAGTAAATGGAGCCTTTCATGAACTCTCAACAGACTCATTTGTAAGAAAAATTCTGTGTGTCCCAAGTGTAAAGTGCCAAGAGAGAACTGCATTTCTAGCGTCACTTAAATGACTTTGTCTTGTAGACACTAACATAGATGCTTGTTATCTTCTGCAATAGGCACTGACTTGGTTCTTTGGCTTCTGTTAAGGTAAAAATACATCCAGTTCAGTTACAGCATTATTTCTGATCTGGTCATCATCTGCTGTAGAATATCTTAATTGAGTACAGCTTTTAAACTTTTCAGAGTAGGAACAGTTGTATGTTTATATATTGTCTTGTGCAGATTGCAGTCGTTATAACTAGCTGTGTAATTCAAATAATAGATAATAATTCATAGCAGTAAAGCTGTGTGAGTGGGGGTTGTAAGGACCTTACAATTATTACTTTTCAAAAGATACAGAGAAGTCTCAACATCTGTTAGGAAGGCCTCTAAGCATCTCTAAGTCCAGATTTAGGGAGCTCTGAAAACAGTCAATAAATTTTCAGAAGCGGTCTTGCAATACTTTCAATACTTTCATTTGGTTTTGCTGGCGGACACTCTTTTATCCTTGTCAGAAACAAATGCTTTTAACTATTCTTGTCACTTAAATTGACTCCTATTTCAGGAATTTGACTGTCAGCCTCTGACAAGTCAGAGAGAACTGGGTGACAGAGCGTGACTCACAGCCAAAGGAGCAATATCAGAGCTAGTTAAGCAGTATTTTAGCATTGAATCCCTGTCTGAGACCCTCCTGCCATAGAGCCGAAATGTGCATTGAAACAACAGCAAACAGAGCGTGGCTGGAGTGTATGGTATCAGTGTCGTCAGGACATGGGATAGTGCTGTGGAAATATTCGCTATGTAGCCATCCTCCAAAATAAATAAATTGGAAGATTTGAGTCTGGCTGTGGAAAAAATAATTACAGCTGAGGCCTTTGTGTTCTTGGCAACAACCAGTCTCTTCCTTTTTCTGGAGTTGCTTTTAAAGAAGTTAATTTAAGGTGATTCGAGCATAGCTATAGCCTTGGGATAATTACTGCACTGCAGATTTATTGTTTAATAAAAAAATTAATTTGTGAATCAGAATACATAATTTTCTTACTTATCACTCCTGTCCATACACAACTTGAATGAAATACATATGTGATTATGTTATTCTTTTAATGGATTTCTTTATCTGGCCCTCTGTCTTCTCTGATGCAGTTGTCCCCAAATAGAGACCCATACCTATTATTTTGTTTCTTCAGAGGTGAGGAAGAATATATCCAGAAGCATTAGAATACTCTTGCTTTTTAAAAATGTATAGTGAATTGCAAAAAGGAAAAAAAAATGGACTGGATTTACTGCAAATGATAAAGAACAGTGTGAAATCATGAGCCTGTAAAAACCATTTCAGCATTCTTTAATAGTACACTAAAGAGCACAGCTGGGATTTCACTGAATTCATGTATTTGTAGAGTGATCCAGGCAATGCAACTATTGGAGATACTCAGAAATTTTACGATGGGTGCAAAAATGTCTTTTCACAGATCTCCACAGAGCCAATTGCTTTCCAATTTAATTGGGACTGTACCAGAGAAAGAGCACAGTGTAGCTGAAATGATTGTTAGCATCAAATAGAATTTTCAGGTTTTATCCAGAATCTGCAATCCTTGGCAGAGAGGGACTTGGAAACTATGGCAAGGAATATTAAATTACAGATAAAGGGTCATGTCATGGAACTGATACTCATTTTAGTAGCACTCATATTTTGGTGTAATGGGACTGCAGTCAATGAAGTTATTCCTGTGGAAATAAGTAACAGGATTCAGTCCAAGATTTATTGTCTTACTAATTTTATTTCTTCAGTTGATGAGTTTTAATCAGTATGGTGTCGTTGTAGAAGCTTTTAAATTGCCTGCTTCTGTTTCCCTCCGGATTAATTTCTCACTGAAGCATTTTGAGAATGAACCATTCTCTGTTGTCACAGGTGCAGGCGGTGTATCCAACTTGAAAAACATGTATTATGAATTTATTGAAAGTTAGACAAAAAAACCATTTACACCGTTCTAGGTACAATTATACGAAAAGATAATGTATAAATAATTTAATCAGGTCTGCCAGAGGGAAGAATTCTCTTAAATGAGTCTAATTATTCTTGTTCCCATGTGAGTTTGGACTTGAAATTAACCTTGCAAAGCACAATCTTTGCAGAGTATTAACATAAGGAAGAAGAAAATATAACTTACTTTGCTCATTAGCTAAAAAATCTTTATCTTGAAGAGTTTTCCATATAAGAACAGGAATGTCATAAAAACACTCACATAGTCATCTAAGGTATTATAGAGCTTGAAGTCTGTACCTCTGTGTGAGTTGTCAAAACCTGAAATCTTGGAATATTTTTTCTCTATTGAAGTAGCCAGGGCACTTATCATTAATGCAGACATTGCTTTCTTTTCTGTTGTCATAATAGACACTAGTAAGTACTGCACTTTAGTAGTTGCTTTAGTTTCACTGCATGTGAAATTGTAGTAGTTTAAGGTTTGGGCCTTTGGAACAGAAATGCTCTGTAAATAAAGGCCATGTTGACTTTCGCAAAGTTACACCACCAGAGTTAAGAGCAAGTCTAAAACACCTGTTTTGTGACTGACTGGAAGTTATGTGACCCGTTTGGAATCAGTGTTCTGAAAGCACATCAAGCAAACAGACAAAGAGCTGTGAATATATAACCCCCTTTGCTTTGGAGAATAATCTTGGTGTTTCAAGCTCCCAGAATCCGAATTTCTCTGCAGTGCCTAGAGACCAAGCTGGTGGGTGTTTTTGTAAGTCCTTTCAAATAAATGAAGCAATTAGGTAATAAGTCCTGCCCTAAGGTTTTGATCAGACCTCTTATGTAACGTAATATAAACTATTTGAATATAAGCTTTTATTAGTATTTTTAAGGTGGATATTTTTTAGAAGTATCTGCCTATTTTTGAAGATAATTTTATTTCACTACTCCCCTAACAGGCATGCAGGGAAGGGGAAGAGCTTTAAGTTCTAAAAAACACTTCTGGCTGGCTAAATTTTGCAAAAAATGCATCCTTTGTGACTTGAATTGCAACCTAAGTTAAAATACAGAATTATTCTGCTCTATTGGGAATCAAATATTGCTGTATTGGGGTTTTCTGGAAGGTATATGAAAGAATAAGTTGCCTATTGGGAAAGAAAAATCCCCACCAAAATGCTCTGAGGCGTCTATACCCTCCAGCTGAAAGTTCTGTGTCTGCTTTTTAAGAGACAGATCTTCCTCAGCTGCATGGCATTTTAAGAATTATCAAAAAGAAATTTCTTGATGGGATTACCTGTTAGCACATGAGTTATTCATTAAAAAAAAAAAAAGAAAGAAGAAAAGAAACATTTTATCTCTTAGTTCCTAGTTATGTGGGAGACAATCCCTGGCTATTTTTAAGATGGGGTTTGGGAAGTTACATATATTGTATTTCTCTGTAGTACCATTGACTCTATTCAGCAAACTAAGTAGATCGCTGTAAATTTTCTGTTAAACACAATGGATTTCAGAAAAGCAGGAATGATGAGATTATATTGCTGTTGTTGTTGCCTTATTAATGTTGAAAGTTGCACTCTTTTCTTGGAACCCTTGCTAGTATGTAGTACATGTTACCACTTACTATCCTATGTAGAACAGTACAGCCTAAAAGAAGTTAAGCTGGGAGACTTAGTAGGGCTCTTCTATTAATAATTTATATATACCTGAGGTTCTTCTGATATTTATGTTCCAAATGTAATGTTAAGCATCCCACAACAGTTTCAGACAAATCATAATCAATTCATATGCAAATATATTAGCTAAATATGACTTTGCAACCTTTCAGTGATTGAGTACCTTCCACAGAGAAAGGCAGATGTGCATTTATGAAGGTAGGTCTTCTTCTGTTGATTCATCCACTTAATTTTCCTTTCAGCTGTGTGTATGCAGATAATGATTTCTTTGCTCTTGAAAATTTGAATCTGCATATGGTTGTCACTAAAGCAGCCACGTGACTTTTCATCTACAGATGAAAATACAGGCGTTCTGTTCAAAAAAACAAGCCTAGAATTCCATTCCTAAATAAATTAAAATTTTCCAGTATCAAATTCTAAATTCATAATTCTCTAAGCAAGTCATTGTTTGCAATGTGTATGAACAGGCCCATCTATGACACGATGTGGATGTGACTTGGACCATTTGGCACCATTTTAAGTGCTCTTTTTCCTAGCAGTTGCTAGCAATTGCTGTTCTACAGTTCTTACTTCTAATGCTTATTCAAATGTTGCACCTAGTCCATAGACAGTTTCTCCTTATATCTTAGGTTTGTTTTTCTTCAGCTTGCATACAGCAAAGTCTTGATGTTTACTGCATGTATGGCAGTAAAAGCAATTTCCTGAAATTTGACTAAGCACATTTAAAATATATTGATTCTTTTTTAAAGTAATATTTATGTAATCATGATTTGGGGCTTTCTTGCTGTTATCTCTTTTTATTCAACTAAGATAATAGGAATGTAAAGTAATTCTGATGTTGCAAAGATCAGAATGAGATCTCTCAAATTCAGAATGGGTCTTTAGACTATTCTGCATACTGAAGAAAAGTTCCAAAAGACAAATGTAATAGTGAGAATAGTGAGAATAATAACCTCTCAAAACCAAAAAACAATTAACCAAGAGGAGAACTGAGTGAATACTCACATAACTGGACTACTGAGGGTAGGGAGGAGAGAGACCAATAGATCAGAATCCAGAACTATTGTTCTTGCTGGCCCTTAAAATGACCTTTGCCAAGCCTTTGCCACTTCATACCTGAATTTCATTCTCTGTAAAACATTAACACTAACCCTCCTTTGCTTTAAACTTAATGAATGGAAAACGCTTCTAATATTACTTTTAATTTCTGGTCAACTATCTCCGATTCCAAATGAAACTTCAGATGCAAAGTCCAGGATTTGCAGTTTTGGTTCAGAAGTTTGATATTTAGATTCTGTCCCTGGCTTCCTGTTCAGCCTTGAACGACTCTCATCCCTTGGTCTTGAGGGACTGAGGTTTCTTTCAGCTTCCAGTTAAACCAGTAACATATTGGTTCCTACCTGAATAGCTGGAAAGGTTATTGCTACTGCAGCCTCTTAACTATGACCGTGTCTTTTCTTCTTCCACTAACAGCTCTTTTTCATCCAACTTAGGCTGTAATCCTTGATCTAAGAAACCTCAGAAGTCCACAGAACTGTGTTAACATTACTGAATCTGTTCTTTGTATGCACTCCATATGTATTCTTTCTGTCATGAGCAATCCCTTTACTTTTTGTTTGCACAGCAACTAACCTAATTGTCTATGGTTTGGCCTTCCACGTAGAGCTAATGGGCCCCATAATGGGTTTTACTTTTGCAGTCTTATAATCCTGATATGAGGAAAAATACAGAAGCCTTTGTCCTATCATAATGGCACTGTCTAAATGCCTTTGATGAAGACATTGCCAATCAAAATCAAGCCATTTAAATTGCTATGTTCAGCAGATCACCCACCCCCAGCATGAGACTATTGCCAGTTCCCAACTGCAGTATGATGTCTGAAGAATCAAAATTCTTCCAGTGCTCAGTAGAATAATTGTTACAATGACCACGGAATTAAAAATGGAATTGGGCTGACATTGTCCTTCTAAGTAGTTTTCAGGTATGGCTCAATACCTTGTATTAACAGATAGTAGGTTCAGCTGGAAGGAGCACACACTTATGCAGCAGTTTCTGCTTTTGTGGTTCACGAGAGTCAAGTGGTACAGGAGAGGTAATTGCAACTCTCTGGGCTTGTAATAAAACGCATACAGTGCATGCTTTTAGTGGAGCAGTGGGCAAATGCTGTGCAATGGAAGGCATTGACACTGTGGTTACTAGGAGTACTTAGAATATAAATACTGGGTCATCTCTTTGCCTAAGGTAAAACACTGGAATTTGAAGAAAAGGCCAAATCCATTAACCTATTGACAGTTCATTCCAGAAACCCTTGACTCTTGGACAACAGGTTGGAAATAGAGATTCAGAAGCTGGAGCCTATCCGATGCTTTCCTTACTGTCAAGACATGCCTATTGTAGAACTGTCATTCAACAGTGAAAACATACAGTGTATCTATAAGAAATGAGAAGAAAGAAGTAAGTTGATGGTTATTTAAAGGTTAGGACTTGCTTCTTTCATTGATAATAAGATTGATGTAATCACATTATGATGTTATCAGGCATACTGAGACCTAATTCTGTCCCTGGTCCCCCCGATGTACACAAGCTGGAAGAAAACTGGAGTCATTTGGAATTAATTTTCTCAGCTAGCACATGGTATAGGAATGATATAACCATCATGTAGGAAGTGTAAAGCTGGTAGAGCTTGATTTGTAAGCATCACGGTTCCCTCCTTGTAATGAAAATAGTTTGCACTAAATAACTAACAGAGGAAACCACTCAGAGAAATGCTTATATTAAAAGCGTAGAGCCTCAGCAGGGCCACAGTAATCAATTACTTTAAACTGAAGCCCTGGCAGCTTCTATGAATTGCTATTGATTTCAGCTACTAGTCAGTGAGTCTTTCTAGGACTAGGCTGAAATGTAGGTGTGAGATACAGACAAAATAAGGAGCCTCAGTGGAAAGCACGGGGAACAGCCAGGTTCGGTAAGATATGCTATGCTGAAGGTTATTTTTTGAAAATGCCTAAAAATTGTAAAAACTTAAGTCCCACGCAGGGGTAAAAATGAAGTGTCATATCAGCATATATTGAAAAAAGAAAGATGAGAATTTTGGTTTTCTTGTGAAGTTACTATGGAAAATTTTGTCTGGCTTTCTAAAGAAAGCTTCTCTCCTCCTCCATTGCAGTTGAATAAAAGAGGGAGGGGACAAGTAATATTTTTTCTGTAGCCTTCTTCTGACCATGAAAATAATTTCCTTCTTGCAGTTAACCCACAAGTCATATAAAAATTATTCCAAAACAATGATAGGATATTCAGTCCTTTATATGCCATAGCTTGTGAGTTGCAAATTTGTTCTCTACAAAATTTGGTTTCTTGTTGAATTCCTTGATGGTTTCAGGAAGACGAAGCAGCTATTTCTTTATGCATACTGTTCACTTCAAAGGGAATTTAATCTATTTTGAGGAGACTGCTATGTTTCCATTATCATACAAGAAAACTTAACTCTGGGACCCTTTTCGCTCAGCAGGAACTCTATGTATTTTCCACATTCTCATTATACATGTTTTGGCATGAGCATAAAGCAGGCATGCTCATTTAAATTCTAGCTGATCAAGAGGAAAAGTCTGATTAATGTGTGTTTTGGATCACGGTGAGGGTCAAGTTGGCAACCTGCAATAAAAGGAACTTTCTGGAGTGACTTCTCCCAGAGGGATATATTTCTGTTAGATCAGTGGCCCAGGGACAGTGGAACAAATTTTCTTCCTCCTGTTTTCCTCATTTTGCTATCAGCTGCACGACAGCAGCACAAAATACTGGATTAGAACTAAACATACCATATAACTGAATTGTGCACTCGGATCACATCCCTCACACTGCATATGGTTGCAGGTTGTTAATTGTGTCTTTCCTTTCGCTCTTTCCTCCTCCCTCTGACACTGTTTTTCTTCCCCCTCTCCCCTCTCTCAGATCTTTCCCTAAAGCCTCCTTGCAGTCAGGCCTTGTCCTGCTTCCTTTCTCTCTATCTCCCCTGTTCTTGAATAGTTTGGGGAAAGCAACATAGACACTCAGCCAAGTTAAGGTGACATTGCCTTAGAGTGGCTTTGTTGCCTTTCCCAGAATTAACTTTCTGGTCTTGTAGCTCTTCTAACCCAACTGTAAGAACATCATCTCTCACCATTGTGGTCGCCAAATGTACTAGACTTTAATTTCCATCTTGCTGTGAACAGCATCTAGAAAATCTGTGTAAGATTTTCTGTATAGATTTCCTATAGAAAATCTTCATAGCTTTATCCTGTTCCACTGAACCAAGCAATGGAGGAGAAACCTGTTATGTTACACAGCAAATTCTGAGCGGGGACAGACCTGTTCTGTTTTTTGTGAGCGAGAAGATACTTTCTGTTCTCTGTTTTACTGTTAATGAATTAAAAGACTGCCAGTGCATTCCAGCCCGTCACTGGCAAGGTGTCAGTTCAACCTTCCCTTAGTGCAAGTATCTATCGAGGATTAAAATGCCTCATTCTTGACAAGCGTGTGTGAGAGTCAAAGCAGCATGAAGATCTTTTTCATTTTCTTAGGGGAAATTCCTACCCTGTTCAGACACAGGAGCACCAAGTTTTATAGGACAACAGAATTATATCCTAGTACACTGCCAATGGTGAACTGAATCCTCTATTCTTTCTGTCTTAGATAGCTTTGGTCCTAGGTGTTTTGTCCATACTCTGAAAATGAACCAGATTTACAACAGGATTCAGAGGTGAGAGAACTGGGGGAGAGGGACCGTGTCCCACTCAAGGCATCCTTCCATGAGATAGAATTGCAAAGGGAGACTGTAGTGTAGGAGACAACTCTACAGATTTATGTCATTAGAATACTTTTCTCTGCAGCAATGGAATTTTCATTTAATCAGTTTCTGCCAGATTCCCTCTGCTTCGAGCTTTTCAAGTTCACCAAAGGGCCTGTTTCTGAAGCGCACTGTCTGGTCCAATTTATTTATTTATTTTTCTTTCCCCCCTGCCATGCAACATTGTGCTTAAACAGAAGAAAATATACAAAGGGAGGATAGAAAAGTAGAAATGAGAAATGTCCCATGGGAGATGCTTGCCCTTACCATGTCATGCTAGTTTAAATACAGTTTCCGCACATCACATGTCAAGCTGTACTTGATTGTTTTCAAATAGATGGCAAAAATCATGAGAGGAGGAAAATATTCCTTTGTGTGACATACTATTCTTTTGATATATTGGGTTCTGTAGCTGTAAAAACAAAGGCTGTTTTTCCCTCTATTATTACAAATGCATTTGGGGTAAGTCTCTTCTGCAACTCTCCATTCTCTTGATTGCTTACTTCAATACAGTGTCACTGTTTTAATTTTTCTAAATCTAATGAAATGATGAATTTTCAATGGTGCATTTTTGCCAGGATCCTCAGTACGCAATGAGGTTCTTTCTCGGTGGAGATTTAGATCACATCTGGAAATACAGTCTGTTTCAAGTATTTTCTGCTTTTCTGGCAGGAGAATGGAATATTTAATTTCATTATTCAACATAGGTTTATTCATTTTATGCAGTGAAGGGAAATTCATCAATAGTGTCTTCAACATCCAGAAAAATGAAACCTGCCATGACTGTTCCACATACTCTATTTATATTTTATATCTTTCTCATCACTCAGCAATTATTCATCTCTCTACTGAGAGGTGAAATTCTTTTATTGAGTTACTATAATTTCTCTGAACCCCAGAAAGCAATTCAATCTCTGAAAACAATTGCTTTTACTTAAAGATATTTCTTGAGACAGGTTCACCAAATACAAGTAACAGAATAAAGGTTATTTTTTCTGTTGATTTTCAAGAATGTTTAGTGATGCTTTATAAAGGAGGTAAATCAATGTTTCTCCATCTTAACATTTATTGCACTAATATTAATCATGATGGATTCTTGGAGAGGAATGCAAGTATGATAGTACAAGTAAGTAGGAATGCAGTTAAAATGCAACATTAATTCATTCCAAGTTGTTATTAAATGTCATAAGATATTAATAGTTTTGCTGATATTTTCCTTGGTTTAAAAAAAAAAAGCACAACCGTGTGATGCAAAGTCATCAAGATACTTATCTCTGAATATTTTGTATTATTTCAGTGTAGTGTCTTGGATCTGCATTTTTGGGAAAGATCAAAGTGTGGAGTGTAAAGGTGGTGATAGACTGTGCCCCATTCTCACAGAAATCAATCAAAGGTCTTCCATTTCAGAAGTGGGCACAGTGGGAACAGAAACAGGCTTAATACCACAATATATGATTTCTCTTGCCATCAATAAAACAGCTTTTCTCATTTATCTTATCCTCTGAGATGCTTAAATTTTGAATGTCAGCTGATTCAAATTTTATGTTCAGGGAATCCAAGCACTGAGATGATTTGTGTTTAGGGCACTGAACTGGGATTCAGTAGATCTGGGTTTGTTCTGTCGTGCATTTCCCATGTGATCTTATGCAAATCCTTTATTGCTTCTCTCACAGCCTCATCAGTAAAATAGGGTAATGTTACTCTTCTTCTTGTTCGAAGGATTTGTTAACATTTGGATGGCTTATCTACAGCAGATTGCTGAGGGCCATATGAAAATATACAATCTTATTTAAATGTACTACTTTACATATATATCCTTCTTTCATTTTATGATTCTGTATCTACTGCTTTTTTACAGCCCCTCATGGGACTCTTTCATTCTTTTCTTTATAAGCAATCTTCCACAGGCTGACCTTCTCCTCCAAATACATGCTAATCAGGTCCTGCTTTTTAAGCTCACCAAGGCAGGTAATATATACCTGCCACGGAGACTCACGTGTTGGAGAGGCACCATGTGAGCGATACTTCATGTGGATATCCTTTGGTGATCTGACAGGTTTGTTGTTGAGAAACGAGATCTTTGATGTATTTTTGGTCCAGATAACGTTCACTTAAATGATTCAGATGTACAATTCTCAGTCACAGAAATTCATATTCATTTCAGTAATGAACATCATTTACGTAAAAACCTAAGAATGCCATTTCAGATACTTCTTTTGTAAGTATTCAAGTAGCAAACCTGATACTGGGCACAATTTGTTCTTGAACAAATTATATTAGTATGTATTCACTCAAAACCATTTCCATAAATCCTTCTGTGTTTGCCACATGAGCCTTTGCAAAAAAAGTACTTTTTTGTGAGGCTTTTAACTTAAACTGCATGTATTTTTTTAGCTTGAGTTGCTTGATCATAAAAGCCAGTGAGCCTTTACTGGAGTGATGTGCATTGTTCCCTATCAATCAGTATTATCTGGAATAGAGCAGTGATTTCAGTAGCAAATGCAGGAGATACAGCTGCATGCTCTGCTAGTTTCAACGAAGGTGAGAATTCCATATCCCTGGAGTACTGTTTCTTTGATGTCCTTGCACAGCATGGACAAATGTTGATGTGCTAATGGCATCTGCTGTTTGACGTTGCTCTTAGAGTTTGGTGTAAGTGAGGCAGGTACGGAAATTTAGAAATTTAGAAGTGCACTATTGCCAAACAAATGAGTGTATTTTTATTTAAAACTGTTGCATGTGTGTCCATCTACATGCTTCCTTCAAGGAGGCAGTAAGAGTTGTGATTTACCTGCAGACAACTGCATTTTCCTTGATGAAACTTCCATTCAGACATTGTAGATATAAAGCCAGCCAATATGGAGGACCTGACAGAAGTGATCACAGCCTCTGAGTTCCATCCCCACCACTGCAATCTCTTTGTCTACAGCAGCAGCAAAGGATCCCTGAGACTCTGCGACATGAGGGCATCGGCTCTCTGTGACAAACATTCCAAGCGTAAGTCCTTGCTTCACTGAGCCCCCAGGTGTCATTAGAGTCTTATTATTCATGGACAGCATGTAAATGTGTGCAAACCCCAGTGTATTAGTTTCTCGTTTGCAGGCACATTGGAAAAGAAAGCAGCGAAAGGAAGAAAAATAATTTTTTTTGTACAAGTATTAACTGTGTACTTGATGAGAGTCATATCTGTGACTGGTTGTCTTTATAGTTCTTATTGCAGGGATCAGTGAAGAACTCAGAACTCTCTAGCGAAAGAGAGAGGATTCCTAACAAATCAAAGAGGGTGGGGGCAGTTTTTAAGTAGGTGAGCATAGTGTTTTGAATACACAACTACTCTTCTGAATATTGCAGCAAGCAAATTTTGGTTGTCAAAGTGCCTTCAAAATTTTGAATCAATTTTCATGGATTAAGAAATATCAGTGTCCTGCCTAAAAGTTTAGTCCTACATTTCCTAATATGTATTTTTTTCAATAATGTGTCTGAACCAATTCAGGGGAAATGCACTAAGTAATACTGGAGGGGAAAAAGAAGAGAAGAAAAAGTTACTGTGTTGATATAGGTGTCATCTGTCCTAAGTGATTTTATGTAGTCTGTGAAACTTTGAAATGAACCACCAATTCATGACAGTTCATATCTGAAACCTACTTAAGAATAAGGAAGCAAAAGGTTAAAATTTGTTCTCAAAGTAAAAGTTGAAGGAAAATGAGTGTTCATAATGTCTTACTATCAGCTCTGCATGTTCTAGGGAAGACAATGGTTCTTTCCATCAGTAATCTGGAAGCCTGGGCACTTCACTTTGTGCAAATGATAAATGCTGAGACAAAGGCATCATGTTTTGTGGCTGGTTCATTTGAGGAGCTGAGAACCTAAGGAATCAACTGTGGTTGCTCTGCTTTAGTCACCTTCTGGACTGGGGCTTCCATTTGAAACATTGGAAGGAAATTTGGAGAAATTCTCTTGGTGCAAGAGCACATAAGAGGTTTTATGTCATTCAGTGCCTACTTGAACCTTTTTGGGGTAGGCAGATCTTATAGGCAGATCTTATTAGTAGGGGCAGAAGGGGAGGAAAAAGCATTTGCATATTTAAATGAGACATAAGTGATACACAGATTTAGCATACAAGCTATTTTTTAAACTGAAGTAAATGTAGTAAAGAGCCTATGACTAGGCCTTTTGGCTTGTAAGGAGAAGTGCATGTGCCCAGAACCTCTCAGGATGTGGTCTCTAATTATAGAAAATAACCTTCAAGGACAGCTTCCTAAGCAGAGAAGTGTTCTATCTTTGTTAGCTGTATCTCGTTGTACTGGTAGGGGGAATTCAATACCATGAAGTGAAATGTAAGCATGACACAATGACACAATTGCTGTGGGTTACCTTGTCCCACTTAATTGTTTTGTTCTGTAGTACTTTCATTTCTTCCTGTTAATAAGGCCTCCATGCCCCTGTAACTCAGTGCCAAATGCCAATCACAACTTATTACAGCCACAATACAGAAACCCTGGATGAAAGAAGGCGTTTTATGCCAGAAGGGAGCACAAGGTCTAATGGTCATTGATTAAACCCCATTTTCCAGATCTATGAGTTAGAAAATAGCCATTTAATGTAGCATTGCTGCACTGAACTCAAGTCAAGCTCATTGAGAAGCTGAGCGTGTACAGCACAAAATTGATAAGCAGTGGTAGAACTTCCAAAGTGTTAAAAGGAGTAGGCCCACGCACTGCTGATTGGAGTTTTGGGTATAGCTCTCAGAGGCAAGCAAAGCTAATTTTATAAAGCCCACAGTAGCCTAAAAGGATATATCATAAAAACCAATCAGTCTGCAAAATCAAGTTATTTGCATGATTGTCTCTCTACTACCTTGCATAATGAGTGCCCTGCTCTCCTAGCTTGGCTTGTCATTCAGTCTTTCCACATAACTGACTTCACTTCAAAACGCTACAACTGGAGTCACTGTAAACCTTCATGTTCTGCCATGTATCCTTGTTTTCTCAGCTCAGTTTGGTATCACTATGTGTTGCATTTCAGATACTTTTCTTAGATTGTAATTGGATGTACATATTTTTAGGGATAAAAGATCCAGTGTAAAACTTAGAAAAATACCTGGATGATGGGCATATGTTGTGAACTTCTAGGTTTTATTCAGATCTCGACAGCTGTGATAAAGTCCAGTGCAGCCCTTGGGGAAAGGGCCCTTCCATTTGTACAAGCTCAGAGAGTGCCATGAGTAATTACTGTGCCACACTGTAAAAATAAATCATGTACTAATATCTGTGGTATAAGTGAACTGACACAGGATGTTAATAAATTATAGTGTCTTGAAGATTTCTGTTTTGCTAAACTCAGTGGCAAAATCTCTCTTTTCGGCATTAGTCACAGCAACACTACAGGGTTTCCCTTATAAATCCTCATGGCTCTGACCTGGATGAGGCAAGTATGTACTCATCCTTGATGCCTATGCTGAGATTTATTAGCAAGCGACCAATTTGTGTGATGAGAGGTAGTGGGGATCTCTGTCTCTTAGAAAAATTATCTCAGACCACCAAATTATTCATAAAGCATTGAAAGAATATCAGGTCAGTAGTTGAATTTTAAATGGTCATTGAGATACTGATAAGGTGTGATAAAATGTGTTGTGTTTTTAATAGACTACCATAAACTGCTTCTTATAACAGCTCTGTAATAGATCATGCAATGCTGAGCAAGTATCAGAAGAAAGTCTTGTGTGGCCATTGCAAATGTATATTGGAGAAAGCCCAGCCTGTAACCACAGGGCAGGTGCACACACATACTGTTCTGTGTTATTATCAGACTTGGCAAGCAGTGGGAGAGGATGCCATCAAAAATGTTCAGGAGAGGAGGTGCCAAGAGGGATGAATGTCCCTGCCTATTTAGAATGTTAGAGGGGTGGGAATAAGGAAGACTGTTCTTGCAGTCCATGGCATTATGGGTAGATTTAAAACAGATACGGAAGTTAGACTCAAGCAGCAAGAGATAGGGATTAATTTAAATAGTATGGAACATTTCACCTAAATAGTGTACTTGCCAAAAAACCCAAATATCGCCTTTAAGATATTATTCAGGCAACATACATGGCAATGCAGTGGAGGAAAAAGGCAGTATAGGGAAATCTGTGGCAGCAGCAAAAGTATCATTGTTAGAGCAATCAGCTGGGAATATCGAAAATAAAAGAATTACCCTGCACCACAAATTCCATAAATACTCATGCAAGGGAATTCAGGTGGCACAGAACACAAGCATAAGGATCCTGTTGCATTAAGAGTGCCCTACAGCAGTGTAATATGCAATTGTTCAATTAAGAAATAGTTGCTAATTTGGTTTTGAATTTTTCTTGCTAATATTATGTTCAGAGCCCCTTATAAATGTGTTTGGAGTTAATATAATTCTTCCAAACAGCTTGTAGACTAGATGGGTACATATGGCTGTTTCAACAAATCATATAATAGGCAGTCAGCTAAAGAAAACTGTGCTTGAGCATGTGAAGTCAGAATAAAATGAAGAGCTATTTCAGTAGTTCATCAGAATTATTAAAACCATTATTAAGTGGTAAATATAAACTGTATAGTTTATATTTCCATATCCATGGGATATGGAAATTTAAGTCACTCAAGAGTATAACTCCTGTTGATATTCGTATAATAGCCTTAATATCTTAAAGTCATTGCATACTTCAGAAGTAGTAATCTATTTAAATGCCATATGTTGCTTTAAGGGTTTTTTATTATTCATTTCTTAATATGTATTTGCAGACTAAAACCCTGTTTCTAATTATCCATTACCCATGTGCCAAATTTACAACAACATACTTCTAGGGAAGAGGAGCTGCAGTTTCAAGTTGATTGCTCTGTGTACTGTGGTGATCTTTAAAACACAGATTTTGGGGTTATACAGCATTAGCCTCTGTCACTGTTAGTTGATGCTTTTTGTCCTCCAGACAGACTTCAGAAGCTCCTGAAATTGGGGTCAGTAGGAGGAGCCATTTAGAGCTCTCCCTCCCTTTGACCAAAGAAGTGTTTATAGGTGACAGGCAATCCTAACAGCTGTTTTCTTTGGCCTCTCCCTGAAAGGAGCAAAGCATCCCACCTGGTGCATCCCAATTCCATGGGCTGGACAATCAGTATTTTAAAAGTTTAAAAAGGTCTTGGGAGTAATGCAGAGTGAATTTCGGGTTTGGTTTGTGACTCAGAGATGCCACCCAGAGATAATGGTGGTGTTTTTTTCATTCAGAGTCCTTTTCCACATTTTTATTTGAAACCTAGGCATGAAAGAAATGCCAACCCTTTCCCAAGGATAAATGCCACTGTCCTGTCAGTCTGGCATGTAACTCAATTGGGCTGCTGGGCTCTTTTGAGATTACCTTTGATTTTAACGAATTTGGAACTGTGGAAGCAACCAAGTCAGAAATACGGGATAATTTACTTGAAAATTTTGATTTTTTAAGATTAAATTAATTATATTTACCTGTTGTTTAAATCAGGTTGGAATTTTCAGGGACAAGACAGCTTTCAGACCTCTGACTGAATATGGATTATCTTTCATTTGCAACAGAGAACAACCAGATGCACAAAAAAGGCTGTGACAGACTATCCCTGCTGGATTTGCTAATTAATATTGACCTTTCCAAATGAATGATGCTTATTGTCTGACTGAAAAAGGGACAACTTGTTTTTCCTCTGTGTGAGCTTTACATCTAAAATACGCTTTTTATTTCTGCATCTGGTCTCATGTCGAGTTATCATCTGAGGGAGAGAGGCAATCACCATTCTCCCTTTGTGCACTGAGAGGCCACTGTCATGTCCACTTCAAGCAGAATCAGCAAGGTTTCATGTGACAGGAGTGAAATTTACCCGAGCTTCCAAAATTATTTGACCCTGTGCTTCGATGAAGTTTTGTTCTTCCTATCCTAATTCTGGATTTATTTTTAAAGGAGTACATGAACACTACAAAGGTGTATATTTGTTGCTGATTTTATATCCCCAATGAAAAAATGTGCCCATGTCCTGGTAATTTTTTAATTATAAGTGTCACTAAACATCTGTTACTACAATTTCATGCATGGTAAACTAGATCCTGAAATGGATCCTTCCTTGTGCAGAAATCCATTTTGCCATTAGCATGAACTCCAGACCTTCCATTCTGCTCAGTTTGGATTAATATATAATAAAGACATTTAAAACATGGCTAATGTAAATTCAAAAATGTTTCTGCAGAAATGCAGTTATGTCTATATAGCATTTCCTTCAGTTGTGCAAGACATGTTAAATCAGAGAAATTTAAAAACCTGATTTATATACTTCTAGCAGTCAAATAGAAGGAGGAAAGAGAAAGCCTGAAGCAGTGGTAAATGATTTATGATTGAAAAGGTGTTTCATTAACCCCTCTCCCCCAACTACACACAGATAAAGCAAATAACTGCGCTAAGATTGATTTAATTATTCAGTCTATTAAAATTCCTGTCTTGTTTGCTTAATTTTTTTAATAGCAACAAATACTGCTTTTCAATGTCTCATGAAACTGACATTCAAGATCGTGTTTCACTGGGGGAGGAAAAAACTCACTTACCATTAATCTTACAAATCAAAATCAGGAAGACTTACACATGAATTTGGCCGTAGAGGAGTAGTAGTTTTATGTCCCATTAACTCCATGGGGTTGGTCACAACACATGACATTAGATATGCACATAAGTCTTTGTGAGACCAAGGTTTAAAGAGCCTTGATCCTCTAGATTGTGCTTGTGGTTTTTTTCACTTCCTTGCTCTCTTTAGCACCCTTTCTCTTTATTAACAAACTCACTGGCAAAGTTACATTAATCTAAGCAACTCTGTAGTGAAGCTCCCACCCACTGATGTTTAGCTATTGATCTGCCTTTGCCTTTCAGCACTAATGCACTGTCCCTTGTGGTTTGCGACAAGCTGCAGCAACTCACTGCAGATGGTAAAACAGATTCTTAAATATTGATTTGAGGCTCCACTTTTAAAAGCCATGCTCTCTAGAGGTATTGATGAGAAGTCTAGTTTTAATACTGGGTCATTGGATAAAGGAATGCTTTGTGGTAGGTGGAATTTCAGTCTTGTGGTGTGGAGGTAGCTTCAGAAATTTGCTACGAGTAAAAGAAGAAAAATGATGTGGAAGTGACTGGGGCACAAAGAGGTGCCCTCTGAATGATATAAAAAAAAAGAGAAAATTGAAATATAAAAGGGTTCTGCTTTTTAAGTTTAAAACAGGATAAGCAACTGCAGGCTACAGTAATATAAGTCTTTAAATAGAGGTGTCTTACAAAATAATTGTATTTTACATTGCTTATGAAAGTGCATTCAAAAATTCCCACATGTGTATAATCATATTAATCAGTGTAGACCAAGAAGACAAGATTGTCACATTAGCAGATAATTCTGTTATTGAAAGAGAATTTTGAAGGAGATGAATATGTGAGTGGATTGGCTTAATAGAAAACAATAAAACATTCAGAGATAGTGAAAGATGGAGTAAATAATACTGGTAAATCAAATTATTATCATGAATAATGGCACTAAAGCTCATAAAGAGACCATGAATTTCAAAGAGAAATTCATGCAGTTGGGATTTATTCACTTAGAATGAACTCAGGAACTCTTTTGCATGAAATCCTAAAATAGATTTTAAACAGTGCATATGTAATGACTATACCTAGGCAGACCAGAGGCCCTTGTGGCTCCGTGTTCTGGCTCTGATAGTGGGCAGGAGCAACATCAAGAGAAAATACAAGAACAGAGCAAGTGTATATATGATCTTTAGCCTCTGCAATATGCAGTTGGAAACCTGAGCTTCACAAACTTTAGTCATTTAGAGCATGAACTTACTGCATTTAACAATATTGAAATGGATGTTCAGTGTTTGGGTTTTTTAAAATTTCTACAGTTACCTTTGAACCTGAGTATGTTTTTTACCATTCACAGTATCTTTCAGTGTAGTCTTTAGTAGCTTAATTAGGCATGATATGAAGAACCATCTCCTCTCACCCTTTCCTAGTTTCACATGGTGACCCCTACTTGTTGATTGGAAGAGACAGTGTACAAAGTGAACTGTCATTCCCTATTCATCCTTTCCATGCCACTCTTAATTACAAACCCCTCAGTCTTTCCTAGGCTGAGAGACCCCAGTCTATTTAGTCATTTCCTGCATTGAAGTAATTTTGTACTTCTGGTCATTTTTATTACCCATTTTTGTGTCTTCTTTAGATCTCTATCACATTAGAGATAAGCCCAGAACTACACTTAGCTCAAGATGTAAGCATATCTTGAGTTCATTGGCACCAAAAAAATGCTTTTTGTGTTGAAGGATAGCAACAAGTGTCATATGCTTAAAAAAAAAAGAATAAGATTAGTATTTTTATATGCATTCAAGTGAAATTTAGTTCAGTTTTTTTATACTAAATTTGTTGAAATATATGTGGTGGAGCAAATCACAGCTGACCTGAGAATGGTACTAATATGTCATCTAAAAATATTATAGTTAAATAATTTGTAAGACTGTTAGCTTAGGGTCATGTTTTGTGTGAGACACTGAAGTAGAATAACAATGTATTAAAAAAAAACGAGTAGGCTTTTTTTTTTTTTAAATCAGCTATCAGGAAAGCATATTGGTTCTTGTTCCTTCTGCAAGTAACTGTGGCTAGTCTGTCAAGATGGATCTAGTTCCATACATTTCAAAGTACTGTTTTCCAGTACATCTTAATCAGGTATTGCAGTCAGATTCCATTTGGGATCTGGAATTAAATAGAGACTTAGTTTAAATCATAAATTGTTTGGCCTGGGTCTGCATCTGTTTTCTGTATTTATGAAAAGCCCACTGAAGGATTATCTGATCCATCATCGGTATTTCCAGGTCCAGCAGAAATACACCTGTTGTTTGTATTGCCTGTGTAATCTGTAATAAGTTCTTAATTCAGCCTAGCTGCAGACTGTTCGCTTGCTTATATAATAAAAATGAAAATTATTCTCCCCTCTTGTTCCAGCATCTTTGTTGGCCCTGGCTTCTATGGTCCTCTCCCTCCTCAGTAACCCCACTGCTTCTTGTTCCGCTGTTACCAAAACTGTCTTCACCCATTTGTAGCTGTGACCCTTGAACAGGAACTGGATGATTTTGTATATCCCTCAGCTGTCTTTTGAGGGAAAAGGAGTTATTTCATGGTGCAGAATTTCCAAGGATTTAAATCTAAGTAACAACACTTAAATGCTATAAAAACAGTTCTGAGGACAGGATGCAAAATATAAACATTGTTCTTTAGGAAAAAAAAAATGCTTTAATAAGTTATTACTTGTTTATAAGTAGAAAGAAAATAGGGTTTTTTTTAGCTAGAGGGAATGACTTTTTAAGGCTGTTTATAATTTTATCCTCTGAGTGATGGTATTTCTTACCAAATCTGTGGAGCTGTTAAATGTTCATCTTCAGTTTTCCCTCGTGTTGTTTCCCCCCCAATAATCACGTGTGCAATATATGTAAACATAATTTATTTTTTCTTTTCTTTTTAAATATATTCAGCTTTGTAATAGCAAAAAGTTGGTTTTATCTGTAGTTCTGCTTTTAGTCATTGGTAATAGAAATTCATATTTTTATGCCTTAAGGAGTACACAACATTATCATTGTCTTCTCCCTCACTAGTTCTTTATTTCTCTTAGGTTTTACTGATAATTCATAGTAAATGTGATTCTTATCTGCATGGCCAGATGCTCAGGCCATGATAAAAAAAATTTGCCAAAGGTTAGATTCTGTGTTTCTGTCTTTTAAAATCAGGGAGAGTTTTGTGTATCTGCACACAGTTGGCATTCCATCAATCCATTATATTCTTATAAATTCAGGTCAATAATAAGAAGCAACTCTGAATAAACTTTTACTGCATTAGAAAGCTCATTTTTCTAACACCCACCCCCACCCCCCCCCCATTTCAAATACTGTTTTGCTTTCCCTTTAAGTAGATAATTTCTCTTTGTGTTTTTAAAAACATTATTTGTATTTGTGTTTCGGAACCATCTGTGTTGTGACAGTGCTGTGAGTGCTTGTGTTTTTATTTTATCCAGGCAAAAAAATGACGGTAAGAGAAAAAGGAGAAGGAATATTCAAAATTCAGCCAAGGCATTACTCAGGGTCCTACACAGTAATGTAGAAAATGGTGCATACTCCTTGTTCTGATGATGTGGGGAGGAATAGAGGATTTTGTATGCTATATCAGATTGTGAGACCGCATCCACCATATAAGACATTATTTTTTGCGGGAGCTGTGGGTACCTCCAGAGGTTAGAAGTAGTCCTTCTGGCTGGAGAGAGAAGTTCCCCCTTTGTTCCCCCGGCCACATGGCTTCCAGAGCCCCAAACCGCGAGCACAGAGACCACACAGGGAGACACGCAGGAGGGCGAGGAGAGGCAGAGAGAGAGTTTATGGTCCTCGGGTTCAGGTACTTAAAGGTCTGGGGAAATTAGCATACATCCAATCAAGGAGCTAAGGGGATCTTAACCACCGCCCACAGGGGCAAGGTTTCACAGCCAATGGGGAAAGGTAACAAGGGTCAAATATACATAGAAGTGGTCCAAAGGGATTTTGGGAAACAGCATCTCAGGTATAGAGGGATTTTACAGCACTTACTTATACAGCGTTACAGTCATTTTGGACAACAGGTCTGCTAATTCCTTTATCAGCTTCAGAAGTCCACTCTTGGAAGGACTTCTTCCACTTTTTTTGCTACAATTTTTAATATTTTTTAAAGTTCAAATATAACAGAATTTACACCCTGCAGTGATTAAAGCTCTGCCCAACTACTTGTTTAGAATTGACCTTGAAAATTACTTGGGGTTGTTTTTTAGTTGTCTTTATTGGATGTATCTTGTCCAAAATATATCACTTTCAAGTGTGTGGAATCAGGCTGATATCAATAGCATATTGCAGTGGCAGCACCTGTGACCCCCAGAGTGCAGCTCAGTGAGAACCACAAGGGTATTAGAAGTGTGTGCACCACACTTCTTTTAGCTACTGACCAAGGCATCTTCATTCTTTTGGCAGTGAAGCTGAGTGAGATGGACCTTCCCACCCACTCTTGCTATTCCTTTTTTTTTTTTTAACATCAGATATCTACATCTATTTCTGCATGATAAATGCACACATTAGAGATGCCTTTCCTATCCATTGATTCTAAGGAAAGTCTCCATGCATACCTTAGATCAGAGAAAATCAAGGAACACACAAGGAAGCAGTATTCTTTATGAGAGATGAGTTTGCTTCTCAGCAGATGGCAGTTCCTTTTGAGAAGAAGCAACATATTTTTATGCTGCAGATTTTCCTCAGGGTTCAGGAAAACAGTGCTCTGGCAAGTATCCTTCAACCAACCCATCCTTCTCTACAAAGTCTGGACTTCTGTGAAAAGCTGCTGGGGTTTTCAGCCTGTGAACAGGAAGCCATGCAGAAAGGAAAATTTTTGCTTCCCTAGGCAGACTTCAGTTCACCAGTGTATCTGCTAGTAGTGTAAGGGGCAGGAACGGTGTCTTCCTTGGAGGTTCCTCTTTAAACTTTGTCTATACTCAGAAATATGTTCCACTTCCCTCTGTAATCCCATGGTGTTTCTCTATGCTAGAGGCCTGTCATCAAGGTCATGTGAGCAAGTATCTTGTGAAAGATGCTTGATATCATACTGAGCAAGTATCATGTGAAAGCTCAGTGCATCACACCATTTGTGATTCCTGTGTTCATTAGATAGCTAGACAAGTAACTTTGTGTCTTTCACATAATTGGCGCTGTTACGATTATCAAGAACAATATTAATGAAAGTTAAATACCCTTTTTTATTACAAATATTAGTTATTTGAAATTAATGAGGCAACTAATCAAAGGGTATAATAGAATCTGTAGTTGAATCTCAGTAAAGTTCAGATCCCAAGTCCTGGTCTAGCAAGATTTATTTTGCTACTGAAAAATAAACTAGATTTGAAGTCTCGTGTTTTGGGCACTGATTGCTCCATGGCATAAGAGCAGCCTCCAAAAGATAAGTCTGAACTGTAATGAATAGAAAATATGTTTTCAGTGCAGGCTGGCAAAACCTGTTTTTGCAAACAGTGGGATAGATCCATGTTTTATTCCTATCAGCTTGGAGAGGCCAAGGTTGAATTTGAATTGCTTTCCTTATACTGAAGTCCAAGTCACATGGCTGTCACTGCTGTTCTGTCTCCAGTTATTCAGCTCATACTATCCAAACTGAGTGAAGACTGTGCTATTTTGCAGTGTGTGCATAACCTTATGTTGATGCTAAACCAGAAATAGCCAAGTCCCATGAACACTCACTCTCACCTTCATTTCCTGAGATTAATGTCTCATTCTTGTTGCTCAGGCAGATGCTGGTAGTTGCTAAGCTTTTTCTTTTACTGGGAGCTGCTCCTTAATTTCCTGTAAGAATTTTCCTGTGTTGGTTATGCTGACTAGGGGAACTATCTGAAAGAATTACTGCTACTAAAATTTTTACTGCTATCTTTCTTTCTGTAGTGATATGAGGCTTTCATGCCTCTGTTAGTTTCCACAGCTAATTAATCTAAGTCTTTCTAATACTTAATATGGTAAGGATAAAAAAGCAATAAACAGGGCAGATAAAGGATGAAATAAATGGTTTAATCTCATTAATTAAAAAAATACAGAGTATCCAGGTACAAATATTACTCCTTTTCTAATCACTGGGAGTTGGATAAGCCACACAGAGCCAAGAAAATATATCTAAGCTATAAATGAAGGTGTAGTTCAGTTAGTGTGGGTTTTGTTTTTTTCTTGCCTGGTTTTAATAGCAGCTTCACATCATAATTAGGAGGATGAAATTCCTGCCAGCCAAGTACATAGTTTGGACAGATTAAAGGGAAGAGGTATGAGAAATGATAATTGCTTTCTGCTCATCAGACTTCTATTGAAAATCTGACAGGATAATTACAAAATACCTGCTATGCAGAATGTCTAGGCAAATTTTTGAAGAGCTATTTAAAGTTATTCGTTTACAATCTGTCTGAAAAGAAAAGTTTTTTGCCCTCTTTTTGAAGTAGTTAATTACAGTTTAGATGTGTGGTGCATGTTTAAATATAGACTTTATTCCCATGTGCATGCCTGGCTGCATTCCACTGCCCACCCCCAAAGAAAATTGCCCATAATTTTTTGCATTACCCCACATACTTCACCCACGTACTCACCCTTAACTTTCAGCAGAACATTATTTCCCCTGATGGAAACTAACCTCATTGCTTCCAACAGTCTGAATCATAGTCATAGATAAATTAATTGAGAGAGAAATGTTCCAGTGGACTATACAAAAAACTTTGTTTTGACTGACAGTAAAAAGTCATTCTACTTTCAGGTGATTTTGTGTCTCGTCCGTTTTCAAAGAATATTTTAGGCATAGGTCCCAAAAACCTACAGATTTGGTTGAGAACTATGATCCCGGAGATCTGACTTTCTACTGAAGTTCCCCATATGAGGTCGTTTGAATCACAGGGCCACAGATGCCTGCAGAAAGACAACAGAGTTGCTCTGGGAACCTGGTAGGCAGGGTTAGATTTATCCAGTATCATTTTTATGTACTGTTGAACAGGCATGACCCATCTCCTAGCTTACAAGAGCTGGATTTTCATGTATGGAGGTACCATAAGCAATGTTTCATGGTCTCCTTCCTTGTCAGATCACACAGAACCACAAACTAAAAGTAAGTTTAGGGATTTCCAGAACTGTCAGCAACTGCACACCAGTTACGTAGTTCATGCATCCACGTGGTAAATCCCTATTTTCTGCTCACCTCCCAGGAAGAGGTAATTGCAATTTGCAATTGATTTCTAAAAATCTTGCTTTTAGTCTCGGATGCCTTCAGACATGACTGGTGAGTAACCTGCAGCCAGGCCAGCTGGTTCTGGGAACCAGGGCAGGCTTTGAGTAACCAACCTTACCAGGGATGCCAGGACTGTTGTGAAACCACATGTACACCTCTCATGTGACAGGGACACTCGAATTTTAGTAATGTCAGGAAACAGGATGTGTGGATCCTAGAAAGGATGACCATAGGTGAAGTGCCTTGCTATAGGTATCTGTAGTCAACTGTCTGATGTATTTGCATAATTTCCCAAAGTGATGCTTTGATTCCATAGCTATAGTATTAATTATTTTAGTATTTAAACCTTATGGTTTGTATTTTTACATAAAGTTAAAAGAATAAATTAAGTGCTGACATATAATTAGTTCTGTATCATGTTCCTTGGTAGATTGCATTATGTGTTTCAAAAGAAATGCACACTTCAGGTTGTACAACAGAGCAATTTTTTTATATAATTCTAATTTGTTTCTTGCTTCTTTTTCTTTGAACAGTTTATGAAGAACCAGAAGACCCCAGTAACAGATCATTTTTTTCAGAAATTATATCTTCAGTGTCAGATGTCAAATTCAGTCACAGCGGTAGATACATGCTAACAAGAGATTACCTCACTGTCAAGGTTTGGGATCTGAACATGGAAACAAAGCCTGTAGAAACATACCAGGTAGGAATCTCCTATGTCTGAAAATGCAACAATATAAAAGCATCTCACCATTCAAAAACTGAATGTTTTTGTAAACTTCTCATCTGAGAAGCAGCAAGCTAGAGAACTCATCAAGGTGGTCAAAATCCTCACAGTGGTGTCCTTGTAGGTAGAAAAGAGCAATTTCAGCATTAGTAAGGAACCTGGGGAGTCAGGATAACACTCCCTGTGCGTTGGGCTCTTGAAAGAAATTATTCTTCTAGCAAGAGAAATCATCTCTGTACTTTGGCATCTGCTTTCAAATGGTACATCTCACAATTAACATTTAAAGTTACTGAGGGAAGATTTTGTGTGTTGCTTAGCCCTCTACTCCCGCTGGGACTGCTGAGAATTTACACCTTTGTCATTTCAGGACTGCTTTTTAAAACTTCATCTCTGTGTTTCTCCCTTGTGCCTAGTTCTAGAAGTGATCAGTGTTAAACCCTGGCATCACCACTGACACAGCAGTTCACAAATGCCAGACAGATACATCTGGTTGCCTCAATTCACTGCGATATTATCCAGACAAAATGCCAGTGGCTCCAGCCAGTGCTAAGTTTGTACTCTGACATCTGTTATGTTTGGCAATAGAGGGCTGAGCTTACATTTTTTTACTGTGGCTTGAAGAAAGAAATTATGTCTGTGACACAGAAACTGCTTGTTACAAAAATGCAGTAAGAAAAACTGTCAAGTTACCTACAGAAGAGTATGCAAAGTAGGAAAAATGGCATTCATCTGGCTCGTGTTGCCACTTACTGAGAGACAGTGCTGTGACAGTGCTGGACCAGTCCCTTGTTTTCTGTGTCTGTATAATGGCAGGTAGGGTACGCTAGTTCACAGTAACTATAATTACAATTGGTTTTAAAATAACATGTGGTGAGAGTCTGGTAGTGTGTCTTGTCAAAACAACCAAAATTTTCCAGTATTTGTTAGCTAGTGTTCAGTAGACAGAGTGGGCCCCGTTGTTTTCCAATGCACTCATTACATTTCAGTGGATACTCTCCAGTGTCTCTCCTATTAGTACTGGAAAGTCTGAGCCTGTGTATCTTTAAGACTACAGAACTGGTTTTGCACTTAAAATGGCAGTACTTGTAATGGTAAATGTGTTAGAAATGTTGATATGCTGTGAAAATGGAGTGGGAGGGTAAGGGCGAGACTGTTTTTTATGTAACAGAATCATATCTCAGATTTTGGCAACTTAGGTAAAACACTATTTTATACCTATGCTAATTTAGCAGGCAGCCTTGTCCCAGGAGAGGAATAGCTGGTCAAGCCAACCTGTTTTTCTTGACACCTGCTTTTATTTCCTCATGTACGTAGCTGTGAAACAAGCTGGCAACCCTTAAATTAGTCTGACACCCAACAGTAGGGCCAATTAAAAAGTCCTATTTCTTCATGCTGAGATGGGAAAAATTAGTATAATGTAAAATTTTCAGTAAGGATAATTACAGTCAGAAGCTTATAGAAAAAAAAGACGACACCTGCAACAACAAACCCCCTATAAATATAAGAATATTCTTACTGCCTTACTTTAACCTTTGGATTGTCTTTTGTTTTCAAATATTTATCTAGTGCCTTGTAAAGAATATACAGATGTGTTGCTGGGCATTGGACTAAAAGAGAATCTGGAATCTGGGGGGGTCTTGGGAAGCCAATAACACAGGACTCCAGAGGATTCATATAGTTCAGCTGCTCTGAGCAACCTTTCATGTTTTTTGACTGCAGAGAGTAGAAAAGTTCTGGTCTTAGAAAAAGTAGTTTAAATGACTCTCTTAAATAATTTGTCTTACAGGTATCTCTCTGTCACATACCTAAATCTCATATTGGAAATCTCTCGAAAGGTTTTTTTTATGGTAGATTACCTGAAGGCAACAAATAGACCTAGCATTTTCAGTTATGTACCCCCATAATTATGATGATAAGTATATAATTAAAAGATTAAAAGGTGTTCATTAAAAGATTGAATTTCTCATTTCATCCTCTGCATGGTAGCCACTTAGATACTGCCTAGGTGGGAGACTCGTGAAGAGGGTCACAACAGGAGATTTCACACAGAGCTGTAAGAGCAAACTGTACTGCTTCATCATCAGGTCACAATTTTAGTATTAAAAAAACAACAAGCAAAAATGAATGACTCATGCAGGTCCTTTTTCATATCAGTGTTGTGGCTCAAAGAATGCTGTTGCATAGAGCAGCTGTTGAAGTCCTGCTGAACACGGTATCTGCTGACAGTGTTTCAGCATGATTTTCTCCTGTTTATGCTTCACACAGTGGAAAAAAGGGCAGAGTATGGTCACTGGACAGCACTAAGAGAGCAATACAGCTATGGCCAATGCTTGAATGTTGCAAGGCAGCCCTGCCTAATAGCTTACTCTTCTGATGCTGCCAGGTGAATTACCCCAGCAGAAAGCTCAGCAGCAGCAAGGTGAACACTCATAATGGCTTGATCCACTTTTGGCAGGGTCTGCAGCATAGGGATTTGGACTAATGTGTCACTTACCAGTGCAATTCCTGATTGTGTCTATTCAGTCCCAGCAAAATAGCTTCCTGTGTAGGTATGTTGCTGCGTTAGTCTGGAGCACCAAATTGCTAGATAATTCTGTGTGGGTCTGACCTAAAACATTACAGTGAAGAAAAGGCGAATGCCTTTGGTAATTAGTTAGGAATTGATTTGGTTTGGATTCAAATACTATTCATATGTGATAAGAACAGTATGTAACAGACAAAGCAAATCTGATTTTACCCTCGGTAACAGACAAAGCAAATCTGATTTTACCCTCGGTAGTGGCATATGAATATATAAACAGGGTGAAAATATATAAACAGGTGAAAATTTCTTCTAGTTAGTTTTTCATAGTCACTCTGAGGGTCTGAATGTGTTCAAATATGGTAATAAAAGGGCCACATAAGGAGAGCAAGGTGGTTGTCCAAGGCAGTAGTGCAAGTCTGACAATCTTGACTCGACAGTCAAGAAAAAGGAACAGAGACCTTGGAGAGGTAGGACATCTGAGAGAGGAATTGCAAAATGCTTTTTGACAGAGCTGATAGAAAGGCACAGCCCCAAGCTGTGGATCTGGGCACACTTTGCAAAGGGTGTGTTCATGGCAGCGGTCGTGACAGATGGCTGCTGGAAGTGGTAACAAGAGAAAGACCTAGAAATGACAGTCAGTGAGGCAAATGATCTCCTCCCTTCTGCCTTACCCAACCTTCCTATTTCTTCCAAGTGTTGGGAGCTCACAAAGATGATAAAGGAAAGAACTCCAGTTCTGTAAAACATTACAGTGCTAACATAAAAAAGCTTTAAGTAAAGAGTAAATTAAATGATTTAATTACAGGGGGTACAGGAAACTGCAATAATACTAAAAGTGTTCTGACCTATTGCTCGCCATGAAGGCAAATGCATTTAATTGGGAAATGCTCTATCTGCATCTGCCATTTGGCAATTATTTGCTGTATGAGGTGTTATCTTTTAATGCACAGTGCAGTGTTCATTAATAATGAAAACTGATCCATAAGTAAAATTTTATCATCCCTAATAACCTTATGTTACAAATATTCTTTGGCTACTATATAATTTGGCAATTGAAAATGGGTCAGTTTAAAGAAAATGTAAGTGAAGGGTCATTGTCCTTCATTTGGTCTTGATAGAAAATACTTTGCCAGAAGAAATGTTTGTGCCCTCAGGCCAGGGAAGAATGCTGAGCAACCATGAGCAGGAACAGTTTCACTGGACTTGCAAGACCCAGTAACCTTAGTATGCCAGAGCTAAATTATGTCCCTGGGTCTCTGATTGGTGCATGTTCTCCAAGACAGGCCATCCATGCACCTTTGTCTTACAGTTTCTACAATAGCTGGAAGAAAACATCACGAGTGGAAGTGCGTTAGTAAATTTGTCTAGGCAGGGATTTTCTAGCTTATTATTTCCTTGTGGAATGAAAACAATTATCCAGAAGGAAAACTAATCCAATTCAGCAAAGGATTGAAACAGTTTGCATGAGATCTCTCTTTATGAGAACTCTTGTTCCTCAGAGCCCAGAGGAGAAAGTTCTTTTGCTGGTTAGTCCCCACTTTATAAGTAAGTGAGAATTTACAATGTTGTTTTTAAGTCTCAGACAAAGAGGGGGTATCCTTGGGCTGAATTAGCGCTCTGATTGGCAACCTGTGCAATTGCAGCCTTGTACTGTATTTGGCTTCTGCAATACCTTACACAAATATATGTAATACCATATACTACAGGTTCTTTTAATATAGGTTCTTTCTGCCACAAGTGAGAGTTCACTTATCTTGGAATATGACCTGTTTGTTACTATTTAAATTAGATTTTGTGCACATTAATTAGCACATTGAGGGTATCAGCTGGTGAAGTGTCTCTGGGAATTAGGTTCCACTGAGAAAATCACCCAAGCAGGAAACAAATATGTTGAAGAGGGGTGGTCTGGAGCCTGCTGAGGGAAGCAGACTTTGTGCCTTCCTGCAACAGTAATTCTGTAGCACCTGTGTAATTGGGCTCTGGAAAAGTACAGACAGCTTCTTTAGTTTAAACACAGTATCTTCTGCAGCACTACCAATCTGTGCAGCGTATTTTGAAAGTGAATGTGGTAGATGAAGCAGAAAGTGGAGGGCTGGTTGTGGAGTTTTGTATTTTCTTTGATTTCAAGAATAACAGGTATTTTCTTTGAAACAGGTCCATGATTACCTTAGAAGCAAGTTATGTTCCCTCTATGAAAATGACTGCATCTTTGACAAGTTTGAATGTGCATGGAATGGATCAGACAGGTAATCCATCTTTCTGTCCATCACTATCTTCACTTAGCAAAAGAGCTCCCATATGACAGGGAACAAACCAAAAGTAGTTACACATGGTTATTTTTCACATCAACGTACAGAATAACACACCAGTGTTCGGATTGATAAAAGATGATTGGATATTTGTGCAGTTGTGTTTCTGACCTCCTTAGACATGATGTATGCCTTAATAACCTTGGCTCATGCCTTAGGGGAAGAAAATCTTCAAATTATGTCCATTTTCACCAAAATCATAAGTAGGCTGCAGAAGTTAGAAAGAATTATACCAACTCTCACAACCCCACCAACACACTAAGGAAACTTGTGTGATCCTGTATTTGCACATGAGCTGCTTCAGAAACGAGTTCATTTACTTGAAAAAGGGAATGAGGAAAGGCAGTCATAAGTACCCACTGATTCTCTGTAAACTGCTGCCAAATGGCACTTGTGATACCTCCCTCCATCAGAGCAGCCTCTTTCCTTATGCACTGAAGGAGAGGTCTGTGTTTTATTCTTGGACATAATATCTTGTTGAATATTTTAATGGAAAATACTGGTACAAGTCAGTGACTATGAGCGAGGGTGGAATGGGCTAGTGCCATTAATATTAGCAAATGGTAGCAGTACTTTGTGGAGTAGGAATATTGTGCAGGAACAGCTGAGCTGAGAGGACTGGGTTAATAGAAATGGATAAAATCCAAGAGTATAAATGGAAGGTGAGGATTTTAGTTAAAAAAGAACACAAACCTTCATCTTATCAGTTGGAAACAACTCCCAGGAACATTCATCCCAGGGACTCCCAGGTGACTGTGGAAGGGATTAGCAGTCTACAAAATGCATGTGAAAGAGAGCACAGGAGCCAATGCTGAATGACACACAGTGGCTCCTGGTTCAGCAGAGCTGGGAGCCAAAAGGCAGAAGTTTGGCACTGGGCCTGGAACTGCTCCTTCAGCTCACTTAGCCTATGATTTGGGAAAGAGAAAAACAGTCTGTCTCATTGTATTGAAGCAGGCCTGCCCCCCCTGAACTGGGCAAGGACTGTGAAACAGAGTGTGGGGCAGCTGTGAAAAAAGCAAATATGATCCTTGAATGGGCAAGACTGGGATATCCAGCAGAGAAAGGAGTAGTGGTGACATTATGTTGGGCTCTTATTCAAAGACCTTTGGACTGCATTTACACATTTCTTGTCCCTTGTCTCCAAGGTGGATGAAATAATTCAGCAAATGGACAGCTGCTCCAATGAGAAGAGAGGCCAGGACTTTGGTTTTTATCAGCTTAGCAAAAGAGAAGCCAGGATTATACTTGCTTCTAGTAAGTATGTCAGGAACTTATA
Organism: Pachyramphus minor; assembly: GCA_013397135.1. Lineage (NCBI taxonomy): Eukaryota > Metazoa > Chordata > Aves > Passeriformes > Tyrannidae > Pachyramphus > Pachyramphus minor. The sequence continues at coordinate 107,437 of VYXB01003490.1, read as the reverse complement.
CATAGGGAGGAAGGAGGATCTAGCTAAGATAAATGAGAATGATAATGACAGAACAGCAAATAGGTTTTGAGTGTCAAGAGGGTAATTATAACCTGGAAATTAGAAGTAGTTCATACCTGTCCAAAGAGTGAGAGTGTGGAGCTGTCTTCCCATCCTGAGTGGTGGTGATGTGAGAAACCCAATGGTTTTGATGATGGTGCTCAGGAAATTTGTGAAAGCAGTTATATGTAACTTTGGTTAAAATTACAAGTGTCTGAACTTGGAGGGGCAGAACAAGATCTCCTGCAGTCCTGTGTTCCACAAATGCAGATAAAGTGTTATACCATACACTGAACAAGGGGCTTCTTCTCTTTAGACTACTCTCTTTTGCTCAGTTCCTGTTCCTGCCCAGTGGAAAGATTCTGTCTTTTTTAAGAAATGAAACTTTTACCTTGTATCTTTATTTTGCAAAAGAAAAAATATTGTGCATGCCAGAGTAGTGTGTTTTCTGACATTGAGTACCCCCTGTGATACAAAATGCTGTCCATTTAAAATTACATAGGTGGATCACTTTGAGCAAAATACTTCCCAAATTGCAATCACTGCAACTTCAGCATCAGCTGTTGTGGAAATGGCTTTGATGTGGTCAGAAAGTGGAAATGATTCACAGAAGTTTTAGAGGAAGATCCAGGTTTGGGGGCTTTTCTCTGAAACTCCCAGACCTATGCATGAATGGATGTTTTAGTGGTTCTCAGTGGACTGGTTACTGCATGAGTTTGGTCCTACTAGAAATACAAAATTTAAAGCATTTCTTGGAAATACAGACAGTGCTGATCCCTGCCTAAATCTGACACAGAACAACAGCACAATCAAATCATGTAGATACTGTGAAACTTTGACAAAGATCCAGGACTTTTCACCTCTTTCAAAAATATATTGCTTATCCTTAATGGGAATTCCGAGTGCATTGTATAGGATGAGCAGCTACTGGTTCCCAGGCCCAGAGTTTTTCTCCTCTGGTCAAATGAACTGCTGTCATACTCATTACTGCAGTAAGACCACTCTCTGGGTAGTTGCTTGGTAATAATAGAATTATTATTCAATATCAGGATTTAAAGTGAGCTTAATATTTTCATTCCCCCTTGACAGATCAGAAAGATCAATGTGGGAAGTAATTATTAAGTGGGAACATTAGATTGTGAGGGCTTCATTTATTCTACTGCCCGGACACCGAGGCATTATTAGTCATGCACAATTACCAAATCCGTCACTAAACACAATGTGCTGACCTTGATTATAAGAAACCTTTGAGTACAGGAGCTGGCAGTGTTGGACAAAAGATAAGGGTTTTCTTTAATTTAGTTGTTTCTTTTTAAGAGTCACATCTATCAGAACTGATGTCCGTCTTTTGATGAACATGCACTCTTCTGAGCTCCTTGCTTCTGTGTATGACAAGTATTGTATTAGTACACACTACAAGGATAATTTCTTCTTGGAAGATCATCTTTTAAATAGTATTCAGGTACCAGTGCCTCTTAAAGAACAGTTCATTTGAATACTAAGGTCACTTAATTTGATCCTTTTGGTATGCATTTTTTTAAAAAGGACTACTGCTAAAGATAAGCAATGCCTAGTAATAGTGGTACTTTTAAGAGATGCTGCAGTATTTATATTATTAATCCGTCTTCATAACAGAAATAACTGCAATTATTATAAAATAAACATGTTATTTTTATCTTTAAAGATACAGCAACAACTTGAAGTGACAGGATTGTTCAGTTAAAAATAAAAACGTGTTTATTATTCTGGTGAAAATACTTTTTATTCATTTTTGTCACTACTAAGGAGTTAATCTAGGCTGTGATAGAACCTGGGGTGAGGCCGTTCTCAAAACAAATCAACATCCGTGAGCTCTGATTAGAACGTGATTGATGCTCAGTTACTCCAATGAACAGGAACTAATACAATCAGACAGAGCCAATCTCATTTGCTGAAGGGCACATTAATCACTGTGTACTTTGGCTACAACAGTGGTCATGGGAGGGAGACAAGCAGGGGTCATACACTAATTCAACCAGATGAGCATGTATTATCTGTAGTTGAGTATATTACACTTAAATCATGCTATCTTTGTTGTATATACCATTACACGATTATGTAGACTATGTGAGCTCTATGTATACAGCAGTTTAATTTAGCTCTTCCATTCACATCCAAAGTCAAGTCTTTCAATAACTACCCACAAGACACTGTTTTTTTCCCCACTGTCAACAGTTTTCAGTTTTACCTTAAAAATTAGCTCCTTTTTGTAGCTGTTTGTGAGGTAAAGAAACCAGTCAAGGCAGAAGAAAATTGGAATTCTACATGGTAGTAAGTGAATACCTTAGTTACTGTTATTTTTTAAAAGATTTCAAATGAATGGGTGTCTGGGACCCTTCCAGGCAGACTTCTGAATACCATCATGATAAGTGATACACTGTAAGCAAATGAGTGAAGTCACATACAACTGTTCAGTCAGTCCTTTCCTACTGAACTGTCATTCATTCCCCTGAATATCCGTCAGCCTTCACTCTAATCAGGCAGAATTGGCAGATCCCATTGGATGAGATGTTAGAAGTCTATTCCTGTCTGGCAGCACACTCCATGCTGGAGAGCTAGAAGACATCATTTTGTTCTCAAGGCTCAGCATGTCAAATATTAGCTTGGAAGTACCTGGGGATCCCTTAATCTCGTTCCCAGTCTTATGCTACCCAGCTGTCCCACTGTGCTTCACACAGCACAGCATAAAGGAAAATTCCCCAATATGTCCACAGGTCCTAATTGCTTAGAACAGTGTTTCCTCCTTTCCCTTTGTTATAATAAATATAATTTTTTATTCCTATGAAGAATGTTTTTGAAGAGTTTTCCTGGAACCAATCTGTTTTTCTTGTTAGGTCAGCTTATTGTGAAAGCAGATATGGTGGACCTTGCATGTCAATCCTAGGAGGTTGCAGATGTGCTGTTCTGCACTAGTACATGTGGTGGTGAACTCTTGCAAATTTAGGGGCTCCAAATATAATTGGGAGACAGTTTCAGGTCAAAGAAATGATCCCTTTTCATGCTGGGTGCTTTGAGGGACTCTTTTGCTGCTCTCTGAGTCTCCTCTCACACCTGCTTGAAGTCCAAGCCCTGCCTCTCTTGCCTCAGGGAATGTTGTTCTGCTGGCACATGTGCAGTGAGGGGCAGGTTAGCTGGGCTGGTTTAGTTTTTGTATCATCCCTAAGCCTGGTGTGTGCTGGTCCTTGAAGCACTGCCCAGCTTAGTCCTATCATACCCTCCTTCCATAGTCTCTTGGAACAAGAGTGGAGAAGGGGAACTATGACATGAGCTGAGTTTCTCTAGCCAGTAAATATCTGCATAGAATAAAAATTTCTATGCATCTAGGTAGACTAATCTGGAGCCCAAAAATTACTATCAAAGAGTCTTAAAAAAAAAAAGCTAAACAAGAAAACTAACACAAAATAAGGTGAAGCAAGTAATGGTTTAGTTTTAAGCAAGCTTAATTCCAGCTGATGTCCCCCCAGGACAAACCCTGACAATCCAGCTGAATAGAGCAGATTTGATAAAGATTGTTGCTTGCAAGGATGGCTGTAACATGGATGACATTTAAGAGGTTGGCTTGAAGTATGGGAATAACAGATCTGAGAAAGACAGAGGTATGCCAATTCTTAGTGACTGGTGTGTTTGATGAAATCTCATTGCTTGAAGAATACTGTGGAAGACCTCATTGTAGTGTAGTACAAATGATACTAATTTTCTTCTCAAATCCTTTGCTCCAGACAATTTTACAGGCTAAAAATTGACTTTTAGAAGAAACAACCTTACTTGAATTTTTGCTGACTAGCAGATCAGCATGGCACAGGGTGAAGAAGCCTGAACTGAATAGGAGCTGTACAGTTAATGTTCTGCTAATGTTGAAACTACCTTTCCTGCCCAAATGGGCTTTAGTTCCTGGGGATTTGCTGAAAACTCATCAAGGTCTGTGTTGTTATCATCCAGCTGAAAAGCAGATTGCACACCTGGTTGCATGCAAACCTCTTTCTTACAACTGTCATCAAGAATAAAAATTCCTGCAGAATAGACAACCAGCAATGCTTTTTTCCCTGCATCCCATGGTAAGCTGGTAGATGACCAGTCTAGACCTGTGATAATAAAAGTAGGATTGGTCTGCACTGGAGTTTCGCCTTTCCCCTTCTGTAAAAAAAAAGGCCATAGTGAGCCTGCATGAGGGGTACTGAAGTTTGGCAGGGAGATACCTCGGGTTACATCATTAATAAGCAAGAATGCCCAGTGTCAGTGCAGGCTGCAAGAATCAGTAGCATTTTGTGTTGTCTCTGCAACCACACATACCCGAAGAATTGCCAGAAACCCCCAGACCTTGCTTGGAGCAGCACAGAGGGAGCAGAGAATACTCCAGGTGCTTTGCAGAGCACATCATGTGTAGAGGAAGACGTGTTCCTCTCATGGAGCAACACATGGCTGTGTGGATGACTTCAAAGCCCTGCAAGTGTGGGGTGTTGTCTCATTCCAGATTGCTGGCTGGGCTGCCAGTGGGTGAAAGGTAGGTAGTGGGAGGTAGGGTAGGTAGTCATGTTGCAGATGTTGCAGCCATTGGGGCTTNTTTTTTTTTTTTAATCATGCTGACTGTGGCTGTGGTGGTTTGAGCTGTGTGCAGTCAGGCTGGAGTTTTATCCCAGCCTGAGCTATCAGTACACTCAGGGTGTGCTGGAGTGTGATCTGCGTCCAAAGTATCTCTGCGCGGCTGAGATGATGGTACTCTGAGCAGGTTCAGTACAACTTGTAAAGCTGATTTCTAAGTAAAATTAAAAGTAGTTAGGCAGAGCTTTTCAGGGCTGCGCCCTTACACACCTGTGAAGTGGCATGGGGTTTTTTGAGTGAGGGGCTTGCTTTGGTTTCTTGAACCAGCCTCTCTTGCAAGGGTTTTGTGCAAACCTTTGTCACAACACTGCTGTGCAAAGCAGAGTCTGGAAATACAGAACAGATTCTTCCTATATTGAGCTACAATATAGAATATATAAATATTCTAATATTTATTTAAAAGATCTCCATACTGCATTACTGTGCATTGTATTTTCCTGAACAGGAATGAATTGCAGGCTTACATCTAGTCCTCATTCTCTTTTATTGTTATTTTAAGCAGCAGGTAAGGTTATAATCCATCTGTGTTTGTGACCTTGAACAAGAATGGGCACTTTCTCATTTACATAATGCTGCTTTTTACCGAGCCATTAAACTGCAGGAAAACAGGGCCAGCATGAAAAGTAGTCATCTACATATGTTAAAAAAATAACTGCAGTAAATCCAACTGAAAAAAGCAGACTTTCAAAAATACGTGAGAGTTCAAGAAATTAAAAAGCAAATGGACTGTAAAAACAGTTTTACTGCAAGTAAAACCTCCTAAAAATAAGCCTCTTAACAAACATCTCTCTGCATTTGGTGCTCTGGTACTCTGCCAGCATGAAAACTGCTTCCCTGACAGTTCCTGCATTCATCAGGAGGGGTGCTCCTCATCCCCCTGGGAGCCACAGCTCTGCAGCCTGTGGCACAAGGGTATCCCAGTGTTATGAACCTGTTTCAAAATTTGGCCTGGGGGAAAATACACAGCTGGGCTGTTTGCATCACAAATGGTGTGTGTTAGTGCTGAGATATGAAATAACCTCGACTTTTCCACATTGTGAATAACCACTACAGTGAGAGCTGTAATGGCAAGACATGGTGATTTGGAAGGAGTGAAACATTTGATTTACTGCTGTTGATTCAATTTCTGAAATAGGCACTAATCTTGATCAATAGGCTTTCTGCAGCTTCTGGGATACATTTTATCAATCTGTCACACTGACTCTTGTTTTTTAGCCTATGAGGGTGTTAACTTCCCTCTTCCTAAGCAGGATTGCACCAGGCCATTTCGGGTGGGGAAGGTAAAGGAAACCTCTCAGCAGGCAATCCTGGGGTGGGTACTGCTCCTGGAGAATAGCGAGGAGCTCCCTGTCAGGGCTGGATGCTGATGGACAAGTGTCTTTGCATCCCCAGTCTCAGCAGCAGAGCAGCCGGTGCCGTGCTGGGAAACAGCCCCTCTCCATGGGTCCAAGCCCGTAGGTGAGCTGTTGTTGAGGGCACTGTGTGCGGGGTCTCTGTGCTGTGCCGTCAGATTTGCAGCGGTTTGCTTTGGCACTTCAGCAGCTGCACAAAGCTCAGTGTGGTATCAGCTGACACCAAACTCCAGCGTGCCATCAGCAAACATGGAAGCTGGCTGGAGCTGGCAGCTCTGTGAGTGACTCACAGCATCCACGCCCAGCACACCCGCTCACGTTACCCTACCGCAGCTCTGAGCTGCTGTCAGTCACCAGCTGCAGTGCGGGAGCAGTGAGATGCTCAGCTCACATTTGTGAGTTTCCCTGTGTATTATTCATTTGTATTACAGTCACTCCTAATGGCCCCAAATGAGATCAAGGCAGCACTGGCTCGAGGCTGTGCACACAGAGTTAAGACAGCTCCTGAATCCAGGAGTGTATAATCTAATCATCCAGTGAGTGTCTGTGTGGTGGAGAGCGTGGTTTATGCCTTTAAATTCTCCCATGTTCTCCCATATGCTGTGGTTCCCTGGCTAGTCTGCTGCTCCATACAGATTCCCTCCAACAGCAAAGTGCTAAAGCAGCTCCATTTGAGATGGAGGTTAGTTTATTAAAGGAAAGTACATGAAATACGTTCCATTGGGCTCAGCTAGAAAGGCAAATAGTTCCTGATTACCCGAGTCTTAAAACTGTACAGCTTTTCCTGTGGAGACCTGACCATTTGGGGTGGATTCCCTCTTACAGAAAGGAAATTCAGAAGAAAAACATCCTATTTGGGGCTGAGACAGAAGAGTAGAGCAAGGCCCTGGCTTCTCATATAAAAAAAGTTCACAGGGGATGAGCTTTCGAACAAGGCTCTGAAACCCATGATTATGCTAATCCAATAACCTGAGGGCCATGGATGAAATCCTGAATTCATTAAAGTTAGTGACAAAATATCCTCCCCCAGGGACTAGGGGAATGAAGCAACTGGCAATCCATTATTTCAAACTACAAGCTGATTAATGGGGTAATTTTTATACAGATCGAGGTATGTTTTCTGTCTCTTTTTCCCAGACCAAGAAATATATCCTGACTTGATGTTTCATTCAAACTTCATACAAGAGATGACAGAATACTGTGTTTATTTCTATGAAGCATTGTAGATAAAATTGTAATGGTTTCTGGATTTGCAAGGTCTGTTACTTCAGAAAGGATAAGGGTTTATTCTGGAAAGAATTTGGTATGATTTTTCAGAACTTTACAAAACACCTTTCTTCAAAATATTCATTAAAATATATACTTATGTACTAAATCTTACTGTTGTATGAAAAGGTTCGGAATACTTTGAAAAAAATTTTAGACTATTCTGGAATCACAATAAAACCGAGCTGTCATTAAAGATAAAGCTCTGGAGAAAGAAAAATCCTGAAGTATATGATCCTTAAGTGCTTATAAAAAGCTGGAGGGTAATTAAAAATAGCATAAATAAAAGCATATTGCTTTTATTATCTTATGAATTCAGTCTCCTGATGTCAGGGTCCTTACGTTTATGCATGCTTCAGGATGCGTGTTTTGGGGTAACTGTAACTGTAATAAATTGAAAGGGGAAGACACTGGTAGAAGAAAACCATTTGGGGGCATACTGAGGAACCTCCCTTTTTTATTATTTTTTCCCATCGAAACAAGAAGAGAACTTATCCTAAGGTTAAACTCAGCTGTCCTGGTGCAGTCACTTTAGGAGCCAGCTAACTGTCTTTGTTTTTGCTCTCTTTCTTTCTCTCTCCAGTGTGATAATGACAGGTGCATATAACAACTTTTTTCGAATGTTTGACCGAAATACAAAGCGGGATGTTACCTTGGAGGCTTCCCGAGAGAGCAGTAAACCACGAGCTATTCTTAAGCCCCGGAGAGTCTGCGTTGGAGGCAAACGGAGGAAAGATGACATCAGTGTTGATAGTTTGGACTTTACTAAGAAGATCTTGCACACAGCATGGCACCCAACTGAGAACATCATTGCTATAGCAGCGACAAACAATCTGTACATATTTCAGGATAAAGTGAACTCAGAAATGCACTAGATTTATCAATATCCCTCTATATTTACAAACCAGCCTCTTGAGAGTTGTAGAAGGATGTGATCTTCACAAAAATTGTGGCTTCTGTGGTGGGATTTGTAGGTTGCATCCTTTCATCCCTCAGCCTGTATCATTACTGGTGGCAAGCCAATTATTTTCCATCACTGCAGCAGTATGAGTAAAAGGCACGACTGCAAACCCGGTACTGTGGTCTGTATCGATCCCTTTAAACAAATTGGGGTATTTATTCACTTTGGGAGCGTTCCTGAGGAGAGCTGAGGCTCCTCAGCTGCTGTCCATCCTTTCAAGGGTCTTGGTGGTTCGCAGGACTGTGCTGTTCTGGTGCCCTGCCTGCTTTTGCAGCCACAGCATTTACCACATTGTTAGAGCTTTTTGCCTCGATCTCCTTGATTGTTTGTTTTTTTTTTTTCTTCCCAGTACTGTTTTCCTGTCTGTCAACTAAGCTGAGCCTGTTTGAGAGAATGAATAGCCACATCCCTTTAGAGCATGTGGTACATTGGAGGGGCCTCATGACAGTTATAGCTGGAAGCAGAATCCCTGCTGGTGAAAAGCTGCCCCATCTCACCCATCCCATTCCCTTCTTTACAATGCCCTCATTTATTTATTTATTTATCACATTACTTTGTGCTTCACCTTCGTGAGTGAATAAGTGACAGACTGGTATAGTTACTCAGCCAGCTTATGTTAGGAAGTTTATTCTCCATAGATCTCTTTGCTCTGTTTAAAACAGTAAGTAGTATCTTCATTGTGTGGAGGACTGTTAAAAAAACTTGGCATTGCCACTCCAGAGGGACTGTCTGGTCAGACACAGCCTGGCAATTAACACACAAACCTGTCCTACCATTTGGGGGTTGGAGTTCTGGAAACCTTGGCTAGAAGTGCTGTCCTTGAAGGCAACAACCACCTTGAGTGGGAACAAAGTTACATCACTCTAACTGGGTGAAGTCCCTCATTTGTTGATTGCAGAATGGTTATGTTAATCCTGGCCTTCAGGGATTACAGGCAGTGCCTGGTATCTGTAACTGTGAAAAGAATGATACTGTGAGAGGCAGCACTGCTTGGTGAATTTTAATGCTTTTAAATGAGTCCACTGTTGGGAGACAAAATTGTTCCTAATGAAACATGAAAAATAAAAAAATCCAAACCAAACAGAACGTTCTCCCACATAAATACTGTTAGATCTATCTCAATTACAAAATGATTAGTGATGTAAGTGGAAAGTACACACAATGTAGTGCATGCAGGAATGATACAGGAATGGTGCAGTGGGCTGGAAGCCCTTCTAATACAGGAAAACAAAGTTCTGCTGCACCCCCAATAGCTCTGGCAGAAAATTCAGGATCCCAAAGGATTTCTACTCAAACCGTGAATAAAAGAGCACAACTCACATGACCTGTTAATCTGCCCATATTAAAACTCCTCAGAAAAAAAAAAAAAAGACTTTAAGCCATTATGCACTGATTTCTTGGTAAGTGGAGAATGTACTGATGAAGGGATCTGCATGCTTTTGTATTTCAGTTTGGGGGGAAGGGTGGGTGAAAATCCGCTTACAAGAAATAAAAAAACAAACTCTACAGCTTTTATATGACATCTCAACACAACACCTGAAATCTGTCTGTTTGAAGTTTTCTACATCAATGCTGTATATTTTGTGTGTAGAAGCACGAACACATGTGCACCAGTTTCCAGCCACACTAAACACATACGGTATGAAATGTGTAGGATAATTCTAAAGGGAACGAAGAATGTTTGTTTATAAATTACTGTGTGCTGTAGCAGGCATGGACAGTATTTGTACATACTTATTCTAATGAAATTTAACAAAATTGCCTTTTCCTTTTTTTCCTTTCCTTGTAAAAAGGTTTAAGAATGTGGTAAATTGTATAGAAAACTTGTTAATGCCAAACTACTGCTTCAAGGGTGTCATACAATTTCTTTGACTTTTGGCCCCCTCCATTAACCTTTGCAGCTCAAAAAGAAAAAAAATTGCTGTCAACTCATATTGGCATTTCCAGCTACAGATACTGTAAAACATATATTTAGCTTTTAACAGTCTCAAGTAAGAGTCTATAGATAACTTATTATAAAGCAGATCTTAATGCAACGATTTTTTGTTTTTAATTTGAAGTACCTTACTCTGTTACAGCTTTGGGTACCAAAAAGAACATGTTAAAATTAAATAAAGAAATATATCTTTGGAGCTTTATAAAACTAATTAAATACCCAACCAAAATACCATTGAGTGATTATAGAGGAAATAAATAGAAACCTTTCAAAGACCAGTATTCCGTTCCTGTCTTTGACATCACTGCTACAGATCGGTTTCCTGGTTTCTTGAATGTATGGAAAGTTAACATCGTCATTGTGAACGTTTCCAACTTTCTTTCTCTTTTTAGTTTGAGCTTTCAGTGGCGTAGAGTAAGTGATGGTAAAGTTGGTAAATCTGATTGTTTTGAAAGCTGTTGTTCATGGCTGCATTTTTTGTGTTGCACAAATTAGCTAATTGTTGTTGAATAAAAATATAAATATGTTAATACCAGCTTTTTCAATAAAACTACAACCAAAAAAGGCATAAATAGATGACTTCAAGGCACAGCTTATTTTTAAGATAGGCAAGAAAGAGTTGTTTAGCTCCTTTTACCAAGGAGGAAGAGTTAGGGATCGGGACTCACTGGACAAGCTACTATGGGAACCTCAAGTGTTGTGGCAGGTAGAGAAGTAAACACAGTGCCATGAGTGGGATCACGGGTGTAGCATGGTGGAGAGTGTGCACAGCTGTAGCAGAGCTGGAGATACACTCTGGGCTCAGTCCTTGGGCTGGCGCTTCTTCTGCTCGTAGCCCAAGCTAGACTTTAGGAGACTTGAGTCAGTCTCCTAGAGATGCAATAAGAGATGTGTGCAATGTGGATTGACACACACAATCACAGGGTAAGAAATCAGCATTAGCGTCATCACTGGCCAGGTTGGAGACCTTCCAGCACAGCAGATTGTGGGGGCACGTCTGGGGTGTGTCAAGGCCTAGCCTCCCAAATGAGACAGATACCGGCCCAGGTGACAAACCAAACTGCTACCAGCAGAGCAGCATCCCACTTTCCCCCCACCACTCCTTGCGCAGGGGAAAATAAAACAAAATAATAAAATAAAAAGACAAAAAAATGCTGGCTTGGCACACATAGCTAGAAAAGCATTCCCTTCCCAGTCCAAGCTGATGCCTGAACCTCCCTGGTGGTAATGGTGCTTGCCCCTGGTCTGGGGTGGCTCTCCAGACTCTCAGTCCGAGGCAGCTGACCCTGCCTTCCTGTCCCGCATGGTGCCCTGGGAGCGCAAACCCGCTCACCATCAGTACACGAGTTAGACACTGAGAGGCTGAGGCCTTTTTCTGGATGCAGAATAAATTTGCCTCAGCTGTTACATGAGGCAAGTGTGTGGCTTTGTACCGCCCTCCCAGAGCTTACACGCTAATTTTTTCGCCCCTTTTTGGGAAGACACAGTCAATCCCACTCATTTAGATGGGCAAATATGAGTAGGCACTGAAGAGAGAAATCTGAGATGAAAATCAACACATCAAGCAACACACTGTTTACCTTTCCAGGTTCCCTTTTCATCCCCAAATACCCAGTAGGAGCAGAAGCCAGATGGCTGACTCTCATGCTTTTGAAATTTTCACACACATACTTAGTAGCTGCATACGGCAGTTTAACCCTTTGTGGTCTGGGGGGAGATACTGGCATGAGCCATCTGCTCTGGTTTGCAGCCAGCACGTCGTCTTCCTTTCAGGCAGAGTTAAGTCCTTTGGAGCCTTCAGTTGGAGCCTTTGGTTGACCCTGATGAGAGGGCAAGTATAAGGATTGTTTGCCATTCTATCTAATTTTTAGTAACATTATTATCATCAATTTTCTCCCACTCCCAATAGGAACTGTTTTCCATTTGCAGTCTTCTCAGCAAATTGTATTACATCTAAAATTAGAGCATGAATTCGCTTACCTTGCTCATGTGGTAGAACCAGGATTACTGGAGTGGGCCTAATTTTGTAGGGATAGGGAGTGTTTCTTAGGCTTTGTGAAGCCGTGGAACAGTCTGGGATATTCTGTAGAGACCAGTTCACCCTACATTCTGGAAAGGTTTGCTCTCAGAGGTCTCCATGAAAAAAGTATTTCTTAGAAATGAAACTTTTTCCTTCTCATTGTCTTTGGGTGGGGATCAAACTTTTACTCATGTAAAAGTCAGCACAACTCTAGGCAGTTGTAGATCCTAAATGTGGCCCATGATGCAAAGCATTTCATGTGGACTGAGTAAACTTTTAGCTCAGTTCCCTCAGCTTCCATGAATATGGATCAGGCAAGGCAAGGATCGCCTAATTGCTTCTCTTGCCGTTTGCCAAGTGGAGACCCTCAATGAGCAGGACAAGATCCTTAAACCAACAATTCCATTAAGCAATTATTTTAATTATCACAGTGAAGCTATACATTCTTTTCATGACATGGCTGCTAAAATGAATAAACCCTACAACAGTGACTCTATCAAAGTATGCAGGTGGTTTTCTGGACAGCCACTTCTTGGTTTAAAACTAGTACTAGTCATATGTATATGTCTCATGCAAAAGCCTGATCCAAGATGTTTCAATGGGTTCTCAAGCAGATTAAATATAGGGCCAAATTCTTCAGCTTGCAGTAGGTTATGTGAATATGTGAATATGTGAATATGTCAATGTGCCTGTGCTCTAGGGAGAGGAGCACTTAGCTCAGAGAACTCCAGAAACTCCATCACTTTCTCAGGCTTCATTATCATTTTTTGAATAGGAGGAACAGAACAACTCTGGGGGAAAAAAACTCACTATAAATTATAAAAAATAAGTAATTAGAACTGGAATTAGGGTGTCAGATTCGGAGAAAAGAGTTTGATATTCCTCCATTCTTAACCTGTAATATAAATGCTACCCAAGCAAGACACCAGAGTGAGACCCGACTGTCAATAACTTGTGCCAGCACCTCAGCTTTAGCAGGTTCTTGCTTTCATTTCCCCTTGGCGAGGCTTGAACACCCCCAACAGTCCTGCCAGGTGCTCTAGACCAGGCTCCTTCTCACTTTAGTGGGAAGATGCATAAAGAAGCAGAGGTTTCCCTCAGATAAGAGAGATGCTGGCATTGCAGTCTGTTTGTAGTACAGGAGACAATGCTCACAGTAAATTTATGCACATCTTGGACTGTCTTATGGAAGAGGTGGGGAGGAGAACATTGTTGGTTCAATTATCGTCCTCTGACATCTCTGCTAACACCTCTCTGAGAGGAACAGCTGCACTCTCTGTTTCTCACAGCTATTGATCTGCAAATCCAGATAGATGTTGCTGCATCAATTGCGCTGTCAACGTGTTTAAAATATTCTCTTCAATCTTTGCAGGTAAAGACTTATTTTAGAATACAATGAGAGATAAGCTACACTATTTTATACCACCTTCCTCCACACATTTCATAAGTCTTCCTTTTAAAATATTTGGCTATTTTGAGCTGCTACTGTAACACTGATAATGAATGTTGAGGAATCTAGTTCTACTTTTAAATCTATATCTCCTAATCACTTTGTAGAGCTGCAAGAAATCTCTTCCTTGCACAGCTTAAACCCAAGGTGCAGTCAAACCTGTCCCAAAACTAGATTCTCCGGAGATCCACTCTTCATTACAAAAGAGCAGAGATGATTATTGCTTGGGAAGGACAATTGAAGCCTGAAGCTATCCAAGGCAGGGGACAGAAAGATTTCCCTTGCTTCCTCTACACAGTTATCCCACCCCCCCACCCCCAGCCTGTTGTGCTGCCTGTTCTCCCTGTGTTGCCTTTCCTTCCACCACATTCTATCACTCTCCATGTTCTCCCTTCAGCCTTTTCCTGGGGCCACACCCAGTGGCCAGAAGCCAGTAAAACCCCCAGTGACTCCCAGCACTGGGCCAAGCACATCCACCTCAGCCGGCACAAGGGTAAGTGCCCTGTCACGTCCCTCTCTCCTGAGCTGTCAGAGAGGAAAGCCCTATTTGCTAATACACTATATTTCAAGTGGAGAGATTGTTTCTTAGCAACCACCAATGCATTAAGAAAGCAGTTTAACTGTTTAAACCTTCAATTATAAAATCCACTACAAAGAGGCAACTGTCATGTACAGGACACGTGATTCCAGGGACATGGTTGCCTTATGCACATCCACCTGCCAAAGGCATCCAGAGTTAACCTTCTCCCTTCCCAGCAAACACGGGAGGGTGCTGTCATGGCCCACACCCATATCATTTGCTCTCTTGCAGGAAGAGAAGTGGAGAAAAGACATCTTTTTGCAGAGAAACCCTGAGGTTTTGTATATTGGTCTCATCCCCGTGGGACCAAAGCAAGATGTTCCAGAGTTTCTAAGGGAAATAAAGAAATCCCACAGTGAAAAGAGAGTGAAATAGGCACTGTGATCGGGATATAGGGCTGTGACCACTTGACATGAGGTAGCCTGATGTATCTATTCCCTGATTTGTACGGCTTAGAATTCCCATCTTTTTCCTTCTAGCATAGCAGCTTAATTATCAGTCTTCAGATACACCTTTCCCTTAGTTCTCTTTTTCCAAAGATTTGTGCCAGGTGGAGACTGGAGCCAGGCCTCTCTCTGCTTTATGTGGACACCACACAGAAAAGATGTTGGGAGGTTTCCTTACCATGGCTGCAGCAAACCTGAATGTCATCCTTGACGCGACAAAGTTACATCAAAAACAGTAGGGGTTCTATAAAAGTTAGTTTAGAGAAATCACCATTTTCTTTCTCAAAAACTTTATGTCTTGCCAGTATTTAGTGCACATTGTATTCCTTTCTACACTGTTCTCAATGACCTGATCCAAGTTGTGTGATTGCACCTGGCAACAGCGGGACAAACCCCCTTGTACTGCAAATGGAGCTGCAATGGGCTGTTGTTAATCCCTACAAAGGGAGCTGAGTGAGAGGAACACGAAGTGGGAGCAGTACAGAGTCCCTCATCCACAGACTGGAAGTTTTCTGCACAGAAAGATAGGATTTAACCCATAACCACGATCCATAACCAGCCTCTGAGGGGATTAGAAACACATCTGGCACTCCAAAGGCAGGTGTTTGTACGACCCACAAACTTACTGAGACAGGAAAGCTGGCAGCCCTCGTCTTCCTTGTTCTTGCTTCATAGATGCGCTACTCTGGAGAAACTTAATTTAACAAATAAAGCCAGAAAGAGATCCTGCCAGGACAACTACCAAAGAGAGTCCATGCTATATGAGGACTGTGATATAAGGCACATGCATATACTCAGTGTATCCATCTTCACTTAAAGACTATGTATGTCTAAGCTGTAAGACAGAATTACTGCCCTGGGCTAGAGAAACTTCAGGCTATAGGATTGAAACACTCTATGGAGATTCACTTTTTAAACAACGATTAAAGATCAATTGAACTAGAAGCAGCATTAGGAGAGATTTATGAATCATCCATTTATAACTCTAGGAAAGCATCTTCTGTAAAGAGAAAACTGCAAAATCCATTTATTGCAAATCCATTTGCTAGGCTCAATCATCTGTCTGCATCATGGGCTGCCTTTGGTGAGGAAGTTGGTAAATTCCTTCCAGTATGGGCTTTGAACAAAATTTAGCACCAAAAAAAAAAACCCCAAAACAAAACACCACCAACTTGTTTTGCATTGCATCGTTTGAATTCAATATGTTTTGATCTTGAAGGGTTTCTCTTAAAAAAGAAGGTTCTTAGAGTACTAAGACAGTGATATACATCCTGACCTTCAGATGGCAGCTTTGACTTTGATTGTAGACAAATTCATGATCAGAATTTAGTTTGTAGACTTCTTCCAAAGCATCTAAGCCCTATTAAAATAACATTTCCATTACCTAATTAATTGTTTGAAGCTATTTTCAGTGATTATTTATTGAAGTTATAGTTTGTCACCTGAGGCAACAGCATGGCTTGTTGTCGTGGAAACATCTCTGCTGTCACCAGCAGTGAATAGGGAGGGAGGAACAGGAAAGAAACTATAGAAGAGATGCTTTGTTGAAATGTCTCACTCTTTAAAGTGAAGAAATTATTTCAGATAAAGACAGGCCATGCTGAGATCAACACACAGTGATTCCTGGGATATTATGGGGTCTGTGGGCTTGGTTCAAGCCCTTTCTAATTTAGTGTGACACAGCTCCTGCTGTCAAGCACTGCTGTCTCCCATGGTTAACAGCAACGTTTGCAGGGCTTTTTCTGATGCCAAACTTGCTATTATCGCAGAAAAATCCTGCCATCTTCAAAAGTAGAACAAAAACTCTCTAACAACCTGCTACCGTCTTTCTATTTGATTTGTAAAAGATGAAAAATCAGTATTTAAGGTTTCTCTTATTGGCCTTCGCCTGGTGCATGATCTTGCCAAAACTTTTCTGCATTCCCCAAATATTTTTTAATTATAGTGCATGGTTATCTCAAGCAAGAGCTGCAGTTAGAATTTCCCTTAAAGCAGCATGGCTTCTACCTAAGTTTTAATTAAACTCTGCCATGGATTTTCTCTGTTCTTTTCTCTGTTCTTTTATTGTTCAGATAACAGAGAGTTAATAAAAAGCTTAAAGCTATTTTAAGCCCTGATTATTATTATTTCTTTTTGCATCTAAGACATGAAGACACAGGAGAAAATAGGGCTTCCACAGCAGGACCATCACGACTGTGTTTTGTGACTGCTCACATTACTACAGAATCTGACAATGCAGATTGTCACTGACAGGTTTTTTTTCTAAGATCTTAGAGACAGGAACCTTCTCAAAACCTGCTGAGCTGCAAAGCAGCCAGACTGCACTTTTTACAAGTTTCCCATGCACCGTTTCATATACTGTTCATTTATCATTGTGTAGTATTTTATCACAGGGAAAAATAAATTTTTTTCCCCCTCCCTTTTCATAGTCTTGGATTGCAGACACACTCCACAGTGATGCCTTTGCTCATCGTTTGTGTAACTTTTCTTGTAACTGGCAGGGAATTGGCTTTACAAATGGTTAGCTGTTTTTCATAAAAGGTTTTTTTCTAAATGCGTTTCCTCTCCGAAAATGAGTAAAACCAGACCCTGATTCTTTTGTTCCTTGGCGGTGCCCTCTGGAGACAGCAGCAGAGGGGAGGAACCGCAGCGTGAGCCTGGAGTGCCACCTCCTGGCACAGAAGCAAAGCGCACAGGTGAGGTCTCTGCCAGACACGGGACACCGACCCTGCCGAACTGGAGAATGGACTGTTTTCTTGCAAAAAGTACTGAATAGATAAAGGAAACAAGGACAGAGAGGCTCCAGACACAAAGGTTAACGAGCCCTATTTAATTGCCAGGCAGGGCCCCTGCGTGAGGACATAATCTGCTGGACACTCCAGGACTGGATTTTCCGACTTTTTAAAGAACATATTGAAGAAGTATAACTCATCAACAGCTGGGTGATGTACTGCAATGCTTTTGGCATCCAACAACAAACTGCAGCTGAGAACTCAATCTCTGCCAATAATTAAGACTAGAAATGTCTTAATTAATGAATTGTTAATTACTTTTGTACATAATTTACTGACATCTCTGTAAAGCCAAGGCAGATGTCGCTAACACTGACTAATCCAATCTCATAATAAACAAAATGCCAAACAAAATGAAGCCACAAACTTGGCTATGAAATTAAGGGATTTTAAGTGAAGGTTAATTTTTAGCCCATAAAGAGCAGTTTTTCTTAAAACTTTGTTTTTTTCTAGAATGTACCCCAACATGGAATTATAGGATTCAAGAACAGGGTTAAGAGAAACATCACCTGACATAAGAGTGGGAATAAAATCAGCTGCAGTGGCAACATCACAGGAACTCAACTGGAAATACAGCAGCTGTAGTATGAGCTGTGGAGCGGCCGCCCTGTGCTTTGGCTGGAGCTGCACAGGATCCAAGGGAAGTGTTTTCTGGTGGAAGATACAGTGCGGCCTCCAGACTCCAGAGCTGGCACAGCAAGAGCTCACAGCGTGATCTACGTCTCCACTTGGGGCAAATTGCCAGACCTCAAAGAAAAGCCTTTCTCCCAGGCCGTGGTGCTTGAGCCTCATGCTACCTGAGGTAGAACTGGTCTAGAGGCAGAGGCTGCTTTATATTTATCTTTGGAACAGCAACAGATGTGCAATCTAATGCCAACACAGAAATTTTACAAATAGGTAAATTATATTATCACAAAGGTTAAAACCTCTACTTCACACTTATATTAAGACAGAGGATACCAGATTTTAAGATAACAACATTCTGACTACCGTATACCCAGACAAGTTATGTGCAAACCTACTTTCAGTTATTCTTTGTAGAGTGTAATAATTTAAATTCCATGCCTGTCCAAGTAAAGTGCACTTTGCAGTCTGACCTCATGAGCAGATGCACCTAAAAGCTGCAAAAAATCCTGCATGACGTTAGTGTCACTGTTAAATAGGAACTCCCCAAGGGCAACCCACCACACCATTCTCTCTGGTTTCATATTATATTTCTCAGATTGCAAAGTGTGTGTTTGTTTTTCAGCCACACTCTTTCTAGCTTCTTTCTGTGTTGTGCATGGACTAAACACTTTTGGAGGCATCGATGCTTCTATGTCACAAATCTACATCATTTATACTGCTCAAGCAATAAAGGTAAGTCCTGAGGGGAGTGTAACCTCAGACCCTGCAGAACATCCTAAATTGACACTCCATCTATACTGCATGTGGAACAACAAGGCTGTGCCGGGGAAACTCAAGCCATCTGACAGTTCCTTCTCCAAATGGCTCCTGAAAAGAAAAATAACCTGATGCATGTTATCTAGAGAGTACCAGGAAGATACCAGCACCTTAAAAAAGATGATGTGATTAGAACAAAAGTTGCAACAGAAAAGTTTTTCTAGGATTGAGACCCCTGAACTGCCTGGGACCAGAAATGGCCCGTATAAATCCCCACCTTCTACACACAGGAAAACTAGAGTCAAAGATCTCCAGGTGATGCAATACAACCAGCACATACTCTGGGAGGTTGTGACCCCCGGAAAACCCAGCACCATTAAGCACCCTGCTGGGACATGGTATGTCTTCTGATGGCACGGAAGGGCTGGGATTGCTGCTGTGAAGTTGAGTCTCAGTGCTGAAAAGGCACCACATACAACCACAGCAAAGGGACAGCAGCTTCTGCTCCAAAGAACTCTTTTGTTGGCAATGGACCCTGTGGCACTGGAGTAGGCACCTCTGCTCGATTTCTGTTACTGGTGGCATGCGGGTAAGCTTAAAACTAATGGAATGCAGCTTCCCTTGGAAAATCCATCCCACAGAAGCATCCACAAACCTTTGGGTAGGGCCCTCTCTTTTCTGTCTGTAATGGGGATCTGCAGAAGGGAGGAAGATACAGCAGGCTGTAAATGTGTCGGGGCAGATGATCCAGCCAGACCCAGCACAGGGGATGTTTCTGCTGCAGCTTGTGTGAAGTGAAGTGAGACGTCTTCAGTCAGGTAGTGCCACCAGTCTCCAGGTCTGCACCCACCAACCTAGGGCAGGCCACCAATGTCTTTGCTGCCAAGTCATGAATTATTGGTATTGTCACTGCCCTGGGAGCAGATCTTCATTTTTTTTGAATTTGAAGATAGTGGCCCACTGTCTGCACACAACTGTAGGAAAACCTGCTTGTTCTTCAGGAGCTGTGAGAATGTGTCAGAAGTTTCACTGCTTTATTTTCCTTTTGCAAAGTGAGATAGTAAAATTCTCATTCCAATCCACAGGTCACCTGGGAAACAGGGAGAGGAAAATTAGGATTAAGGAGACTACTAAATGGTAGAAGCTGGGGAGGGACAGTTAACAGAGAAAATACCCCAACTAACTCAGCACTCAAATCAGAATGTGCAGTAAATGCATCACATCTTGCACAAATTTAAATGAAAATTTTTGTTGTAATAAAATGCTGAAATGATTGTTGTGAAGCTGCAATCTTATAGAAGCTGCTTCCTGTAGCTGTCAGTGGGCAGATATATATCCTATTTATTTCCTTCTATACTCAAGTAAAAAATTTTGTAAAGGAAGGTTAAAAGCAGTGTTTCTGTGTTCCTGTTCTGCTTCAGAACTTGAAGTTCAAGCTTATTAGAGGTGATGAAAACACAAGTTTTCTCAATGCTAAACATCCCTTCTAAAGGGGAAGGTAACTCTCAGCTTTTCTAGATTAGGCTGTGATTTACAGGAGTTGTTGCAGGATGCTAATGATTTTTCTTTTTCTGGAATAAAAGCTAATTAAATCTTTTGAGTAATAATATGAAAATTAATGAACCCTATAATGCATATAAAGAGTGATGGGATTTGGTTGTTTGGTTTCCACATATCTTATGTTCATGCAACATTTGCTTGTGTGTAGGTGCTAGAGCAGGTACATTTCTCTTTACAAAGTTGGCAAGTTGCAGCTAATTTTTGCTGCACGGATTAGTATTTTTCTAACTTAGAGGTGTAGTAGCTGGTTTTCCTTCATATTGATCTGCTGTTCAAACAGTTGCAGCTGTGAAGCTGAGATCAGAGCGCAGCCTCTTTCAACCTCATTTATCTGCAACTGGATGTGACCCTTATGTTGAAAGGCTGCAATGGATTTCAGAAGTATTAAGAAGGTATTTACAATCTGGAAACTTTTTTTGCCTTTTGCAGTAGAAATACCAGACAAACAGCTCAGTGTAGGAATGTGAGACAGCACTGTGCTACTCCAGTGGTAACACAGAATCAGAGTGGTTTGGGTTGGAAGCGACCATAACGATCATCTCATTCCAACACCCCTGCTATGGGCAGGGACACCTTCCACTAGACCAGGTCACTCCAAGACCCACGCTGCCTGGCCTTGAACACTTCCAAGGGTGGGGCAGCCACAGCATCTCTGGGCAAGATTTTTATTACCCTGTATAACAAAAAAATTACAAACAAATTTTCAATTTATAATGACTATTTTACAGCACTTAACAGAAGACCCGTTAGTTCCAAGAAATAACCCCAAATTTAATTACTACAGATATACCAATTTCTTTCTCTGGAAAAACAGGGCAAAACTCTTCGCATTTTTGGTTACTGCAAGATGCTGTTAGTCATTACAGAGTGGGCTCCTAAGTTATTCAGAATTTCTATATGTGTTTTGTTGGTTTTCTGTGCTTATGGAAGAATGTACTAGTTTGGAGAACAAGCAGTACTTTTTCATGCTACTTTGAGGATGAAATTCAAATAATGAACACTTATTCTAAATTCTGTATACTCTAAATGCTAAAGCTGAGCTTACAGAAGAACAGCTGAACCTCATTTGGATGTGTCAATAGCCATGTAATATTCTCCTCCTCCTCTTCAGTTAATTAATACTAATTCAAAAAATTGAATTATCAGCCTAGAGAAAGGGCACCTGTCTTTGGAAGTGTTTATAATTCAGTGTATCTTCCAAACTTAGTAAGAAAATAATAAATGCAAGATAAATCAAACAATTAACAGCAGCTGCTATATTCTGTGTCCCTCCAACCTAGAAATTGGACTGGTTTGGAATACAGAGCTGTAGCAGGAGTGGAACAAAGTTATTCTCTGCTCTGTTTGCTTGCAAGATGTGAAGTGGATGGAGGTACCCTTTGCAAAAACACCTTGCCTGGAATTGCAAGTTCAGTTTTGTGCATCAAGAAGAAACACTTGAGAACTAGCATTAAAGGGCATTATTTAAAGGTCTTTAAGCCAAATTTACCTCTTCTGTCCCTTTTGGCTACACTCAGGAGCCGAAAATGTATGGAAAATGACCTCTGATGTGCCAGCATTCAAAACTTTCCACCTCTGCTGGAAAGAAGCACCTGACAAATTCGTTTCCCCATCAGCCCCTCACTAGGGAGCACACGAATTATTTTTCTCTGGATCTAGCTAAATCAGGGTTTGGCTTTGTGTTGGTTTGGTTGGGTTTTTTCCATGTATGTGATAAAGGAGAATTGTATAACTTTCGGTCTGACTGATACTGATATGAATATCCTTGAGGGAGCTTCCCCCTTCCAAGGAACAGTTATATGCAAATATCCTCTACCTATTTCCTTAGAAAAGGTTGAAATACAAGTCTCAGAGTTGTTATTATTATGGTACAGATGGGAACTGAGGTACCTTTTGTCTCCTCTTAAAAAGCAACTCTTTCCAAAAAATCATTAAAGAACTCTCCTTTTCTTGCAAGACTTCCCACATTTGACTTCAGTCACTTTGCTCTTTTCAGGATATGTAACAACTCCTTCAAAATGCACCACAGTAAGTCAGTAAATTGACATCCTTACAAGGAATAGAAGTTAAAAGAAGAAATGTTATCATTAGCTCTGAATAACAAGACTGTTGCCTCTTTTTCTCCTGACAAACATATGAAGTTTTGCAATTGTGTGTATGAAAGGGAAAAAAAGTTAAAAAAAAAATGTTTTGTGTTTTAATTTCAGAGCCAGGAAGAATGGTTGGGTATTTTAAAAAACGCCCATGGATGTTCTAACAAAAGGAGGTTCAAAGGGGCTAAGACTGGGTTATTTCCAGCCAAAATGGGACTAGGTAAGTGAAAATATGTTAAAATTTACATTTACATTTACTTGCTGCCTTACTCCTTTTCCCCAGATGGAAACTGAAAAGGTTGACAAGATTTCAAAACTAGAATGAAGCACCCTGAGGACATGATTCTACTTCACAGATATTTCTGTGGGGCTGAAGCATGACTACAGGGCTTTGGATGGTGAAGGTTTCTGCCATGGGAACTGGGCAGCAGGTCTGTTGGTGCCTTTGGCTTCTTCCCAACTGCAGCCCTGGGCAATGTTCAAGAGGGTACTCATAGCTGGAGTGCTGCCAAATGCCTCCCTGTCCCCAAAAGTTTCCCCTTTTCACTGATAACCCTTCTCCCTGGTCCCAGTGATGACTGATATGGAAAGGCAGAAAAGAATCTAAAGCAGGATCAGTGGAGTAGTCAGGGAAATGGTGTGATGTATCTGTGAATTACAGGGCTCAGAAAAGGTCACAAGTCACAACGAAAGCAGGGGGAAGCAGTGTGTGTAGAATGACTACAGGGCTTTACTTCACCTGCCACACCAGATTTTACTGATGGCTTTAAAAATGTCAATTACAACTTCAAGTATCTCACACCAGAACATTTTAAACACTCTAAACTGTGGTTTTCAGTGAAAGCTGCTAGCATCACAACACAAACAACTGCTCACAACACCAAAGCATAATGAACAAATGTTGAACCCATTTAATTCAAGTCTGTATTTTATGTTTATTTGCACAATAAAAATCATTAAACAAACATTCTATTTCAGTTTCCACCTTAGACTTTTAGGTACAATTTCAGTTGCTTTGGCTTGTCCTTTACTGGTACCATCCCAACACCAGCCTTACTCTCTGGTGTTTGCCTTTCACACACCAGCATGGATTATACCTTAGTGTAACTATCATAACCAATCAGAACAAATAGAAAATTTTGTACACCACATTTAACGCAAAATAGAAGCTTGAGAACTTTTTAAAACCTTGCTGGGGTGTGAAATGTTGTGCCCTTTCAAAAAACAACAGTCACTAGCTTCTGGACAAATAGTGAAACAGTGATTTCTGTACGCAAATATCACCAGCAGGTATGGACTGTAATATCACTTTTTTTCTAGAAAACACCAAATAAATACACGCAAAAAATGCAACATAAGCTGTTGTCAGCTACCTATTCTAAATCATACCTGTGAAAATACAAACGGGCACATTGTGAATACTTAATGAGTAAAGTGCTTTTAACATCGAGCAAGTGAATGCATCTAGTGTTGTACCACAGGCAAATATATAACCATTTTGGACAAAACAGTCTCCATGCAATTAGTCAGCAGCAATCCCCTGCTTACAATATTAAACTAGTATATACTACTTCAGTCATACAGGGTTTAAAGTCAGGTGTGCACACTTACAAAACTCAAGCAATGCTCTGCATTAGCATACATTTTGAGCATTGCTACAGCAAGGTGGATTTTTGTTGGGCTTTTTTATGTTTTAAGATGCCAAACCTTTGGTAGTGTAAATGTAGTAAATGTACACTTAAGTTACCACTGAACCAATATGAGAGAGCTCATTATGCAGCTGACAGGAATGGGAAGAAGAAAAAATCAAAAGCGAATTTAATGGCTTTATGCACTGTGCTCCTCCAGTCATGCTCTATTTTCACATGCCTCCCCGCAGGTAAGAGTTTAGACATGCAATTCAAGCAAGTGATTGCTTTCAGTTCAAAGACAGGCCATTTACTGCCAAGACGACCCTCCAGAATTGTGCTGAATTCAATTATACTCCCTTGCCTCAAGTTCAACAACACTTTTTTAAACTCATTGCTTGCCTTCAGCACAATATCTTTGGTTATATCATCCTCCTCTATAGGCTTGGTTCCATTTTTGCTACTGAAAGGCATGCCCACAGTTATTTCAAATTTGTACCGATCAAACATTTTCATGTGGCAGTTATGCTTTGTCAAATATTTCAGGCGACACAACTCCTCCTCCTCCAGTGTAACATTTTTGGGATCACAAAGAGGGTAAGTTTCACCATACAGGCATCTCATCCAATCACCAATAAAAAATGGTAGCATATTTATTGCAGATTCTGCACTGTTGTCGATCTCTGTCACGCGCACGTATTTGAACCGCCCAGTCCATGTCACTCTGTGTCCTTCCAGGTGACTGCATAAAATCTGGGTACGTGCCATGTTAGTCTCCTTCCATGCCCGGGGTCCGCAGAGGAAAGCATACTGGTTCCATGTCAAGGTGGAGTTGTAAACTTTCATCCCCTCTGATCGATACACATAGAACCAACAGAACAACACCACGGCTGTGATCCACACCAGAATGAGCTTCACAATGGAGCTTCGAGTGAGCGATTTAACCACGTCAACTACAGAGAAGTTAACCTTTGTCCACCACCGAAAGAGCAGAGGAACAGCACACAGAACCAGGGTCACGACAATTTTCATGATCTCCAGAGACAAAAACCACTTAATGAAGTGGATAAGACACATCAATGCAATGCCTACACCCAGCACTGGAAGTGCAAAGAGAAACAGAAAATAACCAATTGACGCACGAACGAGCCCAATGCCAGAGGACTCCCGCAGAATGACCACGGAGAGTTCGCACCACATAAAGCAGACCAGATACGGGACCAGGTAGCAGTAGGTGCCTTTAAAATTCCGTAGTTGTGCCATTCTAAAGAAAAGATAGAACAAGTACAAAAACAGAAGGCACGGGATACTTACATTTATCACAAAGAAATGGCCTACAGGAACAGTAAAGAAGGTTTTACCTAAGAATTTCAAGTAGCCAAAATTCCCAGGTAATACCTGCAGGAGGGATAGGCAGCCTGCAGCTATCTCAGTCATTAATGCCCTCCGTGTGTAAGGTTCTGCACATGTGCTTAAACTCATGTAACTTGTCACTGTGAAGAAAACTGAGACAGTAGCTAACTCTGAGCATGGTATACAGTCTTTGCTTGCTATAGGAAAGGAAAAAATGACAAAGAATACTGAGAGTAAAAAATAGATGTATGGCTCTAAGTGATTCCATCCAAAGTTCACCTCAGCTTGCTCGACATCTAGGTTTGGTTCGAAACGAAGCAGTAAGTCAGTCAAAGCACGGAAGTTTTCCCAAGCCTTACTGTCCTGAAAAACTTTCAGTGTGCAAATCACCATAGAAATGAAGGACAAATAGAATATGACTAATGGAATAATGAAGGCAAAAAAATCAATTGTCAGATTACTGATGATGAAAAAGAAGATGAGAGCATTGATATGGTGTGTTGGAACAATGGTAGACAGCCAATGCATTCCTGCCTTTGAGGCAATATCTATAAGGTATTCTTTAATTTCCATAATGGCATGAAGTGGATATTTTACAACCTGGAAAGAGAGAAAGAAGCATTTTATTAATAGCAGTTTTGTATCTTTACATCCCAGATATTCTTAGCTGAAGCAGTAGCAACCAGTTGTTTAACCTCAGCTGACGTGAAAAGATTTATATTTCAGACCAATGTTGCCAATAAAATAAGATTACTCTGTCTGAGATTATTAGCTCTATTTTAATTAATTCAGTCAGATGAAGCTCAGAGGCGATTTTGATTTCAAGAAAGATATATTTCATTACCTTTGACACACATAATTAAATGGCTTCCTAGTCAAATATTCTGCTCCACTAGCTTCATACCAAAGATAAACTACATGGCTGCAGTCCTGCACTATCTTAAGTCATTACTTGAGCTGTGAGTGCTGTAGCTTTAAAGGATGCAACTCTGCCACATTCTGCAAAGATTATGCTGTACATTCTATGCATACAGGAAATAGTGCCTATGATTCATATGCAACTACAGCAAGTCTTTACAGCTGTGGTTTGTCTTTAAACAATTCTTCCTGAGCATCTAGGGATGCAGCTGTCAAAATCTCGTTTGGAAGCAGCAGCAATATGTTTACCTAATTACTACACATTTAGCGATTCTTTTAACTCCACAACTGTAACTTGTAACTGTAGAGGATCTTAAAATTCTACCTATTTTATGTGGCATTTCCAACACAGTCACCAGACAACAGAGGAACTGCTGGATTGAATCCATTCCCTATGACCAATCACACACTTTATAAAGGATCAATTGAAAGGTACATGATTTTTCAAACAGGCATTCAGATACTGCATATTAGATGATGCTATCAATCTTCCTTTCCCCATAAAATGACAGGTTCTGTGTTTTCCCAGATCTTATACTTTAATACTAATCAGTTCAAGGGAAAGGCCAAGAATGCCCCAACAAATACCTGTGCACTGTGATGAACTGGGGCAACACACACAGTGACTTGGGCAGAAACTTATTTATTTGTGAAGTTATCCCTATTCTTCAGAAATGCATCTCTTTTTCGAAGATGAGCTATTCAAAAGCCTGAAAAGATAAACCCCTCACTCCCTCTTTTTCCCCTACCATATGATAACAGACAACAAAACTACAACAAAAACTCTCAGGTCATCAGCCAGAAACCCCCTACCTTGCTTAAAATTTATACCAGTATTGAAGGCAGGCACCTTTATTATCCCTTCTCTTTTCACTACCTAAAGAAGTATTGGTGTAGAAACTAACAGCAAGTTCCACCATTTTTGAATTCCTTCCTCATAGAACCTTTTCACACCTCAAGGCTATGGGTAATTTTCCCCACCTGCTTGCTCCTGTTTAAATAAGGAAGATATGAAACATATAATAACATCTATAATAAAAATAGGGCAGCGATGACAGGAACATGTAGATTCTCACTGAAATGTAATGAAGGTAGATTGTCCTCTTACAGGGAAACCATTATCTCTTTCCTTTAAATATATGATTCATATATATGAAACTAAATATATATATATGAAGTCACGTCCAAAAATAAATCACAGCAATAATTCTTGTCCTGATTGATATAGACCAAACATCAGTATTGAGAGAGAAGTGCAAGTCACCTCTGTCTTGTCTGGGATGTATAAGTTAAGAGTTCCTCAATATAATGTGTTCAGTATTGCCTTTTTACCTTCTGTCGCAGGGGTAACTCTTCAGGACTCTTCCCTGCCAATTCATCATCTTCCTCTTCCTGCATAATCAGGTTAGATGGGATGATTCCCTTTGCATACTTCTTGGTAATTTCAACAAAGTCATCCAAAGCAATAAATTTTTTAGCTAAAAAGATAAAGTGAAAATAGTATCACCACAATATTGTATTAATTATGAATTGGAATATTAATTTACTTCCCTGCCAGACTCAAGTCTTCAAAAACTGAACTACTGACAACACAGGTTTATCTTGCTATTTGTTCTGAGGTCTCTGCTGAAAACAACAAGCTGCTTGTGCCAGCAATTTATGACTGCATCTTGTCAGACCAGCAGGTAACTTTATTATAAAGTTAAGTAGGGGAACAGAGTGAGTGAATGTAGCTTATGTGCAAATATTCCACAGGAAAAAAGACTACTGGACTAGGTCACACAGTTTTAAATCATAAACTATTACATCTGCTTAAGAGAAATCTTTTAATGGCCACACCAAAAAGAAAGAATTGTACAGGAACAGGAATGAATTATCTGTACATTATCAACTGAAAAACTGACTTCTAATTCGTCATTTAACAGTCATTTTTCTGATTTCAGAAGTTACAGAAATATAATTATGGGAACTACACAATTATTCCTATCTACATGACTAAATGTGGATTACTTACTTTACTTAATTTAATATGCTATGTGGCTATACATAGGGCCTTCCCCAAACTGTACCAACTGTGATCTAAAACAGAGAGCCAGCAACAAAACAGACTTTGCTCAGCTCACACAGAGACAAAATTTATCACTCTGCCCTGGAAGATCCTTATCCACTCCTGTGAGTAGAAGGGAGGCATGAGGTTACTTCTGAAAACTCTAGCGAAGCTGCAAGACTGAAGATGATTTACACACTGGCTCAGACTATTTGCACAGCCAGTTCCTCACATTGGAACAGATTAGCCAGTTTCTATGGCAGACAAGCTTGATGCAGTTCGTAAAGGAGGATAATTACCAGTGACTTTTCTTCCATACACTAAAGCACATGACATTGCTGCATACGTGAAAGAACTGAATGACAAAAATCTGTAACACGCCTCCTACACAGTACGTTTAGTTAGTCAGCTGATACTAAGATATGAAAGCTGGCCTGCTCAATACTAGTTTGAGATTCAAAGAGACAGAAAACTGAACTGCTTCATTACATTTAAAATTAAAGGATTAGTGGATTTGAGCCTATCAATTTTTTAACTTAAAAACCACTACATTCATAGAGACTACATAGAAATATCACAGGATTTAATATTGAAAACACTGTAGACACAGAACAAAATAAAGTATTTGTCTCAATATACATATTACAGGAATAGAAGTGATAAAAGAGTTCAACAGAAAACCAGCAGCTTACAAACTATTTTTTCCTTTAATCTCACAACACAGATGCTGCCTTTTGCTTGGACTTTTACCTCTCCCTCCTCCTTGCATGAACCCTTATGTCCCACAAAATACCATCTGGCATGCTTCCTAAGAAACCAGAAAGGATTAATTTTCACTAACTATTCTTACCATTCACAGACTGTAAGGCAACATTGCTTGCACCAAGAAGTCTGTGAGACTTTAGCTGTCTTTGTGGGGTTTCAAGCCAAATATGAAATGTGTCATCTAAATTTATTGGGACATACTATACATTGCTAAAATAGTCCTATTGGTATACAATCAGCAAGCAGACATGGTTAGAACATCACAAAAATACCTCTGTGGCACTTTTAAAGGACCATGGGAGATCCTGAGGAGGAAGAAGTTATTAACTTACTATGTATAGATGGCCTATTAAATGCAATGAAATGTACCCTCTCAGGCATGCAACAACTGCCCATTGACAATGTTAGCCCTAAATTTCTGGTTATACCTCCATTAAGGATAACCCAGATCAGATATCTGCAAACACTGATCTATCTGGCTTAAATATTATCTTCCAAGTATTGTCAATGTCTTAAAACTGAAGGAAGAATCTCCCACTGGCAAGGTAAATGGAGAACCTCGTTGAATTACAGAAGTAAATGCTGGAGAGTAGCAGCTGTCTTGTTCCTCCATGAAAAGATAAAAGCTCTCTAGAGAAGAGGCAACAGCTTAACTCCTACTTTAAGTGTTTGATAAAATTTTCATTTTTACATGTTATTAGTATTTTGTCACCCAAGTGTCTCTTGAATTGATATAAAAAGCACGTGTTGTAGATTCTACTTTATTATTCATAGTTTTTTCTTCAGTGTGGTTATGACAAATTCCCCTGCCTCCTCCATCCACCATAGAAAAAGAAAAATATTCACATCAATTTCTGCCTACACTTAAATGTAGGTTCATTTACTGTCCTGTTATTTTATCTGCCATTTAAGCCTTAAAAAGATCATATCTGCCAGTTCCTTTTCTGATACTCTCTGATTTACTGAAGAATCCAGGACAAAATGATTTGCACACTAGCAGCATGGGCCAGTTCAGCTAAGGACTGGAAAGAAAACCCAATGCAACACAGCTCTAATGAACCCAAATACATCTGCATTACGACACAATGACTGGATGATGAAACCCAACAGTCTTATCCTTGAAGGACTATTCCTAGCTTTCCAGAAATAGCAGACAAGTCACAAGAACATCTGACATACTCTCACAGAAGGTTTGATAGGACCAAAGGTTTGCTCTTCAGATTATTTTATTTCTCCCATCACCTACTCCCTTATTCATACACAGCACATGTTCCTCCTCTTTTACTTCTGTGAAAGTTAATGTAAGACTGAAATATTCCACTCTTCTTAGGAATGTTATTTTCAGAAATCACCTGTGTAATGAACACAATCCTTAAAGTTAAAGGTCAAACTGACGTAAAAAATGTAAATCTAATCTTTCAAGGAGTTTAAACCTACAAACCCCCTAATCCATGTAACACGCACTAATCCATGTAACACTTTAGTTACACGTATTCTCAGCCACAGATGTATTAGTAAATAACATGCTTTGTGACATTTAAAAGTGCTCTTCAAGAACTGATCTAGATTGCACATGAACTATTTCATATGACCTACTGCATTACAAGAAACTGAGGTTTTCCCGACAGTGATTAACTGAACCCTATGTCAGATACTGTTCTTGAAAAACTACTAGTGCTGTATTATTGATAATTCATTTTCTTAATATTCTTTCCTCCTGAAAGCTCAACAACACATTAGCATTTCTTAGTTATGCAAGGTTAAGGAGAACTTTATTTCAATTCTAATCCCCCACCATACCTTACAAAACTCACAGATTTGGGTCTACAAATCTGACCCTGCCTGTGTTGAGTGGTTTAATTCTTCCCCATACATGAACTAAGCTGCTCCTAAATTATGAAAGAAATCTCTTGGTGCATCTTTCCTATATCACTTATTGAACAAATATGAAAAGACAAATATTAATTATAAGGAAAGGGCAAACAGAAGCAAGACAAATAGTATGAGGGATCTGTCTGCATTAAGTGGTTGCATAATTAATTCCATCACTGTAATCATAAAGCTTACTGCAGTTTAGAACTAAAAAAATTATTGGAAGTGAAAATCTTTTTTGCTAAATGGACCTTTACGTGCTGAAAGGGCAAGAATATAAAAGTAACAAATGACATGCAAACTCCTCTTAGTAGTTGACTATAATGGTGATATCTTGTGTGAGTTCACACGCAGATCAGTTATTTACCTTGCACGTATAAGAAATGGACACTACCAGTTTATTGCAATCCAAACATTCTACACATATATTCTATACATATATACGTATATATTTTATATATATATATATATATACACACATATATTCTTACTCTGGCAGCATAAAATTGTTTAGCAAAACTGAACAGAAAC
Organism: Pachyramphus minor; assembly: GCA_013397135.1. Lineage (NCBI taxonomy): Eukaryota > Metazoa > Chordata > Aves > Passeriformes > Tyrannidae > Pachyramphus > Pachyramphus minor. The sequence goes on along the minus strand of VYXB01003490.1, from coordinate 75,807 downwards.
CAAAACCACTGCCAAAGATCAAAAGCAGCAGCAAGCACTCACATTCACTGTTCACCAATCGTTCCAACATTCTTCTCTGCTTCTGCACAGACTTTGGGACTGGGCCAGGTTGCTTCTCACCATCTGGTTCAATAACAGAAGTTTAGGGAAAGTCAAAGCAGTCAAAGTGATCAAACAGTAGCTGCAATATCTGGGGAATGGTATTTCCTCGAAGTCAGGAAAAGACAGACTTGCATATAAACAAGTATAAGAAGTGGCTATATAGTTTTCTATATTCCTCTTACCGTATTAGAAAAGGAAACAGGACTGACATAGCTAACATGGAGTGCTGTGATGGCAGAGTGAGCCAGGTGTCTTGAAGACTGGGTTGGTAAACTGAAACATCTAATAAGGTATCATCAGGATGATGATAGGAAGAAAATCAAATATAGCAAAGCCATAAAATATGTATTTGCCAAGGACAGTGAGTGTTAAATGAAGGTATTTTAAATATTTGGTCACTTGAGTGAGTGCTCACAACCTACAGCAAGAGTTGGCAGGCTTTTATGAACTAACTTTATTGGTTCAGAGAGCACCGTAATTAAAAGAGGCTTAGAGTCACTAAGATGGTTACATTTTCTTAAGTAGATATTATATTTACTATTATCTCATGCCTAATTGTTTATAATGCCCTTTATGTTCTAACTGCATTCTGCCCGTAAGTCTGTATTTTATGAATACCATAAATCAGTTCATAAACCAACCTCCATCGTCAACTTGCCCAACATTTTCCAGTAGTTCAGAAACTGCTAATTGCTTCTTCTTTTTTGGATTTAACTTCCAATACATGACTAAGGCAGCTTTTCGCACAGCTCTCTCCAAGTCAGTCTCAGATGATAACTTTTTCACTTCTTCCTCATTCTCAGAAGTGATGCCTCAAGAAAAGAAAAAAATACACGACATACTATTATCCCACACCCATTCAGAAATGACAGATTTGCTCACAATTTATTTTTCTCAGTTGAGTCTGAAACTTCTCAAGTTTCAGTCACATTTTGATCATCTAAGTAAATTACTCAAATGCCTTTCTATGCCCAGTGCTTACCAAAATCTAAACACACTGCTTAAGTTTAAACTGTACTTCAAAGACTGTGCAAGACATGCATTATTATTATGTCTTGCTTCACTTCTAAAGTACAGCAGATCAGGCAAAAGGCAGTGTAGATGCACATGGGTGACGTAAAAGGCAGCAAGGACTGAGCGAAAGTCAGTGGGGTTTTTTTGTTGTTTTTTTTTTTTACCCCTGTAAGTCAGAGTTCAAAGAGTTGGCAGATGAGAGGAGATGATTCCAAGCATAGGAAGTAGCATGAAGAAAGCTGAGAATCTTAGTGGGAGTAGACAGTGAAAAAGAGCAATTAGGATTTGGTTGGAGAGGGGCAAAAGAATGAAACAACAGCAGATATGTAGGTGGTGTGTGGTTTTATATGACCTTCACAGTAAAAGAAAAGAATTTTCAATGAAAGATGAGGAGGGGAAGAACAAGCATGGATTTCATGAAGGAATTCAAGAAAAAATTTAATAACAATGCTTTAATAAGCAGCATTGGTAATTAACACTTTTTAAATTACCAATTGGAGCAGGCTGTTAGCAATTACTCATGTAATTTTGCCCTGATAATTTTCCTCACATTTTAACCCCTCTTTTCAGAGTTAAAATGAATGTATTATGATTTTAGATAAAGTGGGAAGAGCAAGCAGAAAGCCTCAGAGAACCCATACCTCTTCTGTCTGCCAGGCACCTACGCAACAGTTTGACAGCTTCTCTTCGACCTTGCTTAGCAGCAAGGATGAACCAGTCAACTGCACTGCAATTGTTAAGTTCTTCATTCTCCTCTTCTGCTAATCTCAAGTAGTGTTTCCCTACCTAGAATAAACAGGAAACAAAATTCCTTCAATTACAGCAATATACTCTCTCTCTCTCAGCATCTCTCTCTCCCTTCCCAACCCCCAGAACTCAGCTAAAATAAATTCTCTCTGAACAAAAGGTCACTCCTAGCACTAAAGAACGTAGCTGTAAGTTGATCTTCTGCGTGTAAAGATCCGAAAGAACTGGAAGCAAGAAGGAATTGCAACACATTTGGCCAGGTCCCGTTGAATTAGTTCCCGTTGGTCTTCAGGTAAACCTCCTCATGTTAAAGGTTTTCTTGAATTCTTTTCCTATGGCAATAACCACACAACACTGTTGGCCTCATCTGAGAAACAGAAAAAAAGTGTAATATGGCACATTCCAAAATTCGGAGGAAGTTATTGACAAGACCTTGACATGAAAGTAGGCTTCAAGCAGTGCTATCCCTGACTTATAGCAGTTTAGTCACTGAAGGCCAAAGCAAAATCATGACTACTTAGTGAATGGAATAAAACTAATACTGCTTAAGCATCAAATAAATTTAGTGAAATATCATACAAAAATCCTCCTATTCTCCTATATGCTGTATCCCTTTACAATAAGAATCCTATTCAGGATTACAGAAATTAGCAAGCAGCTGCCTATATTACTGTTTTACAGGTAAGAAAACACCATCACTTTTTTTCTTCCTTCTAAAAATTGAAATAGAAGATAATACACTAGTAAATATATTTATGCAATAGTATGAAACACTTCTGCCTATCACAATACAAGGCAACAAAACAGTAGATGGGAGAAAATGACCAAAACTGCTGGATATTTTATAGGCATACCTGGAGAATCTGGGAAATGTTTTTGCTTGGTTCACTGCAATCCCTCTCTCCCTAATGTTACTTGAGCTACATTTTAGGAGCAATTAATGTAATACCTTAAGAGTCTAGCTCCCTAAGTCCACAGTATTACCTGCTGATAAAAAAAAACCCTGTTTGACAGTTCCTCTGAAACTTTGGTACTGCCATTAAAGGTGAGTAAAGAAATACTGTTAAAAGATGAATAATTCACATTATTCTTATATAGACTAAATGCACTGATATAATCAAAAAGGTCTTTTTTCTTCCAGTAAAGGTTATGTCTCCAGCTTTTTAAATTGTTTCATACACTTAAGTGAGTGCTCCAACAACTTCTACACAGACAGTTACTGGGTAGACATCAGTGATTAAGCCCATAGCACATACAACGAAGCTACTCCAAATCATAGAGAAATAAGAAGAAACATGGACTAAGTAATCCAAAAGTCAGAACTAAACATTTATTGCAAAGTTATGCCAGAGTTTAACAGGAGGTGCACCAATACAGTGGCACAACAAGAGTGTGTAAGATTTAAAAAAAAAAAAAAAAATAAAATTTTTTTCAGCAATTGCCTGGTAATTTCTCACCCAACTGCAGATGTACCTTCAGCTATTTATTTCAGAAAGGAATTGCTTAAACAAGTTCCATAGTAAATAACATCCATCTGACAAGAACAGCTGTTTCTTGAGCATGTTTATATTTATAGCCATTAAGATTTTGAGCAAAGCTTCAAGGGTAGCAGCACTTAATGATACAGCTCTTAAGTTTCTGAGGACCTCCTAGACATAGAAACCCATTTTGCAACGTCAGCTAGCAGACCCTGAGACTAGTCATAGCCCGCAAGGCTACTGCACGGGCAAAATGATAGCATAACACCTGTTTTATGACATTTTTTTGCATTTTTTGCATTGTCTGTGGTTTTAATAGCAAAGCTCCTACATCAAACCACACGAAAATAGCTGCAAAGCTCTGGCCTGCAGCAGTCAAAGGACAAAGAACTGATGGGAAAAAGTGTTAACCTCAGATTTGTCATTTAAGTAATCTGGGATTCTCTCTTCCCTGTGAACTAAAACTGTGAAATGAAGTCATAGCTGGTAGTGGCTTAGCACACATCTTCATGCTGTACTTCTCAAAGGTTGCTCCCATCTCTGGCTTTGCTGAGGTGGTTATCTCAAGCAGTCCCAATGCAGACATCCTCTGATTAAAGACACAGAACTGCCTTTTCTCTATTACAGAATTCCAGCTGTGGGTGTTTCATTTACATAACTACTGTACAGTTACTTCTCAATGAAAAAACCTACATAATGTTACAGTAATACATGTTGACAGCCACTCATGTATTTCGATAGTCATGGCAGAATTATTTTTGAATAAACGCATAGTAATAACTACAAGTCAGTGAACTGACTGATTTCCCATGTCTGACTTTGTGATTATTAGCAAACAGCACAACAGTGGCATCTCAACCTCTCATTCATACTCCTACAATGGTAAGAAATAAAAATAGATTTTTTCTGATTCTAAAGGAACATATTCAGCAATAGAGAATAAATATATCTTTTTAGTGTTTTAAATACAAAAAGTTAATTCCCTCTCCAAAAGTCATACAAAACTTGACTGCATAGAAGATATGACTGTATTTTGGGTTCCATTTCAGGCAGTCAATTCATCCTGAGTGCATATTAAAGCAAAATTGTATGCTGAATCCCTTTACAATAAGAATCCTATTATTCTGTGGGAATAGAAAATGTACACAGTTATGGAGCTAAAGAAAGGGAGTGAAAGTGGAATGAATTGAGAAGGAGAAAAAAATATTATTTATATCCATACATATGCATCACAGGCTTAGAGAACATAAATATTTCTGAGCGTTTTTACTCAACTGGAAGTTATATCCTGAAAGAATATTTATGGAGTTGTTTTGATTTGTGTGGAGAAATAGAGCCAAAACATGGATTTTACAGCAGCAATTCCCTCAAGGATAATGTTTCCCCCTCCACAAAGCCACCGGCTGTTTCAAAGTGAAGAATTTGTTACTGTGTCAGGTTACAACTCCAGGGTCAGCTTCCCCCTCAAACAAGTTGAGATGGAATGGGAAACAAGCCTGGCATTGCTGTATCTTTTATACCAGGTTTAAAATAATTTTTTTCTCATTTTTTCCCATCCCCACCTTTGATTTTCATTTGCAAAAAGAGTTGTGATTCTTGGGGAAAAATCCAGACCATCAATGAGCAGGTAGGAGACTCTAACCTTTCAGCAGCAAAGCTGAAGCTGGAAAAGAATGCTCAAGTAAAACACTAGCCAAGTTAAACATAAATTAAAACCCTTCTAAACAATTTTAAGCTATTTATACTATACCAATACACCAGATGATGGAATGCAGTGGAAATCTGGTACAATTTTTCCAAAACCTAAGGGACACCTGAAGTGCTAACAAGCACAGGGACAGAATTGCTACTATTAATTCAATTTTATCTGCAATTAAACAACTAAATGCAGCTAATTTCAGTAAACAAGGAGGGGCTTCTTCTCGAAAATACATTAAGAAAAAAATGGTATATGAGATAAACACCAACCAACCAATGGCAGGTGCTTCCTGCATATTTCTTCCACAGAGTCCAGCCTAAGAGCCCTCGTATCTTTGTACATAGTGCAGTGCTGAACCAACACCATTTAACAGTCCCTATTCCACAAGTAACTAACACATGCTTCTTTCAAAAAAACCCTCAAAAGCCAAATAAAAAACAACAATATCCAAAAACCTAAACCAAAAAGCAAAAGCAGTTCTGTACCTTCTGCAGGCTCTCTGCCTGTCCTCCTCATTTTTCATGTGTTCTAAGGGCTTGCTCAGGAGATGGACCTGAAGCCATTCACACTCCCAAGCAAGCAGCATTTCTCAAGGCAGAGAAATCATCTGGCATCACCTTGTTTGAATAGTTTAAGATCAAAACAGACACAGTTCAACTGAAGAAGAGATAATAGTTCTACAGCAGGCAGTGCTATTTTTGGAATTAAGAGCAAACAAGACTGGACAAAGAACATATAAAATTACCTCTGTTTGTGCTTTTGGTTCTCCAGCTTTTGCCCTCTCAAGCAGTTCTTCAAAGAGCACTTCAGGTTCTTCCTTCATGCTCTCTATAAATTAATTTGATAAAGAAAATTATTTACTACCAATAGCTTCAAAGTCATTGTTGTATGTGCTTGAAGAATTAAAGGATCATATCTAAAAAATCCAACACAAGTGTTTTGCAAGAACAGTGGAAATTACCTTATTAAAGTATTTACACCCCATCTCAGTATTGCACTTCAGCATATTTACCATTACTTGTTATTTGGTACCTGCCATAGGATGACACACACAGTTTACAGTTTCTCACTTACTTCCACAAAATTCCTTTCTCAATAGAATATTCATTAAAATAAATGAGCACACATAGCTCATGTAGTACAGATCAGCTTTTGTACTTAACTATTTTTGATAGCACTTCACAGTCTTTCACCTGTCATTCTCTTTATTTAGTACTGGAACCTCTCCTAGAGTTCTGAAAAATTAATAGGCCTTTAAAACATGTCCAGTATATTTGAAAGCTCAGCTCCTCAGTCTCTGGAGCATACAGAAACTAACAGTGATTATATCCTCTAAACGTCACCATTTTTTTGTCTTGTTCCACATTCTACCTGATTTTTTTTTCTCCTTTCCCATCCACTGTACCCATATAGACCTGAACAATTCTTTTCTTCAAAAGCATCATATTGCTTCACCAGTCAGTCATAAAGAAAAAAAGTCTTGAAAGTTTTATCTGACATGCTACTTGATGAATGAAGAAGAGGTTCAGTGGAAAAGCTAACAAAGGTCACAACAACTACTTTTTCATGAGATGGCCTAATTTGGGCAGCAGCAACAGCATAAGCTGGTAAGCAGCCCTGCCAGCTAAGGTGTCATTCAGTATCAGCTCTTTTTCAGTAGCTGGGAGGAAGGAAGAAATAAACTTCATTCCAAATAGTCTCCTGAGGCACAGGACTACTTACATTCTTTAATGTCCCTGGTGCTGGGACTATTTTCAAACAAGAACAGGCTACAAGCCAATGCTTTCACTAAAATGGATGTATTTTAACAAGAGCAAACCATGAAGTAAGATTTCTTCTTCACCATGCCACAGTTTTGTCTGCCAAGCTCCACTTGGAAAAGTACTAATGCCAGATTATAATAAGTTGCCTGGCTAAACAAAGCACATAACAAAAAACAATTTTCATTTAGTACTTGGTCTTTTCAGAAAGCTGCAAAAATTTTATTTTAAAATAGGCAAACAGCATCCCAAAGCAAAATTAACTACTTAATCTCCTTGTCCTGATAAATAACCAACAGGATGAAACTCTAAACAAGTCAGAAGCCTGTTTTCCAGATGGTACCACTCACACCAGCAGACATCACTCAGGGGCTCTCTGCTAACAATAAACAAGAAGCTACAGGAAAGGGCATACTGTTTAAAAGAAGCATAACATTCATCCACCTACCCTACCCAAATGAAACAAGCTGGGCAAGGCAGTACTTTTCTGTTTCTTCCTGTGCTTTCATATTCATTAACTCCTTCAGCACTACTGTCTTGGGAATGCATTTTTTTTCCATTCAGCGTTTCTGCATGTTGAGAATGCCACAAATATTTCAGTGATACTCTGGATAATACAGGAGGCACCATTCAGAAGTCAGTGTTAGCTAATTAGGTGGAATTTACACATACAAGAAAAAAACCAAACTATAAAAAGCAGTTTGCTAAACTGATAAAAATGTTTATAAGAAAGGCATTAGTGTGGCAGCTTATACGGTAAAGTGTCTTCCTTTCTCTCCTGCTCCACTTGCCACAGGTAAGAGCATGGCAGGACTGATCCCTTCCAGCTCTTCTATCTTGCTCAGATAAATGCATTAGATAAGAACACTTTTTACAATAGAAAGCTGAAGAAACAAAACAGGAATGTTTTAGAACACCAGGATCTGCAATTACATTGCAGATTAACAATAATGGTCTTTGAGAAGATGGGAAAAAAAGAAGAAAAAATTAAAAACATGCAGCCTTATGAACTACCACCTTCAATGAGGAAAAAAAAAAGTGGTGTTATTGCAGTAAACTTGTTGAAATGTTTATTTTACCAGAGCTGACTGCCAGGGGAAAGAAACACTTTCTGCTGCTATTTTCAGCCTACTGCCCAATCTCTCCCACCCAGTTATCAATTCTATGTACTTTCACATGTGATCTAGGAATATAAATAACAGCTAGTTAATTAAAAATATGTCTGTGGGCTGGTTCTGTAGTTGTAGGGCAAGGGTTGTGGAAGATCAGCTTGTGGAGATCAAATTCAGAATATTTTAGTACCATTTCTAGTAACTGGCAATGTTTTCCCTTTGCTTAAAAGAAAGGTAAGTAAACAGGTAAAGCATGAATGAATAGTTTCATGGCTGCCATATCAATTTACTTTCTCATAGAAGCATATAGGTCAGTCTCTGAAGGTTAAAGGTCCAAAACAGTCAAAGTGTGTTCTGGAGCAAGGACGGACAATACACACTTTTCTTGAATTCAGCTCAACACTAGAACAAACACTATACAAGGGTATATGCACCCAACATAAGAACACAATAAAAAGTGGTGATCTATAACTTATCACCTTTGTTCTTAAGCAGGTTTTTAGTCAGAAAATGCCTTGATGTGTATTCCTCCCACATAAGAGTACTGTAATGGAAATGCTGTCAGTAGAAGCCTTTATTTTCCAGCTTTCCTAAAAACTCATGTCTTTTTCATGTCAAGTTCTACTCTGTCTTGAATATAAAAATTTCCAAAAGACAGGAACATTCATCTTGCAATACTTCATGTATCTTTTATGACAATTAAAATAGACTTCACCAGCTGTTTTGTGTCAGGTGCATTTATATAAGCCAATGAAGTCTATCAGTTATTCAAGGTTCCCAAGCACTGTAGTAATTCAAATGAAAGCACCCAAGTTTTAGGTGGCACGTAGCATTCATGTGAGAAACAAATTAAGACAGAACAGGTGTGTGGAAAGTGGTTAGTACTTAATATTGGCTGTAGTTCCTACTCTGCCACCAAGACCTTACATAAACCTTATTTCGTCAGACTGCTCTATAGTTCAGTTACCAATATAATTAATTATACCTTCCCAGAGACAGATCATGCAACACAAATTAGTCAGTGGATATCAGAACAGTAGCATCATTAATAATTTTTTCTTTTTTATTCTGTGTTATGAAATCTTAAGCTTAAAATACAAAATTACATGATATATTTTAATTTTCCCAGTCCCACTCAAAAAAAAAAAGGAAAAAAATTTGTGATCTGCAAAGGATGAAGTAGATATATTTGCTGCATTTATCTCATCATACTACAGAAACCATTTAAACCTCTGAGGACCTACAGAAATACCCACTTTTAATATTCAGGTTTTTCATTTAACAGGTTGAAGCTGTCACTTAAAACCCATTTTATTAAAGCATTTATTAAAAAAGACTAAGTACAATGAAACTGATAAAGACCTGTATGCATTTCACAGTCATACACAGCATTCAGAAGAAGAGTAAGCTAAAACCTACTGTTATTAACTGATAAGACTTCAAAGGTAATAGAAACACATTACTAGAGTAATTTCTGTTTACCAGTAAAAAATATGTTTTACAACTCCAGGAAAAATATTCAGATTATGGAAGTGTAAACACAGCTGTTTATGTAAGAAGATTGTAAACTAAGCTGATGAAAACTAAAGACAACTATTTACTTTCGGTAAACTTTACACATTACTTGGCACATTTGCTACATAAAGTAGGATTCCAACTTTGCTGCTATAGTTTTAAATGAAAATTTAGCATTTATTTTGGCAAAGGCAGCCTTTTTACTATTTGTTAGGTTTTGACCAGAAATAGGAAATGTTGCTGAAGGAAACATTTCAGTTTTTTAAAGAATGCTTTGTTAGAATGCAATTATTGTCCCCACCTCTGAAACTGAGCCATTAAATTGATAAAAGGCAGTTAATCCACAGGAGGGGATTAGTCCAAGTGAGATTACAAAATACCAGTGCTTAGAATTTTTAAGTCACAAAAGGAAGATGCCATCATAGATTAAATAACACATATAAGCCTCATCTTTGGACTGTATCAAGGACTAAAACCCAACAAACTCTTCAACTTGCGTACAAGGTTTTGGTGAATGGACTTACACAATCTAGGTAAGAAATCTTTTCAAAGCAAAATTGTAATTGTTGGTGCTAGTATTCTAAGAGAAATAAATAGCAGATGCAATAGATTCCCAACCTTTCTAATACCATTAACACATACAACTGAAACACATCATGTGCATCACTGGAGTTGGGTGACTTGTTGCGAAGTGTCTGATCACGTATTTAGCAAAAATGTTTTACGCACATTTCAGACAAACATTGCTTTCAGAAAACCAGCATTTTCAGTGACATTGCGTATGTATGACACTTCCACTCTTGAATTCCAAAGTCTTTAAAGGCACATAAATAATAATCCTTTCACATAGAAAAAGATTTTAGTTGTGTATATACACATAGAATGGATCATACACACACCCCCATCACATAAAGCACCCTCAAGTTTCCAAGTGCTATTCTAACCTCTGTCCTCCTCCCCAAAAAATCTACTACAGTTATTTCATGCAGAAAGAATCATCAGAGTGTATGTTGAAGAATAGAAGTGTTTGTTGATTTACTTTCCTGTACAAATACATTAAATCTCTCAGCAGAGTGGATTCACACAGCACAAGGGAGTTTTTAGCACCTTGCTGGCTATTATCACGCTCCCTGGCCAGGTGCACACAGCTTTTTCTTGTTAGGTCACAGCTACAACTGATCTGAATTCCAGATTAAACAAGAGGAGAAAGACCACGAACAAGGAGGAACAAAGAGAAAAATTGATATTTTAAAGGATCACAATTTATGCTTTTTGAGCTTAAAGACCTTATTTGTTTCCACAGTTATTGGAGGACAGCCACAAGACAGTTATGTTATCATGCACAGCAAATAGTTTTTTTAAACAAACACAAGCTGGGGATTTGTAAGTGCTTTGAACAGTGAAAAGCTAATGAGAACAGAATAAAAGGAAAACGGAAAGTACAGGAAGCAATAATGGAGTATCCACATGAAATATGTAAGTTTAAAAGAAATTATAGGTTTTACAAGTGAATATTAAAGCTCATGGAAACTCTACTGAACAAAAGACGAATGCATGAAGCAACACCCACACTAAGAGTATGAAGGAAACCTGTAGGGCATACAGATTTTATATGATCATGACTACAAGCATTCATTTAGGCTCAGAAAAAGAAGTGACAGGGGTGTGCAGGAGGAGGAGGAAAAATCCATGTGTTGGGGAGAACAAAGGATCCAAGATGACAAGATATGAAACAAGCTTTCTGGATTGGCCTTCCCATTTTATTGGTACAGCCAAGTGACTGAAAATAGTAAGGAACAATTAAGCATATGCACAACACAAGTGATATGTTCATTCCAACCCAGTGGGAATACACCTCCAAGCTCAATCAATACACACCTAGAAAAATACATAAACATTTCCACTATTCCATGAAAAGATCTGATAGTTGCCATAGGTGAAAACTGTTACCAAGGTGGCCCAGCAAAGTGAGCCAAGCAATGGCTAGTAGTCTCACAAATGATCTTGCAAATGTTAGGTTTTTTAAGTACAGGGTTTTAAAATCCAGCTTCCTTGATCTTTTGTTCAAATAAACACGACTAAGGCACACTGACAAAAATCAGGGCAACAAAAAGGCCAGGAAGCAGCAACAATGGCATCTACTCCATCCCAGAAAGTGATACATTTATGAATGACACATGATTTTAAAGACATTTAATAAATACCCTCATAAGTTAAGAAAAACCAAAAGACAAACCCCTCCCCCCCCTTTTTTTTTTCCTAATTGAGAAAAAAAAAGATACTGGGTAAAAAGCCTTGACATCAGACAACCCTGAAGGAATCAAAAGGTTGAACAAGTGGATCCAGCTCATATTTCCATCTCCAAAGTTGCCTCTCACAGAAATCCTCTAAACAAATTTGAATGTAGCCTGTTACATAGATAAGTGAGAGATTAAGAAATAAAATATGAAGAATAGAAATACACAGCTTTCATTCTCCCAGGGGAAAGATGATCACTTTAGACACATAGGTATATACAATAAGGCCTATATCATTCAATGTATTTATATGTGAATGGAAAAAAAGGGGGCTAACATAGAGGTGCCAAAGTCTGTTGATGCTTCTCTGTTATTCAGAGAAAAAAACCACCAAAACCCCCCAAAAAACCTGCAGAAGGATTTAATGACTGATTAAGCGATAAAAGCCCAGATGAAACGCAGCAAACCAAGAAGTAACATTGTCACTGTAACACAGAGGAATAAGACCTGAATTATTACCACTCAAAACAGCATCTTGAGTTGTTACACAGTGTTTTATGAGAAACACAGCTCAGTGCTAGTAAGACACTATTATCAGGGCTTTATAACCTGGGGGATGAAACTAAGGAGCATGATACAATATATATGAAGAATCTGCAAAATGGACAAGGTAAACAGAGAGACCATTCAATGTCTTTCCAAACCTGAAAACTAAAGGGCATAAGTGGATAAACAGCAAACATTTACATGAGTTTAAAAAGCAACTGGACAAATTAAGGGTAAAAAAAACCAAACAAAAAACACAGAAAGCACAATACTAAGACCTCACCATTGAACAAGAAAATTTCTAGGCTGAAGGTGCTAAAGAACATTCTGAGAAGGAAACAGCTGATATCAAACACATTTAACATCTCAGTAAAACATGAATAAAATTACGTAAGGACAGCATTTAGAAAAAGCTCCCTGGCTCTAAACATGTATGCTGTGACTAATAGTGTAAAGGATTCTCATGAAAAAGGTAACAAGAATCTTGAACTTGAAAAAGCCTATCACATTCTCCAATATTAACATTAAGCATTGACTGAGCAAGTTCTGTGAGCCTTCACAAACTGTAACACTCCTGTGTTAGTTCATGTAGGAGAGAAGAAAAAGGTGGATGGCATCCAGAGAAAGAAAAACTGTATTTTGCGTATTTAGTACCTTTATTCCAGAAGCTCACTACATAACATACGTGTTTCAGGCGTCTCCCTCAGCTTCATGTTATTAACTGACAAGAATAATTGAGATGTTTGATAGAGCAGTAGGGAACAAGCTTTCATCCACAGATATTTGAACCAGCTAAATTACTGGGCTGGGAGCAGGGAGGGAAGAATGTCTTCTTTGACATTAGATCTTCTCCCACACATGAACAAATTCTCCATATACCTTGAAGAGTACTGATGTCTGAACTGAACTTTGTCACATTGCACAGCACTGTAGTTACTTGAAGCTTCAGGCATACATTGTTTTACTGCCTTAGCAAGAAGGCTTTACTGTAATTGAATGTGGAAGGGAGTCCTGTCTGAATTATAAGGAAAATTACTTGCTTTTACTGTGAGAGGGTACTAGTATGAATAACCTATGTTTGCTGCTAAATTCCACTCCTCCCACCATGCTCCACAAAGTAAGATGAAAAAAAAAAAAAATCAATGTGTAGGTAGAGACAGACACGATACAGAAAAAGACAGGTATAGAATTATTTGAATTTGAAAAAGCCTCTTCCGTAACTTTCATTATTATGAACTTGAAGCTGGATTTTTATTTCATTTTTTTTATGTCTAGAGATTTCCATAAAAACATGCCTCTGAAGTGAAACATGCAAAGCTTATCTCATTCTTAATATTAATAAAAGCACTGAAGATAGGGTCTAACTGTTCTACAATCATTACATTTAGAATTAGAAATACACTCTGTGCCACAAGTTTCATCATGGAAAAAATTAAAATGCAGCTATCTAACACAGCACTGGATTAGCCTGAAAAAGAAACAATCAGTAACAGATAAAAACCATGTTATAAAAGAGTGAATTTCCCTTAAGAATTTCACAAATTAAATATATTAGCTATAGAAAATATTTTTATGGTTAATTTTCAGTAACAGCTCATTTGCTAGTAGGGAGAAAATTTTATAATATTAGGTAGGAAGTGGTCACCAAGAATGCATGCACATACAAAGTAAACAATGGAAGCATGCTTTTCAAGCAATAAATAATCACGGAAAAGCAGGAAAATGAAAGCTTACAGGGCTGCCTGCCCATGGATATCAACCAAAACAGCCAGAGCAGAATACATTTTGTGCAAAATCTCCATATCTCTTTGGGAGCCACATATTATACAATACCTCCAGTCCCTTTTGGAAGCATATGGTCATAATTCTGATACAGTGCTACAAAGGATTTTATGCAGGAAGAGTTCTTTCTGTAAGTACAAATCTGCTAAGTTCATAAAAAAATCCAACAATTTCAGAGAACAGCACCAGCTTTTTATTACAGATTTTGTTTTCACTACGAAACAAGCTTTCTAGAGTCTCAGACACCCTTAGGACTAAGGACATATACATGCTAGTGACAAAATAAAAATCATTCCATTTGTTAGGAGAAGCTATGTAAGCTTATCTCCAAAGTGAAACATGTTTGATTTCTTTCATTCAGGAAAAACAGATTCATCCATGCATGGAATGTGGTAGTAGTTCATTATCAATGTAAAAGTTGATCTATACATTTTGTAACAATCGCTTTTGTGTGTCACTCAATTGCACTGTAGCTTTCAGTGTTCAGCAGAGCCAGTCTGAGGCTCTAGAGAAATCCTCCTACTCCCTTTTCACAAGCTCCAAAAGTTCAGTGGTATTGTGTGCAGTAACTATGTAGGAGTAAAATTTCGGAAAGACTGACATTCCACTTAAAAGCAGGCATCAAGTGTCACATGTCATAAACATGATTTGTACATATAGAATATAATGACACAGAGGAATTGACTGGAGAAGAAGAAATACTTTGTACAACAAACAACATTGATTTGAAAAACGGTTTTATTAACTTTAGATGCTTAGCTGCTCCTCCGTGAGTGCTGAATTCTTTCACCCATTCAGAAGCCTCCGTTCTAACTGCAAAGTAAGGGCTTGATACAAGTAAAAGTGCATTGGATGTTTTCCTTGTATGCCCTTTAACCTTCATAGTTAGATATTAAGATGGTCCTAGTTCTCCCAAGAACAATTAGATGTACAATCAGCATATTTTGGCAGGCATTCTATTCTTAAAGGTATGAGAGAGGGATGTGAGAGAAGCGAATAATATTTGTTTACAAAGCTGTTGAAGTCTAGGACTCAACTCTGCATTCTCTGGGAGGAGCAATGCATTTGTAAATACAGTAATACTCTTAGTCACACCATAATTGCAAGTCATCAAATAGCATTAAATTGAAATGGGAACAACTTCTGCACCCCCACAAAATGAAGGTAAATTGTCAGGAGAGCAATAAAAAAAACCGTGTAGGTGGAAGACTAAGAGTGATATTATTATAGACTATAAATTTTTAAAGTGGAGAAAAAAGTTATTTTTTTCTAGCATAGCTATTATTGTACAATGATCTTTTAAAGTCATTAAAATAGTTTTACACACAACTAATGAGACAGTCCTGCTGCCTTTTCTACACATGCATCTCTAACTAAATCCTTCATGGATGAGCTGGGATAAATCTAACATGTCCCAAAACCGAAGAGTTACAAATAAACTAGCTGTTTTGTGATTTCTCAGTTGATAATCATCATTATTAACCCTCTCAAGCCAAAAATACCCCACAACAAACCTACCTACAGAGAAGCAATGCAAGAAAGAGTTGAGAACATAAACCTTACCAAGCCCACATATTTTTGTAGTGCAGACCTAAAGTTATCATAACAACCTGCACAATGCACATGGAATTTCAGCAATTCTGCAGTTTGAGCAGCTCACCACAGAGACACTCCAGCAGTTCATTAGATTACCAACAAAATAGACTGGTCCTTTAAAAAGGCCCATTGCAACTCTTTAGCAAATCCAGTGTCTTAAGTAAGCACTTGTAATAATTAACTAACTTTGCAAAGGATTCCTTTTATCACCCAGTTTATAGTCTCCTGACTTTGGAAACAAAGTGAGCCTGCTGTTGCTGCTGCAAGGGGCCCTCCAGCAGCACAACAAACTCCAAGTCTCTCCTTGATTCTTGTCACTACAGGGATTTGTTGCAGTTTTATTTCAAGATGTATTTACGGGCATTAGGTACTTCCAAAAGTTTTCCTCCAAAGCCATTGCTAAACGTGTTCAGAAGTCAGCGGTGCTGGCTGCTGCTGAGTGCAGATGCATTGTATTAGATAATTGGTTCAGATAAGGAATGTCTTTTTGACTTTTCAACTTTTTGTTTATGCAGTGGAACGCAAATACTGGATTCCTTTTGAGGGAAAATTAATTGAAAGACTGTTTTCCAGCCACTAGAAACCTTGAATCCTTAGCACCAAAAAATGAATAGAGCCACTCCCATTCTTTACTTACTTAAAAAATTTGAGCATAGCTCTTCCCCTTCAACTGCTCATTTCTATCCTTCCAATACCCTAGGACTATGCTAGAAAAAACCATTTTGTTATCAAACAGATTAGGAAAACTATCCACCTGAAAAATAATGGGTGATGATTGAGCTAGGGCACTTTTCTTAATCTGGTTCATTGTGTGAATGCGAAAAATTGTTAGCAGTAACAGTATCTTTGTTATCAGCAGAGAAAAAGCCATTTCTGTAAATAGTAAAAGAGGCAAAGATGGAGAATCTTTCTTCAAATAAACAGGTGTCCAATCCTTCTGCTACATATGCTACAATCACCAGCATGCTATTGACAACAATAGCAGCAGACTGAAAAAGCCAATTTCCATTGTTCTGCAGCAACTATGATGATGTCTCAAAATTTTATCAAAAAATACAGTCATTAACTTTTGTTTGGATAGAATCCTTTCTCCCCCACAGCAATGCCTGGCAAATGAGTTTTCCAGAAGCCTTAGTAATTACAGGTAAAGTTTGAAGGGGCATTAATAAACTGACAGTCAAATTGTTAAGTAATTAATACTTCAAGACATAATATGCCCCTTCAAACAATCAAAGGTTTTTCTGCAATTTCTTCAAGCTTTGCGCAAACATTTCACTTTGCCTCAAGAGTTAGTCTATAATAGCAAACTGTCAGAAAGTGAAGACACAAAAGTGCTACAACGGAGCTCGCAAGCAAAGGTTTTCTGTAACCTGAAGTGGAAGAGGGTAACACTTGGAAAATATTTGTAAATTAAAGAGGTTCACTATTTGTAAGCGATCATTTAGCAATGTGTTGGAGACACACTTGTTTTAAGTTGTTACAATGCACCATAAATTGGTTAGAAGACCTTTTTGTTTTTTACTATTTATAAATTCTAAGTCACTCAAATAATAAAATAATTCCCTTCCAAGAGATATTAAGAAAACCTCATAACCTAAATACATGAATAAGCAAAACAAAACCAAAATTAGTTCCTTAACCAACGAGATGCTTCTTCAAGTACTGCAGCTTAGCTTTGCAATTCCTCCTCTACAACCTTATTGGCTAGTAAACGTGCATGAATTATGTAAAAAACAAATAAAATCTGTTTTATCTACATAGAAAAGTATCACACTCACAGTGCCCCCAGTTTCTCTATCCTAGTATGACTTCTTTTAGCTGCTGATTGGCAGACAGTCAGTTTTTCAGAAAGACACTTTACATGCTTGAAAGTCCTTAAGCATTACAAGAAATGGTAGCTCCTCCAGATAACCTGCAGCACAATGAATATTCCCCTGGGGGGAGAGTCAGTCCAGTTCAAGTTACCATTGTGGCTGACTTGAAGCAGTTACTTGAATCCTGACATCCCAGGCAAGTATCCGATCACTATCGTATTGTGAGAAGTTTCTCTCAACTCTGCTTTCCTTTCATCTGAATCAGAAGTAAAACATCCACTGGGCAACATAAATCTACTTTCTAGCTCAGCAATACAGACCACTTACCTGGAGTGTGGATTCAGGAATCTCTTTCAAAAAACATTAAATTAGCAGCAGCAGCACTACAGATACCCACATGCTAAATAAGTCACCATGTGGAAGGTGCTTTTTCCCTCTCTGCTCTGTGTACCAGTGGAGGAAATGGTTCCACTGACAAGAATGATTTTTCTAAGCCTACTTGGAGAATTTGGCGTTGGGACCTCCAGAGTTCTCATCTGAGCTCTGTCTTTTGCACTGCCTTAAGGCTGTATCTGAAGGAAGAAGATGCAGAGGGGATGAAATACAGATGCCAGAAAGCGGTATTTATTGCACTTGAGAGACAAAAACGTGTCTTTGGAGATTTGAGTCTTAGTCTGTTTCAAGAGACTTCACAAGCAAGCAGACACTGATCTTCCTTGCTATACACGAACTCTCCTGTAATTTGCTTACATGGATACTGATGACTCAGTGGTTTTAAAATTTCAGGAGCTCTAATTAGTAGTGTATATGCTTTGCTCACTAATAAACTTCCTGTCCATGAATACCCTTGAAAGAGTAACAACTTTTTTTTTCTCATTTGTTTGTAAACCTGAGAGTTGACGTATTCATATTCATTCCATTCCTAACACATACACAAAACCCAATAACATATGTAGGCAGAATGCAACAGTTTCGGGTAGAAATACGAATAGGTTCCTTTTCTTTTTTAACTCAGCAAAACCAGTTATCTATAAATTATCCTAACAATTGAATATTTTTTCACTAAATTCAGATTTCATTAGCTCAATAAATTCTCAAAGCACTGTTAGCTCGTTAAAGGAATTATGAGGAATAACATAAACACTATCCAGTGATACATTAGCAGAATATAGACTGAAGGACTGCTAAGGAAAAACCTGTAGTAGAGGAGTTCGACCCCCAGAAAGTACCTGAGCAGCTGAGGATATGTGTGTGCTTAATGGCTTTACTGAATCAGAGCCAGGGCATTTATTAATTTACTGGATTATGCTGCAAGATATAGATAATGATACAGGAATAGATGATGGGTGTTTCCAGGAAACAAATTACTTAACATTCACTTTGATTCTATGGCCTTAAAACACAGTGGGTATAAATAAAGGCTGGAAGAAAATGCACAGATCAGAAATGCAGCTACTTTGGCAAGAATATTACAAGAATTAGTAGAATGGTTGAGGTTGGAAGGGACCTCTGGAGGTCACCTGTTCCAACCCCCAACTGCTCATGCAGGTTGCCCAGCACCGTGTCCACATGGCTTTGAGTACCTCAAACGATGGATACTCTGTGACCTTCCTGGCCAGCCTGTGCCAGTGCTTGGCCATCCTCAAAAACCAAAAGCATTCCCTCTAATGTTCAGAGGAAACCTCCAGTGTTTCAGTGTGTGCCCAGTGCCTCTGGCCCTGTCCCTGGGCACCACTGGAAAGATCCTGGCTTCATCTTCTTTGCACCCTCCCTTCAAGTAGTTATGTACATTGATTGAACCTCACTGAGCCTTCTCTTCTGCAGGTTCAACAGCTCCAGCTCTCTCAGCTGTCTCTCACAGCAGCGATGCTTCAGCCCCTTCATCATCTTTATGGCCCTTTGTTGGACTCACTCCATGTCTCTCTTGTACTGGGAAGCCCAGAAGTGGACCCAGCACTCCAGGTGTGGCCTCACCAGTGCTGAGTGGAGGGGAAGAATCTCCCTCCACCTGTGGAGCAATGCTTTGACTCCTGCACCCCAGGATACCAGTAACCCGCTTTAGGAGAAGGGCACATGGGCATGTGGTAGATAGGCCTGAGATAAAACTGCCTTTCAAGATAATTGAGAAGTACATTGTACATGTCCCAATCTCTAACAGCTGATTTATTAAAAATGAAATTACTTCTATTACAAATTTAAGTTTGTAAAATTTTGTGCAAGATATTAAAGTCATCATTAAAGAGGAGTGTTCTACATATTTGATAATATTTATTGAGATGGCTTTCTGTGCATCAATGTGCTGGTCTTTTCTGTCTTTAATATCACTCAGAGTTAATCATTATCACAGTGACTATTCAAAATAACTGACTTCTTAATCTTCCAATAAAGAAATCAGCACTTTATAGAACATCTAGTCTAGTGCAGATTTCCTTTCATACAATCAAACCACAACATGCATGGCTAAGAAACCAAATCCTTTGCTCTCCCTAGACCTACCAGCAACTTATATGTTATTAATTGGTAAAGGCTCTAGTGATTCCAAGGAATACTGTCTCTGTCAGTCATATTCTGAAAATTGCCAAAGTGCCAATTTTCTGTTTGACATATCACTTTCTTTCATATTTGTTTTTATATGCAGATACACGTCTGCAAATTAGTATTCTAACGTCTGACGTCCTACTAAAATCCTCATTTTTAAGTCCCAATGGCCAGTGCTGCTGTAGATGGAAAAAAATTTCTCTGATTTCTTTCTTTTAAAAAAGTTTTCAATTCTAGAAACTGTTAGCATTATGACAAATGGTGTAACTCTAAAATAATCGTAGAAGAAAATACTGTATCACATGTTACTGAAGACATGTCCATCTAAATCCACTAAAACCTTGGTTGTTAGAGACTCCAGCATGACACAATGTCAATGGTAGCTCATTCTGTAGCATTAAATACTTGCATACGTTAAGACAGGGATGGAAAGGGCAATGACAGTGGCAACAGGCACCAATAATATTTTAATGGCAAGAGATTTAAAGCAATCAGGAATGAGTCACAACTGAAATGGAGAAACACATCAGTGCTCAAAAGTCCTCTTTTATAGGCACACAAATAAGAGCATCTCTAATACAAAACTACATGGGTAGACATCATTAGTAAACACACAGGCCTTTGAAGAGAACTAGGATAAAAAAAATCAGTATGATGTTAAAAGTCCAGTATTTGTATAGAATAAGGAAATCTCCAAATCAGCCAGAAAAAAACACCTGACAAAAGCTATGTACAAAACACCACTGAAATGCTGGCATTAATTTTCAGAATCTTGCATGAATGTGAGCACCAATAACAGAAACCTACGTACTGCTCTTTAAAATCACATTATAACTAAACCCAAGATAACATTATAACATATTCATATTATAGTTGCTATTCTTTCCCTGTTGAAGCATATTAAGAAATTGGAGAATGAAGAATGAAAGAAAACATACCTGTTAGCACTGATTCTAAATTAATAATAATGTAATTAAAGTTATAATTGTAAAGTCTCCTTAATCTCTCAATTCTTTTACAGGTCAGCTAAATAACAAAATTGGTAATGAACACTGAGGAATCTTAGAAATTCAGGTATCCAAAAAAACCCAATTTTCTCCATCTGAAACGTGCTTTTTAGTAGCAAAGAACCCAGAAGGTTCCAACAATCAATTCTGAATTAGATGCACACAACAGATGTGCTAACACAGCCACAATATTGGCCAGAACTATGTGCAGAGCTCAGCTGCTTCTGATTTGTGCCACATAGATATTCACACATTTAATAATTTTAAACTCTTGAACATCCTTATTACCTTCAATAGAGCAATTCATATTTGTGAGTCTAAGGACAGGCACATAAGCAGTTTCACAATCAAAAGTCAAATTTTAAAGAAAGTTAAAGAGCAGTAATTTTTCTAGACCTTGAACACAAGACTGTCTTGCACAAGTGTTAGACTACAAACTGAATTTAAAACTGGAACTCAGTAGCTGAATAAAGGACCCAGATACTTTTTGGTTTACATTTTGTACGAGACATTTCTCTCATCCCACCAGTTTCCACAATCCTTTAAACTCAATGGTTTCACAGTGAGGGGGAAAAAAATAAATCTTCATTCTGCCTTTCACAGTGTATGATGATTGTAAATCCAAGTCCTTATCTGACAGCTAATGTTAACTTCAATTCTGGTTTCACATATCAGCTTTCATTCCCTCAGTCTACATTCCAGTAGTATCCATGCATCCACATTAGAATTCATATTAAAGCTACTATGTGATCTAGCCAAATAAAGAAATTAAATTGAAAAATTTGAAAATACACACAAAGTAAGTTGCAGAAGAAAAGTCTCTTCCACAACAACAGGTTAAAAGAAATCAGAGAAATTTATGTCCCTAACAGAGTTTAGAATACATATACACAAAATAATCTCCCAATGTTTAACATAAGTCAATTTAGCATAAATATTGCTTTCATACGTACCATTTTTTTCAGTTTTCTCTCTGTTATGGGAATAGCCAGGAACTGACGAAGTTGCAGAATCTTCTGAAGATGTGTTCTCCCTGTGGTCCACAGGAGCAGCATTTAGTTGGGACCTTCCAAGATGCTGCTGGGGGTGAGAGGGACTTGAACCAGTATCAGGAGTTGAACTCATTTTAGCTGCCAAAGAAGAGAACAATGATTAATTATCAGATAGTAGGGTTACAATGTAAAACCAAAGTAAAAAGTTAGAATCTGAACATATTTGTATAATTAGTTGAATAAGAAGCCTAAAAAAGGACAAGAAGGTGGATAGCAACTTCAAGATTTATTTATACATTCTTGAGTAACTCCAAGCGTGGGCAGCTATTGTTGAGTAAGACTGACCATATATACAGCATTGTGCCAGAACAGGGACTACCTTTTTTCTTAACTAAATAAGAACTGATTTTCAAATGTAAACACATGTTAAAATTAATCAATCCTGTAAATGCTGTATATAATATCTTTGAATCTAATGTTCTACTTACATGTACAATAAAGACTAGACCCTAACTTTTTATGGACATATCTATAATAATAGAAAAATTCACTTTAGATCAAAGGTCCGCTTAACTGCCATCACCTAATCAGGTGACAGAGAAAGACAATACATTAGAAGGCAAAGGAGGAGAAGATGTAGAACTCTGCATAGAAAATGAAAAGGTGGACACCACCTAGGCTGCGCTTTATAGACATTTACAATTGAAATACGCATAGACCAAAATAAACTTATTTTATTTACTACTATATCCATTTTAAAAAAACCCTGTATTTACATGCCACACTAAGGCGGGGAGGGAAAGGCCTTACAGGTTCTTACAAGAGAAGGCCTTTTAACTGTAAGCCCTCTCCTAAAGAATAAGGGGATCTCGGTTCATTAGTAAAAGTTCCTTAAATAAGTAAACTTTAATAAAAGTGCTCACTGAAAGTTTAGCTTTTACAAGACAGAAATAGCAAGATATGCATATACTACCACATCGTAACATACAGTAACACTTGCTGCTTAAGGGCAACTTCCCTGAAGTCAAGTAACTTTCAAGGAGCATTGTAGAAGGTATGTGTCCACAAACCATAGTTTTTAATTCTGGATAAATATAGAATTAATTCACAGTGCTGACCTGAAGATGTCGATGTAAAGACGGAAGTTGTATGGCCAAAACCAAAGATACTATATAACTCAGCCAACAACTTTTTCCACTTAAAGAAAAATCACAACACATGCTAAAAGGTTCAGCAATATTACAATTGCAAAACATATTCTTTGTAATTTGATAACTTGGTTGCCAAAATTAAGCTTCCCTAAACCAGAATATATTTCACTGATACAAGTAAATGCATTTCTGTATTATGTTTCTACATCCAGCTATAAATAAACCAAGCCAGTTCAGTTCAACCTTCAAACAGCCCTCGGAAAACACAGAGATTAAAATACCTTCCCAGTAAACCAGCAAGGGTATTTTTAACCATTATACAATCACAAAAGTTACTTTGCCTCCAGTTTTAAACTTGACCTTAGCGCTTTGTCAGAGGGACACCCAGCGCAGCCAGGCCGCGGCCGCAGCGCAGGGGATGCGCGGCACGGGCGAGTCCGGGTCCAGCCCCTTCCCGAACAGGCACCGGGGGGGACCGGCACGTCTCCGGCACCGGGCGGGGAGCAGGAGCTCCCCTCGGCGTCGGCCAGTCCGCAAAAACACTCTGTCCAAAACAGCCACCCCGCGCTTATCCTACAAAGGGTACCACGAACTTTCCCTCCCGCGCGAGCAGAAGCCAGCCCTTAAAAAGGACATTGAGGATTTCCTCTATAAGTCTGCGAAAGGGAGGCAGGGCAAAGCTTTGGGCCGCCCGGGTTTGTTCACAAGCCCGCGGGAGCTGCAGGGGGAGCCGGGGACGGCCCGGGACCGTCCGCGCAGCGCTGCCGGCGGTGACTCCGCACCCTCGGGGACGGGCCGGAGTTCTCTCGGCCTCGCTCCCCGACAGGTCCGGGGGTGCCCGGGCGGCGCTTCCGCCCCGGAAGGCCGGGAAAGGGCCCGGCAGCTCGGACTGTCTTGCGCGGGGTCCCGCCCCAGACGCTCACCGAGCCCGGCAGGGCGAAGCCAGCAGCGCGGACTCCCCAGATGCTCCCCTACGCCTCAAGAGGCAGCCGGGCGCCGTCTGGGGCTCCACGGCGAGCCCACAGCCCTCGGGGGCGGCCCCGGCCCGCCCATCGGCCGCGGCCCCCTCCCC
>VYXB01003490.1:24867-49065 GCA_013397135.1 Pachyramphus minor | reverse complement strand
CCTGGAGGTATTCAAGAAAAGACTGGATGTGGCACTTAGTGCCATAGTCTAGTAACTGTAGCAGTAGCGGATCAAGGGTTGCACTTAATGATATCAGAGGTCCTTTCCAACCTGTCTTATTCGATGATTCTATGATTCTATCTCTAAGGATGGAGGCTCCATCACCTCCCTGGACAACCTGTGCCCAGTGCTCAGTCACCCTCCCAGAAAAAAAAGCATTTCCTAATGTTGAGCCCTCTGTGTTCCTGTTTGTGCCCATTGTCTCTAGTCCTGTCACTGGGCACCACTAGAAAGATCCTGGTTCCGTCCCCTTTGCATTCTCCCTTCAGGTATGTATGTACATTGATAGATAGGCCTGTGCCTTCTCCTCTCCAGGCTGAACAGTCCCAGCTCTTTCACCCTTTCCTCGTAGGAGAGATACTCCAGCCATAGGAGAGATACTCCAGCTCCTTCATCATCTTAGAGGTCCTCTGTTGGACTGACTTAGTATGTCCATGTCTCATGTACTGGGGAGTCCAGAACTGGACACTTGCTTGACTGCATGAGGTTCCGGTCAGCCCAGATTAAAAAAAAACACCATTGCAACAAGAACAAAATAAAAAAGGTTGCAGTTAGCCAGTTTCTTTTTGTATTACAAAATCAATAAAACTTTCACAAATATTTTGAAGGTTTACAGAGTGATATTTGATTTTAGCTGATTTCTGTAAACATTGTTTACTCAAGAGGTGATGAAATGCAGTAGAAATGGCTGTGTGAACATCTGAGATGCAGTACTGAGTTATAGGCTGAAATTAACTGCTTTTCTGTATAATCATCAATTAGTTCTAGTAATATCCTAGGGATATCTAATGATCTGATCAACTCATACGTTGCCTCTGTTAAACTGCATGTAATATAAACTGACATTTTCACATTCTGTTGTGAAGTTTGTATTTCAGCGTTGAGACACGTGTTTGGTATTGAAATGTTTAAGAAAAGTGTCTTTTAATTTGTAATGGCAAAGGCTCATGCTAAGCAATATTTATTTAAAACATTTTGTTCCTAAATCAATCAATTCAAACCTATTTACTTATCATTTTGCTGAAATTCAACCACACTTACAGTGTTGCTGGCATACGAGTAATTTCTCATCAGTCCAGAGGAAAAACTATTTAATCAAACTGTTTCTAAATGAAGAGAGAAAGCAGTGATCATATAAGAAAACAGACCTGTATGAAGTATGATTCATTCCAATGAATAGCCTTCAGCTCCTTATGTTTGTCACAACACCTCTGACTAAGAGTCCATTTCTTTAGCACGATTAGAAACAGATTTGGTTACTCTGGACGACTTTGGAATACATTAATCCCAGCAGAAATCTTGTCAGCAGTGCTCTTGTAAAGAGAAAGAAGACCTGAAAAATTCATAGTCAAATGCCACGTGCATCCTCAGTAGTTATGAAAGGAAGTACATTATGAAAATGAAAATATCTGAGTGATGCTAAGTAACCTGTACTAAAAACTGTCTCAAAGATCATGTCTTTTTTTTTTTTTTTCCACACCTTACTAATTAGGACAAGAGCTGTTTGAAAATAATAGGTTTTGTTGTTTACTCTGTTACACCCATTTTTAACAGTATAATTTAATTCATGGAAGCATTACATCACCATAATGTTAGTGCAATAAAAGCTACAACATCCTTCATGAGCAGCTGGGTACTATTGTTTCATTAGGCCAAGCTGAAAACAGATTTTTAAATTTTATTTTATTTTATATTTTTTAAGGCAATGTGTAATCTAAAGTGGGAGGTATTTTCTATCAGAAAGAGCACAATACATAAGCATGCTAAAACAAGGGACATAGAATCTGGAGAATCAACGGTATGATGTGAGCAACTAAGATGTTAGTGTCATTTGGGATGGACATGCAGTAGAAAGAAAAAAAGATGAGTGTGGGAGGAAATGGAAAGAAAAACCCAAGAAAGTGGGCAGGAAAAGCAGGTAAACATAGGAATTGAGTTTTGTGAAGATGGTGATGAAGACTCTTCTTCCCAGATCTGCATATTAAATATGCCTCTGTCACCTCAGGATTGGAGCAGCTTTTGCATAAGTACCTGTTTTCATGTGTGCGCTCAGGTGTGTAGGGTAATGTGAGCATCATTCCCGGTCCTGCTCTTTTAACCTCTCTTTATTCCACTGTCCCTGTGCCAAATACTTTTTGGGTAGCAGCACAAAAGTATTGTTCATCATCACTGCTTTATATAAAAAACATCCTTATCATTCTCCCATTAGCTCTCTCAGCTATGAGAACAGGGTCAACATTCTCCTTTTCATGAATTATCTATGCTGTAGGAAGCTACAGGTGACTTACATGGCATCAGATCTTCAGTGTTGCACTTACTGCTCAGCCACCTTTTTTAATCATGGACATGCACTGTGAAAGAGGAGAAGTTTTTTAAAAATGGGCACAGATAATACAGCCATATTCACACAGGTGATAAGTAAGGCTGTGAAGGTCTGGCACAGCAGCTATTGGGACGTAGTCCCTGGGCTGGATGCATTCACTGGAACAGGAAACTCTTCTACTTCCTTGGATATTCTAGATTTGTTCTTTTCACAACTTCACTCTACACACTGTAGAGACAGCTACTGATTCCATTGCTAATTCACAATACAATGGGACTTGGCTGTCTTAACTCTGGAAGCAGCACCTGAATCGAAGTTGTACTGTTCTGCTACAGTCAAGAGAAAATGGAGAAGTTTTCCTAGAGGGAAGGAATAGGACCTTAATGTTTATACACAAAACCCCAGCAAATATCAACAAAGTCTGGAACTCTTCTCTTGAATGAGTTTGTTGTTGCCAGAGATTAAATTTGGTGTAAAATTAAACTGGACATATTTGAACACTTAGGATTTCTTTATAGGAATAACTTCTTACTCTACAGTTTGTAAATAGTCTGTCAGTAAATGAGGTTGCATTAAGAAGTGCTGTGGTCCCCCTCAAGCAACATATTTAACACAGATGAATTTGCATCAACCTTTCAAATTAGAAAGTATGCTGCAAATTCTGCCTGTAAATTGATCCATGAGTGGTTTTGCCTTTGCAAGTCGAGCTTCATCTTTTGCTCACAGTGACCTCTAGTGTAAAGGGGTGAGACAATTCAGTGCAATTCAAGGCAGTGCACGAAGAACTTTGTGTTCATACTGATACCTGGGTAAGGGGACGTATATGTGTGCCATCTGTTTAAATGCATGACATGCTGCTTAAAGCATGCAAAAAGTGAACCACGAAGCTAAAAACATTCCCTCAGCCATACCAAATAAAGAATTTAAAGATCTTTCATTTCTGTGTAATTTTGATCAGATTTTTCTTTACCAAAACCTCCATGCATAGTTCAGGTAATTTTCAAGTGCAAGAGGTTAGTTTCTGAAGCCTTGCACTCGACTTTGTATGAGAGATACAAATCAGAAGGCAGTGATGCAAGCATTTCTGCAAGAACTGCTGTAAAATGTACAGATTCTCCAAACCCTAACCCCAGTATAGTTACGAATTAACCTCATTATATTACATACATTTTCTTCAAGCAAGTATATTGGAGTGACCATTTCCCTCTCCTCTTCTGCAGAACAATTTGAATGAATGGGGAGTGGGGGAGTATGTTTTAAAGGAAAGATTTTTCTTTTTGGTTTCTCCAAAACTGCAGAAGAAGAAAGTGAAGCAGATCATTATAGAAAGTAAGTTATCAAGAAATATTCCTGATGGTTGGCAGTGTTAGATTGCAACTTGATAATTAAAGAGAATTAGCTCTGGAATTAGCTATTTCAATCCCTGACTACTAAGAATTAAAGCTATAAGCACCTTCTCACATTTCAGCAGGAAGTAATGTCAGGCTCACTTTGGATAAATAGAAATGACCATTTCTTTTTCAGACAAGTTCACATGGCTTGAAATACAAGGTGTCAATAATTTGCAAAAGACACTACATTTTTTTTTCCTATAAACTACTCTCTGTCCTTTCCAGGATTCCATTTGCTACACAGCAGCAACTATGAGCATGCTGTTCTCCAGTCACAAAATATTACATATAAATTTCTGCCTGTAACAAAGTTTCAGGCATGCTTAATGTAAAAGAGTTCTGTAATAGAGATTGTGCAGAATTTAATTAAGATTTTAAAAATCTACAAAACCGTCACATTGAAAATTTAATTTCTGACAAGAAATACATGCTATTAGTCATGTCAGATCAAATTCTATCATAATGTGGCCTTCAGGGTTTTAGTCAGGAAGCAGGACTTGCCACAGTAACCATTTCATAGCATTCCATGTCCAGGTAAGGTGAATTCTCTTTGCAAACTCGTAGAATCTTAGAATTCATAGAATTCCCTGGCTTGGAAGGGACCCTAAAGATCATCTGGTGTCGACACACGTGCCATAGGCAGGGATGCCACCCACTACATCAGGTTGCCCAGGGACCCATCCAGCCTGGCCTTGAACACTTCCAGAGATGGGACATCCACAACTCCTCTGGGCGACCTGTTCAGTGCCTTGCCAACCGCTCAGTAAAGAGCTTCTTCCTAACATCTAACCTAAATCTCCCTTCTTCAGTTTAAAACCATTCCCGCTTGTCCTATCACTACTGACCCACATAAAAAGTTTCTCTCCATGTTTTTCATAAGCTCCCTTTTGGTACTGGAAGGTTGCTGTAAGGTCTACCCAGAGCCTTCTTCAGACTGAACAACTCCAGTTCTCAGCCTGTCTGCATGGGAGAGGTGCTCCAACCCTCTTTGTGGCCTTCACTGGTCTTGCTCTAATAGGTCCACGTTTTTCTTGTGCTGGGGGCCTCAGAGCTGGGCACAGTGCTCCAGGTAGAGTCTCATGAGGGCAGAGCAGAAGACCTGCTAGCTGTGCCTCTTTTGATGTAGCCGAGAATGCAGTTGGCCTTCTGGGATGCCAGCACATACTGCTGGGACATGTCCAGGTTTTGGTCCACCAGAATCTCCAAGTCCTTTTCTGAAGGGCTTCCCTCAATGAATTCTTCTCCCAGTCTGGACTGATGTCTGGGATCGCCCTGACCCTGGTGCAGCACCTTGGACTTGGGTTGTTGAAACTCATGAGATTCCCATGGGCCCACTTTTTGAGGTTGTTCAGGTCCCTCTGGATGTCATCCTCTCCTTCTCTTGTGTCAACAGCCCCTCTCAGGTTGCTGTCATTTGCAAACTTGCTGAGGGTGTATTTGATCCCACTCGTTGTGGGGATCAGGTCATTGATAATCAAAAGCACTGGTCCCATTCATTTTGAAATACGGAAAAACAGGGTGCCTTCTTCTTTCCAGAAAGTAAAACTGCTTTCCAGCATAGCCAGAGCTATGGTAGAGGGAGTAGAGATGAAGAACAGTGCAACAGGAAGATGCAGGAAGTCTGCTGTAAGCAAGGATTTGTGGAAAACCCATGCACTTAATGAGCTTAATTAACACCAACATAATTCAGAGAACTTCATTTGCACACAAGGGAACTGTTCAGGTTCACAAGTGAATAAGGAAGGGAAGGTGCCTGAATGCAGCCAGAGGAAGGCAGCAAAGTCGGTGAAAGGGCTGGGAAGTGTGTGCAGTGAGGAGCATCTGAGGACACTGGGTCTGTGTCATTTAGAGCAAAGGAGGCTGAGGAGTGACCTCATTGCTCTCTCCACAGCTGTTCAGCTCCATCCTAAAACACTTGTTCTGACATCAATCAAACTGATAAGATTTCAAGTAGACTTCTGATGTAGTGCATTTACATATGCAAATGATTCTGCTGGACATGCTCTATAAATTGCTTATAGACAGCTAAATTCCTGAATAGCGGGTCTCAGAGTATTGTGATCAGTGGGACAGACTCTAGTTGGAGACCTGTCACTAGTGGTATCCCCCAAGGCTCCATACTGGGTCTAGTATTGTTTAACTTATTCATCAGTGATTTGGATGAAGGGGCAGATGCCCCTTCAAACTTGCTGAGGACACAAATCTGGGAGGAGTGGCTGATACCCCAGAGTGCTGTGCAGCCCTTCAGAAGGATCTCAACAGGTCGGAGGGATGGGCGCACTGCTTCTCATGTGAACACATCTGCACACAACAGGCAATGGGAGATTTGTCTACAGCTTAACAGCTGGGAGATGGCCCAACACCCTCCTGTCCTTTCCAGCGCCCCTCTGGCACTGGCTCCTGGGCTCACCCCACTCAAGCCCACCTCTGCCCCACCCCACTGCTGCAACCCAGAGCAGGACTGCACCCTCTCCTCTCCACATCACTCCCACTCCAGGCAGTGTCTTTCTTCTTTTTTCCATCCAACACACACTGGACACAAGAACTCAAGGCTTGGGCCCTTTTTGCAAAAATTTTTTTTCTCCCCAAATCAATGACTACAGCATAATGAAAAGAACAAGTGCTTCTGATTGATCAAAGTGATAGTTTTATTTCCCCCTGGTAAAAGAAGATGGAACCAGCAGAGTCCAGCACAGGGGACACAATTAAATACAGAAAAAAATTGAACTGTATACAACCAGACACATTTACACACACAAAAAAAGCTTTATATCACCTATCAGTAATTGGCAATGTGAAACATCACTGGAACTCAAATACATTATATTTGATAGGATAAAATCAAAACTGTGATGAAATGGCAAACTGCCCATTAAATCTTAAGAACACTGGAAACATGACATTTTCCCTCAATATCTGTCTGAGTCTGTCCTGAGAAAGGCTTTATATATAAATGTACTTATATATAAATGGGATGATATTGGCTGTGAGTTTCTTCTGACCATTTATTTCAAAGCTTTTCATGCAAGCACATTGACAGAAATATGAAAAAAAGAAAAGTTAAAGTATTATTAAATTATGAATTTCTGAATTATTATATGCAAATTTCACATTATTCATTGTCAATTACGTAAAATAATAAATAGAAAGGGTTCAGTCAATTTAAAATGAAAATTTAAACCTCTGTTCGTTAGACTCTTATCTTTCCAAGAACTTTTAAATACAATTTTTCTACCATGTATTTCATACATATATATATGCTTATTCAGATTTTATGTATGCATGTCAGTACTCCAATCCTGTTGATTAACATCAAAAGCACTGGAACTTACTAAGTTTAACAGTGCCTTTACCTGACATTAAAAGGAGTTCAAGGACAAGTTGTAGCTCTTTAATAATGCTGTTTTGTCTTAGGAAAGGCAATCATCTATTTGTTCTCATGATGCCAGATGTAGTTAGACTGTATTCTCACAGGATGGTGCTAGTCAGCTTGAGCTATTTCAACATCTCCACAATCCTGTCTGTAATTAGTACGTGGTACACACAAGGCTCCCACCAGATGGCAATAATAGTCTTCATTCTTTAAAGCATTTGCTGTTATTTTAGATGGTATAGATGTATGTTGTGTACTAATTAGAAAGAAAAATATTGGGATTTATAATACAGTGATAGAAAATTATTTTCCTGAACTCTCAAGGTAGAAACGTTTACCAAAAGTCATTTGTACCTGGGAACACACAGCAGCGTGCCGGGCAATAGCCACTGTTGGGTTTTTAAAAGCTCTTTCAATATAAATACAGGTAACACATTCCACTTGGTTCCTGAGAAACTGAAACTGTTTAAATTTGCCTTTTGATGAAACTCCAGAGAGCAGAGAGTGTGAAATGCTAACTTACTGGTGGGAGCTTAAACCTCACAGAAGTCTCACAATTTTAACTCAAATTTAGACTGATCAATTTCACACCTTCAGCTACAAAATAAATGCTCTTTCTAGATTTCGTCCAAATGTATTTCTGTAAGTGTTGTGCAACTGTTACATTCCTATCCTGTATTTCTCTCCCTATCCTGTATTTCTATCTCTACCCTGTATTTCTGAAAGAGAAAAACCATGCACACATGCACTGTATGACTCCTATTTGCCAGAAGCAGTGGACTTGGTGTCCCTCATTTTTCAAATGCTCTGCACGTGGTCAGCAGTCTTTGTACAACACAGTACAAACATGCCCCACCTGCAGAGCTGCGCATCTGCTTAGGCCAGCAGTACAAGTTCCACATACTCAGGATTTCCAGATTTATTGAAGCCAACATAGGGGTACTGACCTGACAGCATCTGTAAAGTCCTTGACCAGTGAGAAAAATCCTCAAATTTCTCCTAGAAAAGTTTCCAGGAAGAAAAATAGGGCATGTCTCAGGAAACCAAAAGATGTAACAATTGTGCAATCTCAAAACATGTTGCATGGTAATTGACTTTTCAGTGTCATGTCAGGCACAAACAGGCAATGTGCTCAGTTGTTTATTTGGGCTCCCTAACTGTGAAAAGTTGTAAGTGCCCAAAATGGTCTTCAAAAGCAAAGAAGGGAACATCATCTACTAAGTCAAGCAGATAGTCCTAAGGAAAGGGAGAGATAAGCACTACAATCTTTCTCACACAGAGGAAATTGTTTTGGACAAATGCTTCTTTCTGTTCATACAGTTCAACCTACTGTTGCTTTTTAGAACTGAGGTCATCCTGTGCACTTCACACAGTTTCAGTCAGCAGAGCTCTATATGCCAGCAATATAAACATCATTTAATAATTTCTACAAATCCTATGCAAATAAAATACTTTTTTCTGCTGCCTCGTATAGAGGTATGTACATACATAAAATGTCGTAGATATTTCCAAACCACTGTAAGCTAGGAATCCAGAATCCTTTCTTGTACATTCTCAATTGCCAACCTATTGCAACTTGTGTCATCATATGGAGTGTACTTTCTGCCCCAAATGCTTACACTTGGCATAAAAAAATCATGTAGGAAAAGTTGATCTCAACATAGGCATTATTTTTGTACTATAGTTATAGAGAATATCAGATAACATTGATTAAAATAGGGATATTGCATTTGGTTCAGACTAAGGAAAATGTAAGGTAAATGTGCAAGTTATTGTCTTGAGGTAACAGCTAATGAAACATGACTGCTGGTTTTATCTTGATGTATTATGAAGCACCCATAAATCTGAAAAATTTTATTTAATATGAAGTTTTAGGCCTCTTTGAACACAGATAAGTATGGCTGCAGAAGTTTCTCTCGAAAGAGAGCCTGAGTCATGTTTTCCTTTCTTTCTTAGTTCACTTTAAACAACACGTCTAAACCATTATTTGATGACTGTAGTTAGTTTATCATACACTGTCTCTGCTGCTCCTTCCTCCTCAGGAGTAGGACTCATCACACTCTTCCCCTGCTCCAGCATGGGGTCCCTCCCACAGGAGACAGTCCTCCATTAACTTCTCCAACATGAGTCCTTCCCACGATCTGTAGTTCTTCACAAACTGCTCCAGCATGGGTCCCTCCCATGGGGTGCAATTCTTCTGGAATAGGCTGATCCAGTGTGGGTCCCCTGTGGGGCCACAGGTCATCATTCTTTTATATAATTGCCACCTTTTAAACAGCTAAAAATGACCGTTTGTAAAATTTCTCTGTTTTTTCCATCTCACAACTGTTAAGCTGTTGTTGTCTGAGCCTGCAGGCTGAAATCTGCCAGACGTTTATTTGTTCACAATGTTTGTTTACAAGACTCTTTGTCTGAAATTATTGCTGAATCTTTGTTTTCTTTACACAGCCCTAACTTAAGCCAGATTAACACATTAATACTGGAAAAACTTCAACATTTTGAGAAGGCCAGGACATGTAACATTCATCTAGATTCTTAGCCAGTCACATGTCAGACTGACTCCCTGTATGCACACTGCAATGAACACAGCAGGGGTGCACTACCATCCTGATTATGGCACCTTTCAGGTTCCAGAATGTTTTGCAGATGTATGGCAGTATTTATCTCTTTCCCAAAGTCTTGCAATATTTTCCCTCTTTTAAGAATTTTCTTGCACAGCCTTAAGTCGTTCATTCCGAATCAAAACACATAGAAAACTAACATTTAGGGGGACGGGGAGAATGCTAATGTGAAAAGCGTATAAAAGAATTATGAATTTTTTAAAAATTAATTTCTCCAGAAATGGTACTTCTTGATCAAAATAAGTTAAGCACTATTTGGTGGGCTGAGAAATCCAGCAAGAGAAGCCCACGGGAAGAATTGGCAGGAAGCTGGGTAGACTTTACTAAAACAGAAGATGGAAAGACAGCAGGTAAGACAGGTATTTGTGTTTCATTGTTTCAGAACACAATTTCTAGCCATTTTTTAGTTAAAAAAATCCTTTATGATTAGGACAATATTTGTTAACTGATTGCCAATTTAATTGCCCCAGAAGAAAGCAAGCTGTTGAGTTGGTGAGATAAATCACAGCTGATTCACTACAGACTGTACCTTGGGTCCAGTTATGAAAGCACAAAAAATAAGTCACCTTGATAGACATACGCTGCTTGAGCTCATAGTCCTGAAGAATTGGACTTTGAAAAAGATAGCAGCCTGAGAAAAGATTTCTGATACTTTAAACAGACATGTTAGACATATGAAGTCTTTTAAATGATCCAAAGATTATTTTCCCCTTGTTCTGAACAGTCTGACATGAACTCCCAGGAAGGCTCTCAGAAGGCTTGAAAGTTATTAAAGCTTTTGTAATCTTAAACATAATTATTAATTAGAAAACAGAAGATTTGTCATAGAAAAATCGTTCAGTATTTACAAATGAAACTGAAAGAGCACAAGAATAATGTCTGAATTTTCAGATCCTTTAAAAGAATTTCTAAGGAACTCTAGAGCCACATTTGTTTCCAGATCAAAATGTTGATTTCTAAAACTGAATATAAATGCTTAGCTTGAGGAGCTAGATGATGGTACAAGAAAATTATAAATATTTTTATTGTTGATTCCTAATTAAAATTCCTTTACAGTATTATAAACTTAAATAGTCCAGTAAATGCAAAAAACGCAGATTAGTTCTTTGTTTCTATTAAAAGTGTTACGTCAGTAGTCAGGTAACCTCTTCAGAGCACCAGTGAATTCTGGATAACCGTAGCAGAAGTTAGAGGAAAAGGGACTTCATTTTTTCATCCATTAATGACTTAAATGTATAAACATAGAATCATCAAGATCAGGATGAAAACAGAAGCTGTAAGACTAACAATAGCAAAAATGTGAGGTTCAGAACAGCAGAAACTGATCTGCGAGTTAAATAAATCATTACAGCCTTACTTTTGCCTATGCCTATGCCAAAGCTAATGCCAAAAGCTGAGATTGACATAACTGGAGGATGTTCTGCAACATGAAAAGAAAACAGCACTGCACACCCACGTTTTGCCAGCTAGCCATCCAGTGAGACATCCATACTGCCCTGTTTGTGGACCATTCATCTATGAGGACTGAGGAAGAAGCATTTTTTACATTTTCATGTGAAGCACAGCATCAGCAGAATAATTCTGCATCCACAGGGTGTTCTCAATATCTACTGCTGTGGGACAGAGGAATTACTTTACTGTAATTCCTAGGAAATTAATGTATTTAACTGGTCTTGAAAAATGTCTTCCCCTGAATAATACTTATTGGAGAATGTCCCTCAGTCCTCAGAAAGCTCTTTCTAAAATTGCCTCAAGGGCTAAAGAATTTTTTTATATTTTTTTTAATGTGGCTTTAAATTCTCAAGGCCAGACATCCATACGTGAATGTTCCTGTTCTGGCACAGGATTTCAGTGTTTCAAATTACCACTGAGGATACAGGAAGAGCTATTGCCTTTTGAATTAGTGTGCTTCACTAGGTCTGTACTACTGATGCTCTTTAATCCATACCCCTCAATGTTATTATCCATCTTCTATTCCTTTCTTTTTTTTTTCCTCTCAAAATGAAGTGCTAAGTTCAGTCAACCTATTTCCAATATATTGAGATAAAGCACAAAATACACCTTCACACTTAGAAATTCCTCTCTATAGTGAAAAGATGCATAATTACACATTCTGTTCCATAAGCATTAATTTGCCTTTTGTATAGTTTTTATATGGATGTCTGAAAGCATTCTAATCATACTTTCCAGATAGATTCAGCATTGGAATAGAAAGTTATGCAGCAGGTTTGATAGCCCACATTCCAAAGCTGTAAAAAAACACCTGCAAAAACACTTATCTCTGCTTAGGAAGCCTGGAATCTAGAAATGACATGCATTACCATTTTAATTCTCTTTTTTTTTTTTCTTTTTTAAGCATGTCAATTTTTAAAATCCTTCCTTTAATAATTTCTTTGTTAAATTTCTACTCACACACTTAGAATTTTCTGGTTTTGAAGAGATAAAGAACAACACCAAAGATGTGATATGTGTCCAGGAGTGATGGAGAAGAATTGGTATTGTAATGCCAGGGGTCCTTTGAACACTGAAAAGGAACACATCTGTAAGTTTTCAAGGAATCATGTCAGTGTGCCTAGGCATATTTATAAAAACACCAGCATTAAAACAAATTATGGTAATAATAAGCAAAGCTTAAAAACGGAAGCGTTACAAAAGAGTAAATTCTTGCACTTGGGGAGGAATAACCACACTAACCAGTATAGGCTGAGGAGCAGCTTTGCAGCATAAGGCCTGGGACTGTCGTGGGCAATAGGACTGTGAATGGCCACAAAGATGGGACCAGAGCATCTCTCAAATTAGGAGAGTCTGAGAGAGCTGGAGCTCTCTGCAGAAGAGAAGGGGATCTTACTGTAGCAGCAGAGCTTCCAGAGTCGCGGCAGAGCTTCCGGAGTCAAAGACACGATCTTCATAGAAGTATGGTCAATGCTCACTTTATTGAAATTTCTAGCGTATTTTATAAGGCTCTACAAAGCTCATACGACATGTTTAGCCCAATGAGTGATTTACAGATACATCTCATGCACTTCAAGCTTACTTTAGCAAATGCAGTTAGCTGCATCTTGCTTTCACATTCTCTTTTGTTACTTTACTCAGAGATAAGTTCTGCATATTCTTTGTGCAAGGACACTGAATCCTTGCTATCTATCATGTAGCCTGGTTGTGCATGCAGGCTTCCCAGGGAATATTATGCTCTGTTTCTTCCAAGATACTCTCAACATCTTACCAATGCTTATAGATATCTGATGAAAAGATGTAAAGAACCCAGACTCTTCACAGTGGTCTTCAAGAGGCAGTGGGCACAAACTGAAACACTGGAGGCTCCTCCTGGAAACCTCTCATCTATTTTAAGTCACTGAATTTCATGAGTGATAAATTGATTCTGCTGAAAACTATGGGGTCTAAATACTAGCAATTTAATGTACATGGGCAGATGTGATCTACAGGATAGATATCATGTATACAATTGCATGAAATACACTGCTGAGTTAGGTTTCTTAGCCTATGTAAGGTAGAAAAAAATCACTTAAATGTTACCAGAGAAGTTCCGTAAAGTGCTGCTTTCTTACAAGGTGCCCTTTTGTTATGAAGAGATATGAAAAAAACCAAACACAAAATCAAAACCTGCATGACCATTTATGCTTCCAGCGAATAGATCATTGTTTCATTCTCCTGCTTAGATGAAGACAATAGAGAACGGTGAAGGCTGAAAGTATTTAGTAAAGCTGGAAGTTAATATCCACTAAATAACAAGTAATTTAGACCCATTATTTGCTGAAAGGGGAAAATTGCCACCAAGGGTACTACTTTTAAAAATTTAAAACTTTGGGCAAATCCTGATTCCACAGATAAAAGGATTTTTTACGTGATGGGGTTCTGTAAATGCATTTAATATAGGTGCATATGCTTGGTAAGTCCATTTCACAGACGTGCATACAGAGAACCCTTTTGTCATCTTACTTTCCAGCCTCCAATACCCTCAGAGATGAAAGAAGACAAGCTGTGTTTAACTTCAAGCCCATATAGCCCTGCTATAAAGGAACTTTGTTTCTAGAGATAGACCATTCATCCCTTGTTTTTTCTTTGGAGTTTCGCATGTCTATATTTAAAGGACATTACTTGAGAATTTCAGCAGCTTTGTTCTGTAGTAATGTCTCTTTCTTCATAATGAAAGGCCCAGGGTTGTCTTCTTATCTACCAAGATTTGCATGTAACACCTCTAAACTGAACACAAGCACGCTCTAACTAAGGTTGGAATCAGCTAAGAATAGAAGACGGGTCATCAGAAGACAAAGAGATCTTGACTGAAATGCTTCCTCATGGATGCAGGAAACCCTGACAGTTACTTGAATGTGTGATACAGGTTTATAGCTGAGACACAGGAACAAAGAACAATGTGAGTGAAAATTAATTTACCACAGTAAAACAGAGCAGCCAGAAAATCCATATTCCTTTAGGTGAGACAGAGGACTGAGCTCAGTAAGCCACAACTGCATTTCATCCAGAAAAGGCTCAGGGTTTCTTGGGAGAGACTGGTATCAGAACTGAATTGGTGCCTTGACTCATGCTTTGTATTTACCATTTTCTATAGTTCTGTTTCTCTATCTTCAAGAGCTATTTAACAGCCCTTCTGAAGGACCTTAAGAATTGTTAAATAAGGCAAAGATTTAGAGAAAGTTACTATCACTTGTTAGGCAAAGTGATATATTTGGAGAAAAGGCGATCCAAGCTTGTGGTACTATGAAACATTAAAAAATGTGTGAGGCATTAAACACTAGCAAAAAGCCATCTAAAAAATTGACCTAATGTTCTTTGTGAAGAAGTTACTTGTGCTTACATCTGTCCCCATTTAAATTGTTCATACTCAGAATGCAGAATTTAACCTTAAAGGCTACAGTAATGACTTTTTGTACCTCTTCCTGCCTCCAAAAAAAAAAAAGCCACCAAAACTCCCCAAACCAAACAGCTGTATGGAACAGTGATTCCTTCACAAAAAATTAATAAGATAAAAACTCCAAAGACAAAAGAAACTAGAATACAACCAGAAGCAAAACTACAGCATATATAACCTAAAAGGTCAGGAGTAGGTTGAAAAGCATGATTGTGGTCTCTCCTAGTATCAGCCCTCTTACCTTTATATTCCTAATATCTTCTGTCTTAGGTCCATGCACATTTAAACAAATGCTCACAAAATCTCATCAAGGTACTATCAGCTATCTGGCTTTTAACATGGGCCATCCGTTGCTTTTCACTGATAAATGCAGTTATAATGCACTTGTATCAATCACAAGTACAGCAAGATATATGCCTCTGACATACACTTCCTAGAAATACTGCTCCTGATGAACTACTAAATCATATAATTCTGGCTTCCATAGGAAGGAACATTCACACATTTTCAACATGTGACAGAATCTGCTGTTCCCTGTTTGCATTTCCCCGGTTTCCCTAATATATTAATCAGAAGATACCATTATATTCTGTATTGAATTCAGAGTTCATATGTATTTTTTATTAAAGGAGATTACCTAGTTTTCTGAATGTAAATAGAACTTATCAACACATCTTAAAGAAAATATAACATTTCACACGGTTCACTACTGAGGATTGTCTTCAGTCAGTCTCCTGCTGAATTTGTAAACCGCAAAGGAAAGTATTCAAAAGAATCAGTATGTGATTACAAAAACACAGGACTGGAAGAGATTCAAACCCATTTCTCCAGTACTTCTCTCCCTATACTAATGCAAGATCCATTTCTTTGATGAAATTGATCCAGGAAAGATTTAAAAAAATGACTCCTTACATTCAAAGACAATCTACTACAGTTCTTCATTTATTTTACCATCATTCATTTGACTAGATTGCAAAAAAAACCCCAAAAAATAAACCCCCAAACAACCCGAGACAGAATGTAATACAGTATGTTACATTTTATGCAGCTAACCTGTGATCTAGGATAGGTCAATAACAGAATGGATCAAGAAGCCAAAGAAGGACAAAGAATAACTGGCCATGTAGCAGTACATTGAGGATTACAGTAGGTTAAAAAGTGATAAATCAAGAATGTAATTCTATTTCAGATAAAAGCAAGTGCCATCACCACCTGTAACACATACAGGAGGTAATCCTTTCACTACTCAGGATTGTAAGGCCACAGCTGCCACACTTCAAAACCCAGGTCCATACTTTGGAAAGAGGCAAATGGCATGGATAAAATCTAGCAGAGAGCAGTGAGTGGTCAAAAATCTAGATGGAATTTAGGACAAAGGTGGCAAAAGTAGTCTTTCAGCCTTGGCAAAGAAGGTACTTCAAAATATGCAAATTCTTGTGCAAAGAGAACACTTTTAGGGCTCAGAGGGGATAGAACAGGTAGTAATAACTTGCAGCATGGAAGATTTAAACTGGATATTAAAACTTTACAAAAACACTGTAGCAGGCTGTCTGTGCAACCGTCATCAGAGGATTGTTTTTAAGAGGAGGCAATACAAAGGAATATCCAGGTATTAGGAATAGTGCTCCAGAGAACAAATTCTTCAGAGAATCTGTCCACATTTCATACAGCTTTGAGATTTTTATCAATATTCCTTTATTCTTCAGATGTAACTAGTTTCTCAGCTTACCACACTTTGTGAACCACTCTTCTTTTAAAGAAGGTTTTAGAAGCTTCAGAAATTGATATGTGTTCAATTCCATTTGAATGTTGCAATATATCACCTTTTAAATACGTGATTTTTAGAACATTCCCTTATTACTTCCTACCTCTGTTAATCTCATTAAGTTAACCTAAAAAGGTTTTTCTGCTGGACACAGCTGAACCCACTGATCAGACAATCTTATTTTAGTAAGAGCCAAATTTAGATATCAGCATAATGCTTTACTTGCTTAAAACATTGCTTAACTAACACAATAGTTGACAATATTTACAGTTAGCAAATTAGAATACATTTTTCTTTTATTTTTTGTGCTTTTGTTGACATACATATGTGAATCATTGCATTTCATGCCATAGAGATGTGCTCTTTACACATGATCAAGGTGTCATCTGGTTTTAAGATAAAACTTTCAGTAGCAGAGTGGGAAGAAGAAACAAATCTTCAAGAAAACCTTGGGGCACAGGTTAAAAAAACCGACTAATTTAATTCTTAAGTTAGACTCCCTTAGTCATCTGATGCTGAACTTCTTTAGTGAAGCGAGAGGGGGCAGGGAAGGGTGTAGCTTTTTTTAATTTAATTTTTTCATGTTATGTGTTGTGGTTTAAGCCCAGCTGGCAACCAAGCTCCACTCCTGCTCACTCACTCCCCCACCAGTAGGATTGGGAAGAGAATCAGAATGGTGAAAGCTGGAAAACTTGTGGGTTGAGATAAAGACAGTTTAATAGGAAAAGCAAAAGCCACACACACAAGCAAAGCAAAAGAAGGAATTAATTCACTGCTTCCCATGGGCAGGTGGGTGTTCAGCCATCTCCAAGAGAGCAGGGCCCTATCACACGTAAAAGTGACTTGGGAAGACAAACACTATCACTGCAAACATCCCTCCTTTCCCCCTTCTTCCCCCCACTTCATCTGCTGAGCATGATGCCATATGGTCTGGAATATCTCTTTGGTCAGTTGGAATATCCCTTTGGTCAGCTCTCCTGGCTGTGTTTCCTCCCAGCTTCCCATGCACCCCCAACTTCCTTACCAGTGTGGCAGTATGGAATGCAGAAAAAACCTTGGCTCTGCGTAAGGCCCGCTCAACAATAACAGAAACACCTTTGTATTATCAACACTGTGTTCAGCACAAATCCAAAACATAGGCCCGTACCAGACACTGTGAAGGAAATTAACTCTACTTCAGCCAAAACCAGCACATCTGTCAAGACAAAGAAGATAATTTCCTTAAAATGCAATTTGAGATTCACAAAATTTTTTAGACCGTAAATTTTTAACTCACCTAATTTTCCTTGGGGCCATTTTCAAAGTCTTTAGAATATGATACGATTTTTTATGGTTAGGGCCCAAGCCACTTGAAATGATTCATGAAAGAACACAGTCTAATAGGGAAAGTTACCTAAATTATTCAATACTGTTATACCCTTTGATAGATACACGAGGAACAGAAAATTCCTTTGGAGGTTTCGTTTCATTTTCACTTCAGGCAAAAGAACATTTCTTTTCTGAAGCAGAGAAATATTTTGCATTACACTGCCTCAAGTCTGGCACCATAAAGTGTTTTATACACATTGTACCTGACAAAATCCATTTGAGCGAGGGGGTCTTCTGTAGGAAGTAGGCAGGCTAAATTCAAAATACAGTTGTACTGACGTACTGACACCTCAAATAAATAAAAAAAAAATAAGCTAGGAAAATAATGCAGAAATTCTGAGCACCTTCAGGGTGCTTCACCAAATTTACCTGGCTTTACCAGATTAAATGAATTTCATGCACTGAGCTCTGGGGTATCAACAGTGTTCTATTTGATTCTTTGTTCCCTGCAACTTCCTTAGATGAGCTTTGAGAAATTGGGATAATGCACCTTGTATTATGTCCTGAAGCTGCAGTTTTGCAGATACACAGATACAAGAAAAGTACATCGACTTTCTAAACACATAAACAAATAAATCGTCAATCTGATTAAATTCTGATATTAATTGGAAGCTCAGTAAAGTATATTTTTATTTCTTTTTTCCTTTGCACATAAAGTTTCTATAACAGGAATGCTACAACTCAGAGTTGACATACTTAGATAATAGTATCAATATATACAATATACAGTATTATAAGAGATTGTCTTTGGAAAGTTAAGTTGCTAATTAAACAACTCATCCTTAAATAGAAAGAATCATGAAGACAAAAAAAGTTCCACCAAAATTTCATATTTTTAACAACCTTGTTTAGCAGCTGTGTCCCAACAAAACTCTGAATAGCTCAATGCAGCACATACTAAAGCAAGCGTGAGTGATCCACGGGCACACATCCTCAGAGAATTCCTTCTAAGAAGTATAATGGCTGTTATTTTTACCCTTTTAATCCCTAGCCTCTCCTTATTACAGCTAATCATCTCAACATATGCAACAAAGAGGGCTATGCAGGTAGCAAGGGAAATCAATTGCCATTCAAAGCCCTAGTGCTTACTTCTATAGCAGCATCTTAGACCAAACATGGGTTAATATACTGTGAATCTTCAGCTTTTCCTTTCTTTTCAGCATGAGTCAAATTGTTTATTTCCATATTCCACAACATAGTCATTAGCTTCATCTATTTGTATTGTCATTTTTAATTTGATATGTGAGTGCACAGCAAGGCAGCTTTTAGCCAAGTCAGCTGTACATAACGCCTATAATAAATCCTAATTTCAGGGTTTGTATATTCCCAGAAGACTCTTCACCCTCTATTAAGGAATAAGTGACTTTTCTAAAACAGGTGCAAGACAACATGAAAAGTGCATACATATCTGATCAGACACATGCTTACACACAAAAGAAAAAAATATTGTGCAGTCTACCCAATGCAATACAGAAATGTAACTTAGGATTTTTAAAACGATGTATTTCAACTCTTAGTTGCAGTCTGATTCCTTTGGCTGCTATTGATAGCCCTGCATGGTAATTATTCCCTATCAGAAGCATGTGTTTGTAACACACGCTATTTCTGGATATTCTACCAACATGCACCTAAGGCAGAATGCCTCAATAGGGTGAGAGAGAGAGGGGGAGAACATCTCCAAGGACATACACTACGACTTGTCTTATTGTCATTTCTACCTTTTGGATAAGTTTTGATTATGACAAAACATGTGTTATAGAAAGAATCTGTAGGATGCACACAGGGCTGTCAGCAGATGTACGCAGGTTCTGCCCTTGCCCAAACTGAACAGTGTTCCCCACCAGTTATGGTCCCACCTTATGAGCTGTGGACACCAGTACCAGTTCCCGTTTTGGTTCAGCAGATGCACATTCCGAGATCTGAAATTCATCAGTGTGGTAGGTGATTTTTTGTGTGTGTGTTGATGCCACAGTCAATTTTGTACATGACTGCACAGCCA
Organism: Pachyramphus minor; assembly: GCA_013397135.1. Classification (NCBI taxonomy): domain Eukaryota; kingdom Metazoa; phylum Chordata; class Aves; order Passeriformes; family Tyrannidae; genus Pachyramphus; species Pachyramphus minor. The sequence goes on along the minus strand of VYXB01003490.1, from coordinate 29,277 downwards.
GACAGATTCTTCTAGGCTATGTAAGAGGCACCTCAGCTCCAGGGCCAAGGTAGCCTTGCTAGAGGTTCATCCATGGCACAGAGAGGGAGCTCAGGCATTCCATACAAAGACACTTAGCAGCCAGCTCCCTGAACAAAAGACATCTCAACTACAGATATTTGGGTCAGCTCTTTCCAGCAATCTTTAATCTGAATAAATAGTGTTTTTTACAAAATTTACATGAATATGAAAACATTACTGTTTTAGATGAAAATCCACTGCAAGTTGAACAGTGCTGCAATAATTTAGAAGAATAAGCCTCATTCCATCTCAATGACTGAATCTCCCAGGCTTTCTAAAAGAGATGTCTTTAATCCAACTTTTCCAGGAAAATCATTCCTGTAGAAGATCACACACAAATCCTTTAAAGTGCATAATTACAGCCAGTCTACTTAATGTTGCCCCTAAAAATAATTTTTCTTTGCCTGCCATGACCAGTATTAACATTAATAATAATCGGTGCTGAGCAGTAAGAAATTCTAAATATATTCATATACTGTCCATAATTGTACCGTTGGTATGCACTATTATATAGTTGCCCTGCAGATGGCTGCATTTCAATGGGAAGAAACCATAGTGTGCAAAAGAAAATAAATCTGTTCTTCCAGGTGTATGTCTGATTTCTGAACAATAATATTAATAATAACAACAACAAAAATAATAAAAAATAATCAATGCACTGCTTTTACATTTACAACAGTAGATAGTCTGGTTCCCTGTGTGTAAATCAGTTTCAAAAGTGCTCTAAGAGTTGGGTTTTTTTCATAAAATAATGTAAAAGCTTAAATCATTGCAATTATTCAGAGTTGAAGCTTTAAAAACTTCTCACACTTTGAGTTTTATCTGAGCAGGACCACCTTTCTTTAAAAGATATTTTTATTATGATTTAAAGGCAAATATAGAACAAGGTTTTTGATATTCTTGTACTATTCTGCAGGCTTAAAGCTTTTTACAATGAGTATATCAATATTAAAAATGAATTAATTTTCAATTATGACTTGTCCTTGAAATTTTATTTTGCTTTCTACTTAATATAGCTACTGCAGCATGAGTACAATAAAGTCAAAGTGCCTCTAATTCTAAATTGCATAGTCATAAGTTACCAAAAGGTTTTTAATGCATTTTTAAAGTGTTTCTTCAAAGACTCAGTTTAATTCCTCCTGAACTAAATGAAGAATTTGCATTGATTTTAGGGAATTCAGAACAGAGCTGAATATTTTCTTGTTGATATCTCACATAGCACTTTTCATATTCAATATTTCAATCTGCTTTGCTGATCACTAAAAGGAGAGTTAGGAGGATGATAACACACTAGCCAAACAACCAGTAATAATAAATCAGCCAACAGCTGGGCAAAATGCTTTGCTTCCTTCACCGACATCTTCTGTATTTCACAACTGCGCACTCCATGTGTGTTGTTCAGAAGCTTCCCATTTCAGCAGGGACATCACAGTTACCAGGATATATCAGAATTAATTTCTGGCTGACCCATGGAATTCCTGTGTGAACTTGGGCAGGACCCAGAAATTTTCTTCCAGTAATGTAAGACACTGCTGGAAATAAACAAGAAAACAAAAACCAGGCCAGATTATAGAATCATAGAATCATAGAATTAGCCGGGTTGGAAAGGACCTCTGAGATCATCAAGTCCAACTCTTAATCCAACACCACTGCAGTTACTAGATTATGGCACTGAATGTCACATCCAGTCTCTTCTTAAATACCTTCAGGGTTGGAGAATCCACCACCTCCCTGGGCAGCCCATTCCGTTGCCTGATCACCCTCTCTGTAAAGAATTTCTTCCTGATATCTAACCTAAACCTCCCCTGGCAGAGCTTGAGACTGTGCCCTCTTATCTTACTGTTGGTTGCCTGAGAGAAGAGACCAACCCCCAGCTGGCTACAAACTTCCTTTAGGGTAGCTGTGGAAAGTGATGAGGTCTCCCCCGAGCCTCCTCCTCTCCAGGCTCTCTCAGCCTCTCCTCATAGAACTCGTGTTCGAGTCCCTTCACCAGCCTTGTTGCTCTTCCCTGGACCCGCTCCAGCACCTCAATGTCCTTCCTCAACTGAGGGGCCCAGAACAGGACACAGTACTCCAGGTGTGGCCTCACCAGCTCAGAGTACAGGGGAAGAATCACTTCCCTGCTCCTGCTGGCCACACTATTCCTGATACAGACCAGGATGCCATTGGCCTTCTTGGCCACCTGGTCACATTGCTGGCTCATGTTAAGCTTCCTATCAATCCAAACTCCCAGGTCCCCTTTTGCCTGGCTTTACAGCCACTCTGTGCCCAGCCTGTAGTGCTGCATGGGGTTCTTGTGGCCAAAGTGCAGGACTATAAATCTTTATTTTCACTTAATATTCCAGTCTCTTGGATATTCCATGTCCACTAGAAGCATTTAGTTCTGTCCACTGCAGTGCAGGCGGTGCAATAGGTTTCTTAGCTTCTAGACATTAGTGGATATTAAACCCCATGCTCTCAAAAGGATGCTCTAGGTTTCAGGAAGTGATGGTTGCTCTTCAGCTGAAGGGCTATAGAGCTCTGTCTGACAGGAAGCTAATAATTTTTGACCCTGCAGACAAGAGGATCACCTAACCCAACTTTTAAATGAAGTCAAACCTATGTTAATTCATAAAAAAATCTCAAACACTTCTATTAATGAAAAATACTGAGAAACAAAGTGCTAGCTATGTTATGCAATTTACCTTCTTGTTTATTTTCCAGTACTTTCAAGCAAAAATTATTTAATGAGAAAATAATTTGCATATAGCAACCCTATGAACCAGCTCATTATAAGCAAATCCTATGCAGAACATCCTATCTTTCTTCAGAACACAACACTGCATCCTTGCACAAGACATAAGACTAGTACAAATCCATACATAAACTATTTAAGAGCTCCAATTTCCTCTCTCTCTGACCAGGCCAGAACTTAGACCCCAAATTCCTGTTCCTAGTCCTATTAAGAATAGTTAGATAGCAGCTAAAGCATAACAAGCTGCTCATTATGGTTTCATTAATCCAGACTTGGATCACAGCCACCAATAAATGTGTTGGCATTTTTCAAGAGCATAAATTTCCAACATTTATACCTGAAATTATGTTGGAAAATGGAACAAATTAACTATATGAAGTAATTAATACCAACTGGAACATTAAATTCTTATTGATTTTAAAATCAAAACAGAATTTTCTCTACACAGGAGGAACTTCTAGGCCTTTTCTGGCTACAAGAATTCCTTTAGTCTCTGTTTGAAATGCCTCCCTTTGGAAAGAGATTTGTTTAAATGTTGCTCCACACGCTCCAGCCATGCATGTTCCCTTTTAGTCTCAAAAGGTGTTTCTGACTGTTTAATTACCTTTACTGTTAAAATGTGTATTCCACTCAAATTTGGATTTAAAGTTAATAGTGTGGCTAGTGTTAGTTTTATCTGCATGACTCAGATGTTCTCTTCTCAAACTACTGTCCCTGTGATGCTGCCCAGAGCTGTCTCCCTGATGAACCCCATAAACCCATTTCTTCAAGCATGTTTTGAGGCTGATGCTTGTTTCTTGTGCTTGTGGTTCCTCTTTCAAATCTATTTTTCCGTATCAATCTTGTTTTACTAAACTAAGTACAATCGTAGCTCCCCAGCAACAACAACAGCAAAACTAAAAACCAAATAGAATGGTAAACCTGGTTATTTTCTCCTTGATTCTGGGCCTATTTACTCAAATACTGCATAAGCCATCAACATAACTCTGAGACAACTACCAGGACCGTTCTCACTCCCTGAGGTCTTGGTATTTGGCTAGCAGAAATACATTTCTGCTGCATTCATTAGGTCAGTCACTGAGTCTGGATCAACTGAAATATGGTCATGAACAGGATTTTAGTAAACATGGATTCACAGTGGATATATATCGGTACAGGAGAGTCAGTCTGGTTTGAAACCCACAGCAAACCTGGGCCCGGGAGCCTCAAGCTGCTATTCTGTTCCATCCTGGCAAAACAACGAGGTTTTAGATGGCATTAGGGTTTACAGGCGTCTGGCAAGGACAGTGAGTGCAAACGAGTTAATCTGGCGACTCCGTGTCTAATTCTTCTGTGCGGCGGTCGGGCGCAACATAAAAAATTAAATGGGTACATCCTCCTCATCGCTCCATGCGGACGTGCTCCGCACCTGCGGAAGTGGGGAGGCGAGTGAGGGGACACTTGAGGTAACCCCGCGCACACCGCCTGGTGTGCGGGGCAGGGTTCCCGGAGCAGCAGCCCCCGGGGAACCCGCCGGGGCCTCGCTCCAGAGCATCCCGAGCATCCCGGGCGGCCGGCGCTCCCCGGCGCGGCGGCGGGGCGGGGCTGCGGGAGGGCCCGGCCGCCACCGCCCCGAG
>VYXB01003490.1:298-24547 GCA_013397135.1 Pachyramphus minor | reverse complement strand
GCAGCTCCCCCGCAGTCAGCAGCTGGCCGGGGCGCGGCCGCGGAGGGGACGGGAGAGCTCCGAGGGGCTGCCCGTGCTCCTCCATCCCCGCCGGGCCCCGCGGACGGTCCCGCAGCCGCCGGTACCTGCGGCAGGTCGGGATGGCCGTGAGAAGCATCCCGGCCCCGCCGCGGCTCTGCCGCACGCCCCCGTCCCGGGATGTACCGGCGGTGCCGGGGGGATCACACCTGCTCCTGCAAGCCGAGCCCTGCGGGCAGGGGTCTTCTAGGAGCAAACCCGAGGCCTGCCCTTGGAGGACTGGCAGGATGAGGCCTTTTTTTTTTTTTTTTTTTTTTTTTTTTGTTTTTTNTTTTTTTGTCTGGCTGGTATTTATATAATATCTCTGCTTAAATGTGACCTCGTCCCTAATTGGAGGCTTCCTTTCTGTTTTCTATGGCAACACTAGGGAACAGACCACTCTGGGGGGCTGGGTGAAAGGAATATCTGCAGACAGTGTAATTTTTCTCTCTTCGTTCCCCATCAAGACTGGTTTGATCTAGTGAATGGGTGAGATTTTGAGAAAAGTTCTTTCCCTCAGCCCTTAAAGCAGTTGCTAGGCCTGCAAATCACTGCAGATTTGGAGGAGCACTAAATTAGAGAGAGGATGAAGTGGACACGGGTTTAACTAACAAGCAAGAATTATTTCTGTTAGGTATTTATGGATTATCAGTCCATATTTACTAGTCTGACTGATGACTTCCATGCACCACACTGCCTAACCAAACAATCCCAAGAAATTATGCTAATTTTAACTGATGATATTTATTTTAAAATGGATACGATTATTAGAAGGAAGTCCTAGAAAATTTTGTAGGGTGGAAGAAAATGAGTCCCACTTCATTCCAAGATTCCTTTTGCTCCATGAGATCTCTGCCCTGTGCTTAGGACCCATTATGTATACACAGTAATGTCTCTTCTTACATGGTTAGTCTCACTGACAGTAAGTTTGATGTGCATATGTATTTATGCAGAAATTGGATTCTGTAATGCTTATTAGGGTCTGCTGTGTTTCATCTCTGTGAGATGCCAGCTTCTTTTTCAGGTTTTCTATGGCAAGGGGGGAATATGCTTTGTGTTGGTTTTCCAAAGCCTGATGAAAATAAATGGTTTTTGATTGTAAGACACACTAATTCGTGATGCATTTAGGCAGGAAGATTTTTATAAAGACTTAAATTCTGCTTAATTATCTTTTGAGATGATGTTTTTGTTCTGCATTGAAAATATGCATGCCTTACTGTTAATAATGCTAAAATGAGTTATTCTGTTACATTAGCTGTGATACTCTGTTCAACTTAGAACATTTGTTTTCAATCTCTGCTCTGTTTGTGTTTCTTGCTGCATGGGGATGACTTTGTTTCTTGCTCCTGCAGTGGTGTGGGATATTTTGAGTTTTGGGTTTTTTGTTTCTGGATGGGTTCAGTGGTTAGGTTGTTAATACAAAGTGAATAGATACTTTAAAAGTTTAAACAGAAGGACCAAGAATCCTGGATCTTCTAGAAGAAGTGATTCTTCTTACGAGTGGAGAGACCACTGTTTGGAGAGGTGCTCTACAAGTTCAAGGAGGCCACCCCTAGAACTCCTTCAATGAGACACTAGGGCTTAAGTTTGCTACAGGCTTAGAAAAGAGTACTGTAAGAGGCCATTGGTGTAGAGATTTCTCTAACATGTTTAAGCTCTCCTGCATGCATATAAAAGCTTTTTATTTCCATTTGCTTTTTGGAAATGCTCTGGGCATCTCTTCACTTAAATGGATGTTCCTTTAGTGTCTTAGATTGTTGTTACTGGAATGCAAGAATTGGAAATACCCTCAAAAGAGGCTGTGCATTGAATCTGAGGTATAAATGAGGCTTGAATTGGGAAGAAATGTCCTCTGGTAAAATGTTAATCTCACTACGAACTGATGGAATAGAGGTTCCTCAGGATTTTTCTCTTAGACATCTATCTCATTCAAGCTCACTTTTTGTTTTCCATAGTTACTACTTTTGTGTCCGCAGCACTATTTTTGTTACAGTTTATCCTGTCAGTTGCTGCTTTTAAATATTATTTGTTAGTATGTAAATGTTTATAATTACCTTCATGTATATTTTTTTTCCCTGTGGAAAATTTTGGTTAAATTACGGTAGAAAATAGATGTAGGAGTAGTAAGTATATGAAGGAAAGAATTGGGCCTGGGCCATATTTCTGGACAGTGTAAGGCCAGATGGCGCTGGCATAAATACATTTCAAGGAACAGAAAATATTGAAGAATGTGAGGTTGGATCGCCCCTTTGTATAGAAGCAAAGTTTGTTGTATGTTGCCTCCATCTAAGAGGAGATATGGGCAGGTACCACTGATTACTGTGTCTTTATTTACCTAGTCATTTATTAATTTTGAATCTAAGTTCTCTACCCACAAGCAAAGAAAACATCAAACTCTTCCTCATGTTCTTGTCTGTAATTCTGATTCTTTTTTTCCTCTCAACTTTCATTAACTCTGTTCTACTTCATTTTGAAGGGACAATATTCACCCTTAATTGCAGCTTTGTTACTGATATGCGCAAACACATTCCATCTCTTTTGTTTTCCATTTAAAAAAGTTCCATATTTAGAACAGTTGCTCATTTATGATACTTATTGCAGTGTTACTCAGCATTAGTAAGGAAAATTGGTTTCATGGTCATTGTTTCATAGTTTATTCACAGGTCACAATAAAATGTTGTGAGTTCATGGTCTAAAAAAGTAGCGGTTTTCCATCTTGGGAAGTCTTCATCCTATATAGAAATTTTGTAACTTACTTCTGTTTAACTTTTGCTAAGATTTTTTTAAAATAGGAAACGTCATCAGCCCTAACTTCAGTTATAGGGAAAATATCTATAGTCGTTCAATAAAAATGGTATAGATTTATTGTCAATGAGGCCAATTGTAGTTTAAACTAATTTTTTATTCATTCTTTTTCAGTGATACTTCCACCCTTTGCACACTATTATAAATCATAGAACTTTATTTTTAGCACAGGGAATGCTTTTTTAGGCCTTTCTTAGTGATTGCTAAAACTTGATTGGTTACTTCCTTGCTTGCAATATTTCATCTCTTTGTTCATCTGATAAGAATGGGAGGTAAAGAGAAACTTCTTCTATGTGCTATGTGATGTCTTCTCCTTTTCCTTTCAACACAACACCAGCCTCATAGATGTGGCATTCAATTCCACAGCTACCTTTGGATCTGATGCATTCTTTCTTTACCATATAGGTTCTAAATCACAAGCATAAATGCAAAGGAAGAGCCAAATATATTTGGGAAGCTTGCACCTGCAGCTGTTAAGTTAGGATTGGATAAGGTGTTTGATATAGTGAGGAATACAGTGTGAATTTTGTTATTTTATTTTTGTTGTTTTGTTAGGCACAGAAACTTGTAGTCACTATGTATTGTTTTCACAACAGGAAAGTATATGTCAATGAACACTCTGTTTTAAGAGAGGGGTGCGTAATACACATTATATAAAAACATACTGTCCCATTAACATGGTGAATAACCTGATAAACTGAAACCAGTTTCTGGAGGTGAAAGTCTGAAAGGGAAGCAAAAATCACTTAAATGGTGAAATGTTTAGAAATAGGGAATGGACCTTTTTATACTGGTTATATCATCCTCAAAAAGCACAGTCAACATTGGTTTGCTTTTTTGCTTTGGCTTTGCTTTGTTTTTAGTGGAAGATGGCTGAAAGGTCCTTTGTTTTGTTCTGATAAGAGAATTTTGATGTAAACATTAGTTAATTTGTTTCCTGCAGATGTTTTTTAAAAACCTATATGTTTAATCTGTGAGCTGGCATTCTGTAATCAGTGTAAAATTAAGAGAGGTGCTATTTATATTATCAACCCAAAGCATATTTGTTCATTTGTTGGTTATTTATTCCTTACTAAATGCTGAATGTAACCACAACTGTAGAGGATCAGGATGTCTCTCATAGCTCTTTGTGGTTTCTGCTGTTTTCCTCTCACTTTCAGTACATCTTAACAACATTGCCCATTTTTTAGCACTCTACCTTGACAGTAAGGAAAATCAGAAACTATGTTTTTCGTATTTCTTACTGCCATTTTAACTTAACTTTCATCTTGGATAGCTGACAGTTGCCCTCCATTTCAGTTGTTCTTGACAAGACATTAGTATTGAATGCTTTTAGTTGCTCTTATGAGAGCTGGTACCTTTCCATTCAGTACGGAAGTGTCAGTAGAGCCACCCGGCTGTATTTCGCAGTTTCACTTTTGATTTGGCACTGATGCTCAGCATGTGCTGCAGATGAAATGCATGGTTTCCTGGGTGTAACCTCGATAAATGGTGTACCTTTGGCTAAAGTCAACATAGTTGCCAGCCTTCTTTATGGGCACTGTCTTCATATCTGATTGCTTTGACTTTGCTATGCAGGTAAGGAGGTGATTTTTTTATTTTCCCCCTGTGAGTATAATGCTCTCAAGTTTAATCCTAACATCATCCATTTATTTTAAGGTGAAGTGGGCCAAGTGGTACGTTGGTGTAATTGAAACTGAGGTGCTATGTTTGTGATTATTACTATTTATATGGCAAGAATAAGAGTGAGCCACTGCAGAACAATCTTCCATGGGTTCTTTCAAAATTACCTTAATTCTCTTCAACAATCAGAACAAGGACTATCTTATCTATCTAAAATAGACTATTTTAATAAGACTTTCCAAAATGTCAGTGATTATGAGCCTGAGATTTTATCTTTCTTTTTTTTTTTTTTCCTGTTTTCTATCTACATCAGTATCCAGCATCTGGTAGCTGTTTATTTACTGCACTGTAATGCTTCTATTTATGCAAAAAAGTGTCCAATATTTTGCATTTCTTCTCACTAGCTTGCAGTTGAATTGCCACCCAAAGGTATAAACCTTATGCTCTTGTGAACTACTGGTTCTCTGAACAAGCTTGTTATCGACGTTTATAAATACTTGTGGCAATGGGATGCGAGTGTATCCTGAGTCTAACCAGGACACATTTCTAGGGTGGAGGTTTTACTTTGTGAGACAGTGGTTCTCATTCTGTCTGAATCCCTAAGCTGCAAATACTTCTATGATTTTGAAGTAACTCCTTCGTGTAGTTCTTTCTGCACTATCTGGTTGTAAACAAGCTGTTGTCCCTACCAGGATGGAGATAGTGTGTTGTGATGTGTTCCTTCTCTAAATTGCTTAGAAAGGAAAGATGAAATCCCAAGAACTTTTTTCCCTATCAAGGTGTAAAGCACCACTGCCACAATGTTTTCACAACGTTTTGACCTTATGTTGATCTATTTGAGTCACATCTTGGCATTTCCCATAGAACAGATCGTGTCTCAATCATTCATTGCTAAGCTTGTCAGGTGTAGACTATATTATAATTATACTCTGCTAATTTAATGTAGCAGACCTTTATTTCTTAAAAAAGAATTTGGTAATTTTTCCTCTTATATCATTTTCTGGATTCCCTGTTTTTTAAGCCAAAAAGAAAGATCTGCAAGTACATTTTAAGCCACTTTCTTATATTGATGTTCTTTTATATTCACTTCTTTTAAGAAAGACCAGAGTGATGCTCTATCTGCACTATGGCAAAAGAAAATAATTCAGTGGACCAGTGAGGATGATGGACTTAATTCTCACAAAGACAGACTTCAGCTTCTCCGTGCAGCATAATCCTTCTCAAGATAATCATCCTATTAGGTTTTCCATGAGGCTTTGGCCACTACCACGTAGAATGGGGAGGGAGAATGGGATGCTGTGCCCCAACACTTAGTGTGTGTTCTGGTAATTCTGAGTATTTCAGTAAAATGGCAAACTCTTACTAAAAAACTTTAATTACATTTGCTGTAGCCTGGTTTCCTACGAAAATGAGGCTTAAATGCTTCTGCCATCTCTCAGTCCCCTATGACTAATTTTTGCATTTGTTGGCCAATTTCAAACTGCGTTTGTAAGAAGGTTGAAGTCTCAAAGATAAATCTGCTGTACCAGAACTCAAGATGTATATACTTGACTGGGAAGGTTAGATGAGCCTTTTTGTATTTTTAATCAAGTTTCACTGATGAATGGCATGAACTCGTATTCTTTGCAATGAGTTACCTTGAAAAATGAGTATTTTTGGACAGTTTCTTTTGTTCATGACATCTCATTATGCCCCCTTATTAATGTTTTCTAGTTTGGTTTGGTGGTGGGTTTTTTTGTTTGCTGAGTTGGTTTGGCTTTTGGTGTGTCTTTGTTTGTTTATTTTTAATGGATTGCCATCATATGTTAAAGTTTCTCAGGACTTTTTAGATTCTACATTCTGCCAGCTGGGAGGTCAATGTTATTACTATCTGTTGCAGTAGAACCCCAAAGCTTTCCTGCATTCAGCTGATTGTACCAACCCTGCCTTTATGTTAGTAATGCATACTCTGATTATATATTATTTTTTGCAGATTTTTTTTTGTCCACTCTGTAAGGAAGCCTGAAATATTTTGAGTTTTCTTTTTCTACTTCTTTTCTGCGTCTTTCTGTAGCCTTTCCTAGATGACTTGCAGCCTAGAAAGTAGATGCCTATTTCTGCATCACAGAGGGGAACCATGACCACAACCACGCTTAGATACATGAGCTAGATTTAGACTATCTATTTTAGCAAGCTATTAGGAATATAGGTATTGAGTAACAAAGCTGTGACTTTTAAGAGTAAAAACAGTAAATGCAGAGAATTTTGTGTCCATTCACAACTGTGCACTCAGCAAATACTCCAAGGATTACCATACAGGTAATGTGTTTGCAGAGACAGTGTATCCGACTCACCAGGTGAAATAGAAGATTCCTGCATACTGGCAATATAATATAATTGCATAATGATGACAGACTATGCTTTGCAAGGGGATGTATTGGGGATGTGTCTAATTTAAACGGCATTTAAGCTCTAATCAGAGTACTTAGTGTTCTTAATGTATATATTGTCCAGGAATTGACAGATGCTAATCCTTGAAACAGCACAAAAGCAACACAGGATTTTAATTATTTGCTGTTTCCTCACACGAAGCAGAGGAATATCTAAAACCTTTGGAAACATGTGTCCCCATATCACTTGAGGTAATAAATACTGTGCAATTCTTACAGATTTAGATCTGTAAATCTAAAATCCTGTTGGATGTCAGTGAAGCAGAACCTTAAATGTCATGATTGTCAAGAATGATAATTCTCATTTCCAGAAAAAAACCCCCAAATATACCACACATTTGCTCTCTCATATCCAGTATTTCCAGCTTTTGTGCATCTGATGCAAAAATGCATTGCTAGTTCAGCTGCCACAATCAGCTGTAACTGGCATGTGGAGTAAGGGAGCTGGAAAAAATCCATGGTCCTGCACTGGAATGCAGTAATTGCCAGCTCCTTACTGGGAGGTGGGATCAAATGTGTGAATCTGTCACAGCATGAAGATCTGTGGAATAACTCTCCTGCTCTAGTTATTTCAGATACTCTGAAATAATTTTTATTGGTTTACAATATATTGGGAGAGGGAAGAATTAAAATGGATGAGGCTTTCTGAACTGTCTGTAAGAGAATAACTATTTGGTTGGTTTTCATGTGAAAACAAGTCTGAAGAAGCTGTATTGAAAGTAAGTAAGTCAAGAATTCTGAGAAAGATGCAGGAGATGAGTGAGTTAAAAGAGTATGCTGCAGAGAAAATAAGAAAGAGTGGGTGTCTACGTAGGAAGCTTTGTTGATGTCAAAATGCTACATGTTCTTATTTTGTTGTGCTTTTTCATGGTGGAGGAGTGGATGTTCTGCACATGCCATTCTGTTTTCTGATTTAACTTTTTTTTTATGTGGAAGGAATCATTAAGTATGAGATACATTCTTTAGCAATGAAACTGCACAATGTGAAACTCTAATTTTTGTGGGGTTTAAATTACACAAACTATTTTTTCATTTTCCTCTTTTGTATTGCTTGAGATACACCCCACCCCATAGATGATAAAACTGTTTTCATGGCTTCTCTCTTGAAAAGGCTCTAGTTTTTTTAAGTAGAAAAATAAAAACCCTTTTGATAATGACTGGTTTGATTCTAATCTCAGTTGCAGTCTGTATAACATGGATCTATCATCCATATATCCATCAACTTTATTGCATGTGTTCTGAATTTACACTGGATGTAAATAACAACTAGTCAAGGCAGAGAGACTGACAGTGGTAGTTGCACTCATTGTGACCGTGACCTCTGTGCCTGGGAAGAGCTGCTACGGTTTTGGTGCTTTGATTACATATATATCATTATTTAATCTGCAGTAAAGTTTAAACACTGGATTTTTTCCCTAGCTTTTAGCATGGCCTGTGCTGAAAGTGTTTCTGACTGATAAAACCTGCCCTGAAAAGTGGGACTGTAAGTTGGTATTTGTACATATTCTAAGGATGTGACTTTGGGGCCACCGACCAAAATTTTAGTAAGTGATGAAGTGCTCAGACATTCTTCTATAGTATTTTATATAGATATATGCATATATATATCTGTTAATAAAAAACTAACACAGTACAGTTGTGAATTAAAATGTGACTAAATTCAATCAAGTTGTCATGTAGTTCTGAGACTCATTAAACTTACCTGTGAATATCTGTGTCACAAAGCTTTATATCATCCATGCCTGTGTTATTAGGACTCTGTTGGTTGTGCTTAGTTTTGTTGTCAGTTCAAGAGCTAAGCCCTTCTCATTTTAACTGCCCTAGAACTTCTCCCTTAGCATTTTTCATCAAGCTTCACTATTTCTGGGGAGCAATAGTCTTCATTCACTGATGTGTTTGACTTTAGCTGCATGTGTTCTCTGAGTCTTTTCTATTTGGTGGCAGACGTCAGGCCTGGGTGATGTTGTCCAGAAGGTGGATTGATTGTGTAGAAGGCACTGGAGATGCACAAGCAATTCTCTGCTTGATTCTGAATCTCGGCGTTGTTGATTGGTGTGATTTTGCCAGTAGATTCTTGATAGACTGACCCTTTGTGTGCAGAACAGGTGGTACATACTTATTGAATCCCAGTCCCAAGTAGATTTTGGATTACAAGAAATGATTGTGCCTTTGATGCAGGGGAATTCTTAAAGTGTGTGCATGCAATATTTCCCTCTCAAATATTGTGCATAGGGTGCTGAGGTCTTTTTATCTGGTTTTGGCAAATAGGATTTAACTTTCTCTAAGTAACAGATTGTCTTTGTCAATGTTTTGAGAACTTTCTTGTTAGTTTTTGCTGTGGCTTGTGAATCTGTGCTTGGCTTCAAGGTGTTTGGTGGAAACACTGCATGCCACATGCATTTAGTGGGCTGGAGGCACTGTATACAAACACCATTGGAACATGATCATGGACATTGCTGACCTAATTTTAACTTACTATGTAAATAGCACGTATGCTGCTCCAGAGGGAAAAAAGACCTCACTTTTTATCTTTGTAAAAACCACTGTTACGGAGATGATAAACATTTCATCTTACAGTAAATTTTGAGGAGGTGACACTCAGCCTGATTGTGTCCTGAATCTGTTGAAGCAAACTGCAGGCCTGTTCTCCATATGAGCTTTAGCAGGATCTCAACTTAGACACCTGTGATACACTGGAGTTACCTTGTCTTGTGACTCTTCTGGGGTAACACATAAAATTGATTGGCTGGTCAATCAAAAGATCAAGAGGAAAGAGATGGCTTGTAGCATGTGTTAAAATTCCTGAACAAGGCTTCTGTGACTATTAATAATTCCGCCTCTATGGAAAACTGTCCAGTCATTCCAGATTTGTTTCCTCTCTTTTTTCAGGTAAATGTTTTCAGTACATCTGAACTGAGATGTTATGGCTCATTGACAGCAAAACTGGTTCCTTTTGCAATCTGGTTTTGCACACCCACTCACAATCCTCTGACTGCAGATCCCCTGGTTTGTTCCTGCTTTCCTCTCCTTGCCCACTTCTGTCCTTTTGAATTACAGCCAGTATACAAGACCAAATGCTCTCTAGCTTGACATCCCTTTATAGAGACTTCATCCAGTCCATTAAGGACTATTTATGATTTAACATATTTTTGAAGCCTACCCCAGCATCATCTTCTCTGCTGTATCAAAGCTTTTAGATCACACTGGAGCAGCAGGTTCTGTGATGCACTAGTTAGCCAACATTCTGCAATGTGTTATCTAGGGTTGTTTGATTTAGGTGAGGAGGATGTTGGAGAAATGGTGCCAACCGTGTGGCTGAAGACTTAAATGCTGTTTAAATACACATAAATTAATAAATAGCTGAGTCCAAGAGGAGTGTGGGAAATGAGTTGCAGGAAATCCTGGCTTGTAGAGCTGTACAGTGGCACTGAAGACTGTCAGCCCTTGATTCGGTCATGTGGGCTTCAAACTTGACGGGGTAATACCCCATACAGATATAAAAGTGAAGCTTTATCCTACAACCATGGCAAGCAGAGGTTCAAACACAGCTCTAGATCTGAGGTATCTTTTCTGCATGCTGTTAGTATTACTTTGGCTAATAAACAGCTTAGAATAAGCTTGCAGTATTGGTCTCAATGGGACTGTCAGGTTAAAATAATGTTTTGTTTTTAGCAATTTACAGTTTCAAGCAAATCAATTAAATATCAAAGCTTCATTACTTAAGCAATTCAATTAAATTTTGCATTTCTTTCTCTGGTTATGTAATGTTGGAGTAGACTGCTGTGGTGTTTGTGTTGAAAATCACGTAAACAATTATTTTTTTTTTAGTACAAGGAATTAAAAAAAGAGAGCATTTCTAATAACACTGGGAGGCACAGGGACCTTAACCTGCAGAATATGGCCAGACTTGTATATTTGTGTGGTATGCCTTGGGTTTACCTGTAGTGATGCTGCACAATGCAGTTCAGAGTTATGTCTACATTACTGCAACTAGCAAACAGACAATCTGCCAGCTGGATCAGAATTTGACTCTGCTTCTGTTCCTGACTATATGTGGGGAATAATAGTCTCCGTGCAGAGATTTATTTCTTCTTTAATGCCAGGGGAATTTGATTTGCTGCTTCTGTGTTTGGAGTACTGGGTATGAAAGTATGTCAAGGAGACAAAACTATCATCCTGTTCCTGATAAGGCAGAAAGCAGTGTGCTCAAAACTGGTGGTTGTTTAGCTATCCTTCTGCCTATCCACATGGGAGGAAAGGAATAAAATCTTTTGTCGTCCTTCTACATGAGATACTGAGCCAGCAGGAAAATGGCACGTTCATAGTGTTGTCTGTAAGTTGGAGCTGAGCTTTGTGTTTTCTAACATGGCTAAAACTCATTATATTTTTAATAAGTAGAATTTATATTCTGATGTTTCATGTCTCTGTACAATAATCTGCATATTATTGTATACTTAGTTGATACACCTCCTCTTTTTTCGTCATAGCATGATTTCTCACTCACTGAAGTTTTCTTCCTTCTTTATTCATGAAGTACATAAGCCTCCTGTGTAACTTGAATTTCATCTTTTTCTGATATATGTTTCATTCTACATTTCCTTTTTGCATAATTGCTTCTTTTCTTCTGTTGAGATTATCTGCCTTTGTAGGAGAGACTATACATTTCAGTCTGCACAGATCATCTATATGTGCATTTGTGTAATGCACTTTTATGAATATTCATAATGTCTTTATATTATGCATTTTTAATAATGCATGTTAGTAATTAGATTCAAATTTACCCTTATAATGCCAAAGAAACGTATTTTATAACTACTTTACTAGTGCTAAGCATGGAATTTCTGAATTCAACATCAGCTTTTTGCTTGAAGATCATGTCATGTTGGATTACTTTAAATTTACAGAGAATTTACAGTGTTTTTGTTTAATGATTTTTTTGCTGAATTACCCTTACACTAATAAAAATTACCTTTTTTCTCTTTAAATAGCAAGCTACTTATTTTCTAATTTCTGATTTTTGATTTTAGTCAGCTTACTACTAGCTTACTACTTCCTTTTTCTCTCTGAGTGTAACCACCCTTCTAAATTTTAAGTATGTTATAAATTTTTTATTCAGAGTTTGAGGCTCAGTCAACATGCTGAGTCATTGTTTAAATGCCAGGTTTTCCACTGATTGTACTGTTTGCTTCTTGGACATACAGATTAGCTTTCTTGAGCTTAGAATGCTAAAAGTCAGTCTTTATCGAAGCTGCATATATAGAAAATTGTCTTTCAGACTTTCCTTCTCAGTCTTTCACCTCATTGTGCAGTCTGTGATCTACACAAGGTCCTAAGTGAATCGTGCTTGTGAGATGGTTCAGTGCCTGGCCCTTTTTGTGCAGTTCATCTGAATGACCAGGGCAACGGAGGAGGATTCAGGTCTCCCTCTCTCTCAGACTGAGCTGCATTAAAATTTATGTGTTTCATGTGAACAACCAAGCCAATACCAAATTTTCTGATAGAATGGGGTACATAATTTGTTAGGTTTTTTCCCTGTCATCAAAATATTTAAGTAAAATAAATGTAAACTGTTTATCTCTGAGGCACCTCATTGTTTCCTTTGTAAAGAGCCAAATTAGTAAAAGAACTTTCCACTGGACTTTAGCTTTAGCTTGGCAGGGAAATAATAAGCATTTGAAGCCAAGATACTGTGTTTATGGTCTATTGGCCTTGTTTGTTTTTGGGAATGCCATGGTATAGTCGCTGTTCTCTGAATTTTAAAATCTGTGGAATAGATATAATAACAGAGAAAGGCATTCTACTGCCCCAGAGAAAATGTGATGATCAGAAACTACGTCTTTGAATGGCATTTTTAGTGCTTTTAAATGCTGTTGATATACAATATCAACAGACACAGTGTAGGTAAAGCAACTAATGACACTGAAATTCAAATTATGTTTATACATATATCATTTTTGCATTACAATAATTTTTTGAGATGAACTTCAAGCTAAGAACCCTCTAAACACAGCCAAATCTAGAAACGACATGTACTGAAATGCGTGATTCAATGACAAATTGTAATGATTAATTCTTAACTATTTCTTCTGTTTGTAGTTGGGCCTCCTTGTTTCCTATATCGCTGTTTTGCATTTCATACTGTGCTTGATTTCAAACAGTTCTGTGATTGTATTTGGCAAGGTGTTTACAGTAGATGACTTGGGTCTAAAAGCATGTTCTGAACAGCTTCATCCTTTTCCCTTATCCTTTTACCATCTACCTTTTACACACAGCTTGTCACTACAGCTGTCTTTCAGCTAAGCTGCTGTTAGCATTTCATTAATGCCACTTTTGATCAGTGGGGCAGATGTTGCCCAGTGACCAGCACTCACCCCGGCCCCCACGGATCCCCATGTTCCATATGTGCCTGGCAGGCAGGTGGCTGGATGCAGGACTCTCAGCTGGGGAAGCCCGACTCTCAGCGGATGCTCTCTAAAAGATGAAGACATTTCTAAGATGGATGAACATTCTTGTCGGTAGATTTTCAAGGCAAAAGAGGCCACTGTGGTAATAACTCACTTAACATATGATTCGAGTCCTGAAGCTTCTTTCAGTAATTTCTGCATGTGTTCATTGACTTGTAAATATAGGCATCTGCTCTCTCTGTGAATGCTCTAGTGTCAAAGAATTTATCAATTTCTTTACTTATCTAATTCCATTCACTAGTTATTCCCCTGCCTCAGGAATCTCTTCTTAGTAACACTGACTATGGCTGTGTACAATGCAAATAAAGATAAAGTTTCTGTGTTATAAATATGAGCTAAATTAGGCAGAAGTTTATTTTTAGGTTACTGATTATATTGATGATTGCCATGTTTAACAAGAGTGTTCTTTGTGCCGTGCAGCAATTTTTACAATGAAATTGTATTCTCATCATTGAGTTGACATGAAAGAGCAGGGAACTTGCTGGCAGGCATATCTGGGTTAGGCTGCAGTAACTCATTAGAAAATCCTAAATAGGATTACATAAATGGGACCCTATCTTCTCAGGTTAAATATAGTTCTGTAGTTTAATCTAATATGTGGCTGCCATAAAGACTAGGTTGACTGGTAGTAGTAGCCTGATTTGTCCACCTTTTCAGTTCTGTGCTTAAAAACAAGACAATGAAAACATAACAACAATTCACAGGTGAATCTTTCTTTAATGGAATTCATTGTGAGTTTATCACTGTTATTTAGGTTGTCTTGTTTTAAATGAAAATATCAATTAGCAAGTCAGGTTGGAATAAACTTGAAATATATACATCACATTTTTCAGTAATCTATTTTTTCTTTAATCAAGTTATAAAAAGAATTTCTTAATTTTACTGGTTTAGGCTTTAATCTTGAAGGGTGCTTCAGCAAAAATACAGATCATGTAAGTTATAAAGATCTAGAAAATTAAATGTATAATTTTTTATTATATCACAATCACAAAGAAGTAAAGGAAATATATTCAATATATAGGCCTCTTTTTTTGAACTACTAGATCTACATTAAAAATATGAACTGAGCCATGAACTCCTAGAAGCAGTGTTCCTTAGTAAGAGGATAAATATTATTTTTTTAATGTTATTGCTCTAAACTTGTGTCATTATTTATAAGCACCATTTTCTAGGGACATTATCCATCACTTCCAGTTTCTATTCAAAAGGTTGAAAAAAACCTCCAAAAAACCCAAAACAAAATCCACAAATGCCCTTTTCCTAACATGAGAGTTCAGGTAACTTCTAATAATATTTATTTCTCTGTAGGGTCTTACCTTGACCTGCAGTCAAAAAAATGATTTTTTTTCATAGGGAGAATGCACATTTGTGTGTGTTTATTTATATGGGCCTGTATATGTTACTGGTTATACACAGCAGTCAGATGGATTGAAAAGATTCTTGCCTTTGCCTTGATTTAACTTTTTGATTTTAAAAATCAAAAAAAGTGTTGTTGGCACTGTGATACTCATTCTGACAGCATGAGTATGAATTAGCTGCTGGGTGAGCTTTTGGGGTTCTGAGAAACCTGGTCTAGCAGAAAGTGTCCCTGCCCATGGCAGGGGCATTGGAACTAGATGACCTTTAAGGTCCCTTCCAATCCAAACCAGTCTTTGACTCTAAGCAGCACTGAATTTTATGGTGCTGAACTCTTCAACTGCTCCCTTTTACACCGTGAGCTGCATTTCTTAGTGTAGTATTGCATTTTATTTGTGAACATGTAGGGGCACAGCAGAGGTAAAGTTATGTTCTGTTCCAAATACAAAGTCACTGCCATGTCTGTTAGAGGTGCACATGCACATCTAGAACTGAGCATGGTCTGGCATGAGTGAAAGCCTTAGCTGAAGACATGAAGAGCATAATTCATATTCACAATGGCTGGTGAATTTTTTTTTCTCAGATAAACTTGTATAAGGTCATAGCATGTCCGCCAAGTACAGTCCAGTTATAAGTTCAAGTTATAGTACTAAACTTATTTTTTTTAAAAACAAATCTGTGAATATCTGGGCATCTCAGTATTTTAATTCACTGCCGCAGTAAATTTCCTGCGTTTTATATGTTGTTGCACTCTAAACAGATGATTTACATTTGTAAGTTACTGAGGACATAAAACAGTTATTTTTACACTCTTCATTTTAATTATGAAAAAGAAATTATTTATTGGTCTTAAGTTTTCATTTTAAAGACTAGGGGCTGTAGAAGTCATACTTGGTATATGTAGAATAAACCAAAGTCTAACAGAAGATAGAAACACCTCACTGTTTTTATGACAGTCTTCTAAAGACAGAGATAAAGTTACATCATGCATTATAAGTGTTAAAAGCAAGGACTTTTGTAAGTAATGCAATTAAAAACCAGTGGTAAGACTGCTTCTTATTAGTGTACACATTGCTTGTAAGTTTGTCAATATTGCAGTTTTTCACTCTCTTCACCACATCTTATGGGACAAATTTTTGACTGATAAATGTTTTTGGGGTATCTCTGAGTTTTTCTGGTGAAGGAAGCTGAGACATCTTGGAACAATAGTAAGAAAATATGCTGTTCTGCTAAATAACTATGAGAATTTAGTACTTGAGGCCAAGGGCACCTTGATGTAAGGTGTTTTCAGTACAACTTTTCTAAATACAGTATCCAGTATCAGTGCTGGGGAAAATGTGGAGTATTTTAAAACTTGTAGGGGAAAAATATACTTGGCTATTGCAACAAATTCTGTTTCCATTGACTGCAAACTTCTTTTTTAATCCTCAGCTATAAGGCAAAAAACCCCTCACAAAAACAACATCAAAACCATCAAAAAACCCAAACAAAAAACCACCACCACAACCCCCCCAAAACCAAAACCAACCAAACAAAAAGCCCTGAAAAATTAAAAGGTTTTATTATAATTTTTTTTTAATTATTATTATTTTTCCAGGCACAGATCAGCATTTTGGAAGGACTTCTAGTTAACCAGTAAATTTTAAACAATCTTGACTTTTTGTTTTCTTCCCAGAAAAAAACTTCTTAGATTGCATCTGAAAATACAGCTAATACTTCCTTAGCTTCCTCTCAAATTTTAGTTCTTAGGAACAAGGACTACCCTGTACTATTAATTCTATCTTTGTTGTCAAGGCAATAAATGTGATAATGCAGCCAGTATGTTCTAGCATGTGTTAAAAGTATTGTAGACAGGCGACATATGCTTTAACAAGATGTGGCTTTGCTGGTTTGAGTCCATCTCTCCTTGAGCTTTTTATCTGTACCAGCTTAGGTTGGTTTTTTTCATCTGGATGAGACCCTTACAGTATTTTAACAGCTGTGTTTTTGATCCCTAGATGAAGACGACATGTTTGTGTGACAAGCAGTCCCATTTTCAGCTAGGATCTCCTTGCATTTCTGGAATTTCAAGTAATAATAATTTTTAATGGTATAAATAATTTACTTTGTCCAGATTAACTTTGAAATTGATTGTTTTTCAACTTGCACATTAACTCATCTCTCCTTAGAGGGTCTATGTTTAATACTTTGATAGATGCTCTAGAAGTAAGTGCTGTAATAACAAAATTATTGTCAGACAAATTTTAATTTTGGAGTATGCAAATGAACACAAATTGCCCTCTACAGTCTGTGAGGAATTCAGCATCTCTCTTACTATCAAGATGTTTTGCAGGTGTTACTATAAAAATAGCTTCCTTCTATCAGAAGTCAGTCTACCTAATTTACATTTTAAATTACTAAGAGTACAATGTTTGCCTGAAATATGACCCATGCCTTATAATTAGGGTTGTACACTCACAAGTTTTATATTTAAGTTAGAAAATGTGGAGAGGAGCTGTAAGAGAATGGTTTGTAAGGTCAGCAGTGACAGGGCAGCTGTAATTCTGTCTGGAATTTCCCAGGCAGAAGAATGTGCAGATGCACTGCATTGAATTGCCATTGCCTGCCCTAGGTGGTTACTAAATGCATCAGATTTACTGTTTTCATGGGCAGTAACTTCTGTTTCTTAGAAGCCTCGGCTTACTCACTATGCATTACATATGTACAGAGCTTTAGTCCAGATTTTTTTTATATTACTGGCAAGTATGCAAACTCTTTCTAAGCAAGAAAAGTAAAAATGTTCAGGTAAAATCCAGGTCACTGCTGCCTCGCAGTGTGTTGTATATCTGTAGTTCTGAATGGCCCTTGCTGTGAGACAGATCTTCTCTAATGCTTTGTGCTGACTATTTCATATCTGTGTCTTGCACTTGGTGGTGATGCCACAATTAGAATTCCACTGAATTGGAGCACTTATGAACAACATTTTATTAGTGTGAAACAAATTTTATTTATCTATTTAGTTATGAATCCCTCTCTCAAGATCATTAAATAACACCTGTGTACATCTGTTTATCTGAGTTTTTTTGCTAAGAAGGCTGCTCATGGTGGTGCTCCACTTTTTCTGGTATCAGATTATGTGATAGTTGTAAATATACTGGGTCAGTGGACACGCATGGATTGTGGCTTTGTGGATTTGTTTTCCCCTCACCTGAAACCAAGCAGCATACTCTTTGTTAAAATTCCCAGATCATAGTGATTTTATTGAGCCAGAGAGAAAGAAAAGCAAAGCAATATTATAGCATGGACATAAACCTCTGATTTATCTAAAAGTATGAGTGACAAAAAGAGCAGCAACTGAAATGTGTAATGGGCTTAGCACTGTATATGTTACCTTTGTAGCATGCTGTTGTCTCTCTGTAGCTTCCAACATACTTTTGCTGAAATACCCTATAGGGTTTGCAGCAATGCAGTGTGTTTCTCCATTGTCATTCTGAACTCCTTCTTCCCTCTGCTACCCTTCTTTTTTTATGATACTTTGAAAAAAATAAACAAACAAAAAAAACCCCCAACCATCCTTTCTTCTCTGTATTCCTTTTACGTTTTGAATTTCCAGGCCTCTGAGCCAGGAGACATGCTGTTATGTATGCATGCTCTGTTCTCAGCTGTCTATGGCTTGGCACCTGTGCTGCTGTTGGAGGCAGGACACTGTGCTGGGTGGGGCTGAACCCATCTACACCAGGGTGGTGGTTCTTAGCAGCACAAGATCCTTTGGTCTTTTTGTAGAGCTTGGGAGAGGCCATCTACAAGTCTTGGGTATAGCAGACATATTGATGGTTCATTTTAGTGGACTCATATGAATATGTGGAGTCACAGGAATAAATAAGATAAATTAAGGTGCAATTATAAGGCGGAAAGGAAGACAACAGGCCATACTATAAAAATAATAATAATAATTACTTTTAAAAAAAAAATTGAGCTGGGAAGGACCTATGTATTGGAAAAGCACAAAGGAAATGAAGTTTTAAAACTCTTCTACAACTCTTCTATATCCAAACAATTTCTTCTTCTTCTTCTGGAGTAATAAAACTTTTCCATAACCTATGCTCAGTCTCTCATAGGCTCAACTGCTGGCTTTCATTCTCTGCCCTGTACCCTCAGGCTGCAGCCTTCCCATTTCCTTCCTGTTCTCAGAAAAGGAAACCATATCATAGTAATGTCCTGATTACAATCTTTTTTAGTTTATCTTTTCAGAAGGGTGTAAAATAAAACAAGTTTAATTTTTAAAGGTCTCTTCTGAGACACAACTTGTCTTTTTCTGGTCTGTTTTACTTAGCACTAGCATCTGCC
The DNA here is from genome assembly GCA_013397135.1 of Pachyramphus minor. Taxonomy (NCBI): domain Eukaryota; kingdom Metazoa; phylum Chordata; class Aves; order Passeriformes; family Tyrannidae; genus Pachyramphus; species Pachyramphus minor. The sequence continues at coordinate 5,487 of VYXB01003490.1, read as the reverse complement.
CATTTCTGTCCTTATTATATCATATTCACTTAGTGCCATAGTCTAGTAACTGCAGTGGTGGTGGATCAAGGGTTGGACTTGATGATCTCAGAGGTCCTTTCCAATCCATCTGATTCTATGATTCTATGAAAATCAAGTCATATCATTGCTTTTTCAAATATCTCTTCAGTTTTCTTTTACATTATTCTATAAAGGACTTGCAGGTATTGGAAAATCCAGCAGTATGTGCAGAATACTTTTCAGTGCCCGAATAAATTAGATTGTTGCTCTCTCCTTAATCCCTCCTCTCTTTAGAAATCTCTGTAGTGTTTCTAATAAAGGGTTCAAAGTGGAAATTCTTGGAACTGTATGTACCTCTTTAGATTTAAAAAATCCGTTTTCCAAATGAATCCATTTGCTACAAATATAAAGGTATGAGGATACAGATGTCAGCAATGGAGTAAATTAAATGGTCTTAATTTCTTTCTCCAAACTGTTGCCTTGGAGTTTTTGATTTTTTTTATTTTTTAAAATTTTTATAGACTTTAGAAGTAGTTATACAGTGAATNCGACCTTCAAACCCAGAACTTTGGAGGAACTCCAAGGACTATATGTGCTGTGAAGAAGATGAAGATGAGGAAGAGAGGGTTCTAAAGACCCAAGACTCAATTCCCGAGGGGGTGTGCCAGGGGGCCAAATAGGGCAGAACTGGGGTGGGGGTAGACTAAAAATGATGAATAGAAAATGCCGCCTTTTAGGCAGGAACTCTGTCTAAAATCAAAATAACCTCAATGTCATTCCTTGGGTCTGTTTGCAACAAGCTGTAAAGTACAATTCATTGCATTTCTCATAATTTTTTACAGCTATGTCTAATTTTATACTTTCAGCTAGATCATCAGCAGTATTTACAAATAGCTGGAGAAAATGATCACATCTATTTGGCCATGTGTTTTTAAATTTAAAAACACCCCTTGTGAGCTGTAGGATGTTAAAATTTCCTTAGATATTTAGTAAGCAAAAGTGGGCTACTGATACAGCTTAGGCCTTAATTTTATAAGAGTTTTGGAAGTCAACACTGCAATTGAATGAGGTTTTCCAACTCCCCTGCCATACCCAGCTTCTTTTTACTCTGCCAATCTCTCCTTTGTGCTGGCTCCAGCATTTTTCAGATTATGAGATGAATTGTCTCAGAGAGAGCGATAAATGTGAAAGATATGGAGAATGAAAATGCCTCACTTTTAGCTTGAATTGGTTCTCTCTTTTGGCTTATCACAGCTGTGCTGGCTCAAGCTAGAAATATTTTTCTTTATGATTTACATTGACTTAAAGTGTCCTGAAACTATGGCCTTAATTGCAGCATGTAGCATAAGGAGTGTCACTTACATCCTTCTAGGGATTGCCTCTGATAGTGCTGACCAGAAACTTCTCCCAAGATTGTATTTTCTTCAGGTACATGCCTCAGCACTCATCTTTTGAGTCCTTTTTTCTGCTGTTCCTAATGACCACTATGCCCAAGAGCAACAGGGAGATGTGACCTAATCACTGATGCTCCACATCAACCCTTGCTAAGTTTAATCATTTTCACTGCATCTGTTCTGAATTCTGTGACAAGTGTTTGCTTCTGCGAAGCTGAGATTGGTGGTAGGGTGTTGAACCTGACTGCCTGTGTGCAGACACAGCACCGGGTCATACTTACGTGACTATCCATTAGTGCTGGTCTAGTGAGGAGATGGGGAAAGGCTGTATGCACAAAGACATTGAGTTATGCAGATTTAAAGGTGAAATTCTTGAAGTGTCTGCATAGTAACTTCGCCTTTGGAAGAGTCTCAGTTTGTGTGTCTACAGCTCAGGTGTTAAATTTTTCCAAGTTTTAATAGAGACTTTGTTGCTGAACCAGTCACTGTTCACCAGCCTTTAAATTAATCTGTGTTCCCAAACGGGACCAAGTCAGTAAGTGCTTCTTAGTAACGTATGCCGGCAAATTGGTTGCCTTAAGAAATGCAATTACAGGATTTTTGCTCATAAATGCCATCAGAGGAAGAGGTAGTAGAGTCCTTTTCTGTGTTTGTAGAGGTCTTTTGTTCAAATCAGAACTAACCCTCATAAAAAATATTACAGAATGCCAGTTTTCTATTGAAACTAGGTCACTTTGTATAAAATAATTAAAGATTTATTGGTCCTTAGGGAAGGACCTAGATCTCTAGACTAATGTTTGGGGCCCTAAGTGGAGAAAAATGAATCAGTGATTTGCTGGGCAAGCACTGCAATCATTATAATTTGTGTGAAGTGCTGTAAAACATAAAAAAAGTTAAAAAGATTGCCACCTGCTTTATTTTTTAAGAAAAGGTTATGGGGAATTGAACTACAAAAGAGGATTTAGAGCTGTACCAAGTGGAGATACCTGCCTTAGGAAATCTTAGTCACAGAAATACTCCTTATTGTCTGTTTTCTGTTGAGGATTGTATAGAGAGGAAAAAGTGAACTTTCCCATTTATTCTACAGGTAGAGGAATGACCAGAGGCTGCATATTCTGGATGTTTTCTGATGCTGCAATTGCCAAACCCCTCTGTGGATATACCCTGGAATCATTAATTTCAAATTATGTAAGACAATCACCATTATCACATGGTGCACCTACCTTCCAGCAGTTCAGTGTGCTGCCACCTCAAATATTAACAATAACCTTGAAAGTAGAAACCATGTCTATTTTTCTTCCTTCTCAGTAGCAACTCTGGACACTGTTGGAAACCTTTACTATATATCTCTGAAATGGGCTTAAATGACAGTAAATTGAATGCTGGGAGTACTGATGACCTAAGATGTTTGTTCACTTTTGGCTGATCTGAATTCTCTGGGCAATTGGTGTTGTCCAGAAAAATTGAATTTGTTACCTGGTGTGCAAAAAGCCAATAAGCACACACTTGAGAGAGACTTTAATAAATGATTATTTATTTCATAGTTCATGGGTGCTTGAAGGTATTCCACAAGTCAAGCACCCCAGCTATCAAAACTTTTTACTATTCATACATTTTAGCAAAGAAAGGCATTAATGTTCACAGGCTACAAGATACATAGTTCTGTTTTTAGTTCGTATTCTATCTTCTATTGTTTAACAATTCTCCGGAGTCTCATCCTGATTAGTCCACATGTTCTCTTCTTTTGGGTTGGTGGGTTTCTTGAGTCAGTGGTCCACGAGTTAATGGGCCTCCATCTCCCCCTGCCAGAATTACCTTTTACCCAGTTGGAGCTGATTCAGCACTGTTGCTGAGTTGTCTTTATTAGTTTCTTCCTTATCTTGTGAGTTCTGCCAAATGTCCTTGTGGCCTGTAAATTCTGCATTGTTTGTGCCTGCTATCAGTGGTACATCTTTCTTCCCAGGCTTTGTTAACCTCCCCCTAGGTCTGAGAGCCTTGGAGCATGTTGAGCCCTAAACCTTAATGCAAATGTAATTTTTCTTTCTAGCACCTGGACAATGCTTACACCTTGCTTCTTAGCTGCTCTCTGTTTCATGAATTAAATCTCCTTTCTTGTTGTTTAGGCTTGAAAGTATACAAAATGTATGAAGTACACAAAGATCAAACATCAAAGAACATCCTTTCTTAAGAAAAATTTTTCATATTCCACGTTTTGCAGTGTTGGAATAGCAGAGCCATAATTAAAACAAAACATTATGAGTCATATCAAGGAATGGTAAAAAATTCAATGGCAGCTTCTTTATCAAGTGCTCATTCATTCATTCATTAATTTATTCACATTAAGCATGTTTAAAAAGGCAGTCTGCTAAGTGACAGCAGTTGGTGATGGTTCTCATCTACAGCAGAATCCCAGCAAGTAAAACAAAGCAATGTAACACTGACTGTTATAAAGAGAGGACTTGATGCTATCACAGATTTTAAAGTTTTCTTATTGCTCTCAACAGTCAACCAATTAATGTGGGTTTTTTGTACCTAATTTTAAATTAGCACAGGTACCTATGTACATCAGTATAAAATATTTTCTCTGCGTGCATGAAATGATTTATTTTAGGATTGTTTTGGAGGGTGTTTTTTTCCCCTTCTAGTTGGGAACACCTCATTTTTTTACCCACAAGTCCCAACTGAGTAACTAATTTGAATTAGCTTTCTGAAATGCAGAAAAACAGTAAATATAATTCTTTACAGCTCTCAAAAAATGACACTAAAATAGATTCTCTGAGCATATAAATGCAGCATTTTCTGATATTCTAACACTCCTCTGCTTTATAGAGCTGTACTCTCTTCAGTTTTGTCCTGCTGTAATAATTCTCTCATTGCCTTTCTTTTATGCAAATATTTTAAATTCACTGGAGTCATGGGGAAGGTGGATAAGGTGATTGAATTTTCATTTTCAATTGTGTGTATGTAATACAGGTCACCTCTTCCAAGAGGGTTTGTATACTAAAATAACTTTAGGTTTTTTATTTTTGTATTTTAATTTCTATTATTTAAAGTGAAATGATTTCATTACCACTGATTGGAAATTCTGATTGTACTCTAAAATGTGGTGCAGTTGATCCAACTGAAGGAGCGGATGACATCCAGGGGGACCTCATGAGATTCAACAAGTCCAAGTGCAAGGTGATGCACATGGGATGGGGCAGTCCCAGTCATTAGTACAGACTGTGAGAAGAACTCATTGAGAGCAACCCTAAAGAGAGGAGGACCTGGGGAATCTGGTGTATGAGAAACTGGACATGAGCCAACAGTGTGAACTTGCAACCCAGAGAGCCAACTGTATCCTGGGCTACATCAAGAGGGGTGACAAGGGTGGGGGTTCTGGCCCTCTACTCTGATCTAGTACTCCCACCTGGAGTACTGTACTGGAGCTCTCAGCACAAGAAACGTGTGGACCTGTTGGAGTGGGTCCAGAGGAGGCCATGAAGATGCTCAGAGGACTGGAGCACTTCTCCTATGCCGACAAATTTGGGCCTGTTCAGCCTGGAGAAGATAAGGTTCCTCAGAGACCTTATAGCAGCCTTCCAGTACGTTAAAAGGGGCTTATAAAAAAGGAGAAGGGGGACTTTTTACAGGGCCAGATAGTGATGGGACAAGGGAGAATGGTTTTAAACTAAAAGAAGGGAGATTTAAGTTAAATGTTAAGAAGAAATTCTTTACTGAGACAGTGGTGAGACACTGGCACAGGTTGCCCAGAGAAACTGCGGATGCTCCATCCCTGGAAGTGTTCAAGGCCAC
>VYXB01003488.1:635310-714253 GCA_013397135.1 Pachyramphus minor | reverse complement strand
TTGGGTTTTTTTATAACATATGGTCTTTCAGCTGTAGGGCTGGAAAGCCAGATGTCCTCGGCTCTTTTGGTCAATACAATCAGTTATGCTGCCAATCACGAGCCCTTCAAACACCGCTACAGAAAATTACAGCGAGTTTGCGTTCACATCCTCAGTCTAAACCTATTTACCAGACTCATAATGATGCTCTAAACCAATATCTGTACATTGCCCAGTCATACACAAACTGCTGTATTTCAGTTGTTAAGTAATGGACAGGCAGTGAAGCAGCTGTCAGACATTGCACTGGGTTTGTCTCTCTCAAGCCGAATGACAGAATTTGCCAAGTCATTTAATCAATTTCATACTGGATAAAATCAATCATCTTAGCTCATAGATTTGGTAGCTGGAAAGATTGTGTCATCTGCATTGTAATGCCATACTTTAATATTTTTTTAATTGAAAAGGAAAAGAGCCTTTCCAGTTTCATTTGTGAAGTTTCATTCTCTGTCTACAATATAAGCCAAACCTAATATAAGATTATATTGACAATAAGACATAAAAGCATTTATAGTGCTTTGAAGGAAGGTCACAAACTTTGATTTGCACAGTGGATCATAAGGGTGTGAGGAGGAGACAATAATTTGTTTTATTAAAGTGTGACTTTTATAAGAGCCAACCTCCATTGTCCTTCATTAAGCAGGTTTTCCTTTTGGATAAAGGAAATATTGCCCAATCTGAAACTTGGAGAATTGCCATTCAGAACCAGGGTGTGCCCTCACTGAAGGTGAAGACGTGAGGTTGACTAACGGGGGTAAAGACATCAGGAGGTAAGTACTTGTGCAACATTCAAGCTCAAGAGTGCATTCAGGTATCCAGCCTCCTTGCATGTGGTTGGCAGAAGTCATGTTATTTCATTTTAATTCCCTTTACACTGGGAATTTGTGGGGATTCCGGTGCCCCAGGGTGACCTCAGCAACAGCCTAGAAGGTAAGCCAAGAGCTGAGAATAAACTCTGAGAGAGAAGTAGCACCTTGACTCCCACTTCCCCAGGTGCCTTGCTCTAGGCAGGTGAGGTGCCTTCCTCCTCTCTCTGGGAACTGAAGACAGGCACGCTGCCCAGGGATTTTGGATATTTCAGTTCTTTCACAGGCATTTTTAATTCTCTTCAGAAGAAGGAGGTCTGCAGGAGGAACTCACAGAATAACAGTTGTGCCAGTCATACTTTTCCTCCGTATTGCACATCTTACTAGGAAAGATCCATACAAGTAACCACATATGATTATGCTGGGGAATTTTTTCTACTAGTGTCTTTAATACCTGTTTTCTAGGCTTTTTGATTATTTTTTTTAACACAATTAGCAGTTACTTAAAGTTCTGAACACCTGAATATTAAAATAAATTGACATAATAATAAAATATGCTCAAGATTGGTGTTTTGAGTGACACTCCACGACATCAATGAAATGGGAGCTTTCAGGAGGCAGACAGGCATGAGTTTCCAAGTCACTTCAGAGTGACTTGGAGTTTTGAAGTCATATCAGATCTTGTTGTGCTTTTCCTATTTAATTTGGACTTCATAAAGTCTGTATTACCTCCTGCATGCTTCATAAAGTCCACATCAGGTCCACACTCCAGAACAATGCCACACTTTATAAAGTGCAAATTGGCTATGCAAACTTTATTAAGTATACAAACCTGCTATTAATGTCTAATTACTCCCCAATAGATTTACCATACTACTAAAATGCGTTGCTTTTCATCATGCTCAGCAGCTTAAAATACATTTTGCTTTTCCAATTTCAGCATTTTAATGTTTCACAAGCCAAATAAAACTAGGGAAATGTCAATGAGGTGAGAATACCTGTGTCGTTTGACTCCCTTGGTACAAATATTCAAACACATGGTTTGGTTTACCTCTAACTGTGCAAAGAATCCCCATCATGGTGTTGGGACTATATCTATGCAGAATTTGAGGAACATAAATTTCAGTAAGTTGAATCAGGAGCTGGGATTTTTTCAAAGCATGCAGTTCTGTAGTGAGGATGGTAATGTATGTTTAAAAATTGATATCTGGCATATTCATGAGAGAATGTGGAGCAAATTAAATCTACTACTCTCAGCACCTTGAAGACCCATTTTTGTTGTTGGTTAAAATTTCTATAACAACTACCTGTCATACAAAAATTTCACGACTGCCAGACATTTGCTTGTAACCATGTGCAGCAGAATTGCCTTAGTCTAGAAAGAGAGCCATGCAATGAAAAGAGTTTAACTTAAATATGAGCTTCCTCCATCTCAGACAAGTCCTCTAACCCACCTGGCTGGGGAGCAAAGTGAGAAAAGGCACAATTCCTCCAGGCTAATCTTGTGCTAAGCCCAGTATGGCAGATACATCTGGAGAGTGCAACCACATCTGGCTCTGAAGCCAAGTCAAAAGATTGTCTTTTTCTCATTTTTTTATTGTTGCAAGCTCTGTGCTGAGTTGCTTGGCATTTTCCAGACTTACTCTAAGCGTCTTCAGTAACGAACATTCAGATAAATTTGGAAGTCCTCTGAAGAACTGTGAGTGTTGTGAATCTCAGCATAGATCCTATTGAGGCTCCACACAGTCTGCTAATGCCATTTGGTGATATATTTTTGTCTGAAGTGTTACTGCTTGTAAGACTGAAGGGTATATGGTGGCACTTTGTGGTTAGTGGCATAGAAAATTTTTGGTGTTTTAGTGTCTGTCAATTCTCTGTAGTTTTGGGTTTTCATTCTATAAGACCGTGTTCTCTTCTATGGCTGGAGATGGAGAAAGGTTTTCACCATGAGATGGGTGACTCAGTAGCACAGACCTAGAGAGGTTTTGGAAAGGCCAACTCTGGAGATAAGCAAAACTCAGCAAGTCCCTTGTAGGCTGATCTAGCTGGGCCTGTTCTGAACCCTTTCTTTGGGCTAGTGGATCTCCTTCCAACCCTTACAGTTTTACGTGATTGTATAAGAAAAAAAATCTTTATTAATTCAGGGTTTACCCAGTACAAGGTTACACTGAGTACTATACAGAGAAAAGTGTTTTCTAAACTGAAGGGTTTATGCTCCAGATAAAACAAATTCGTGTGTGTGTGTGTGTGTGTGTGTGTCTGTAGGGACTGGAGGTGCACTGAGATGAAGTGAGTTGCTGAGGTCCTGCTGAAATTCAGTGATGGAACAAGAAGAAGCATTATCTTAGTCTCATTCTTTCCACTGTCATGGTTCAGACCACGGTGTACACAGAAAGCATTGTTTGGTTACGCAGGATGGAAGGATTGCAAAAGTCAGATGAATGTTTTGGTTTTATCACTTACAAAAGATATTTTTGCCTATGACATTTTGCAGCAAAGTCCCACTTGCAGCAGTGTGATATCAAGTTAGGCACCCTACTACTGTTATAGGAACCTTTTCTGTTGAAGACGAAAAAACTTCTATTTCTGTAATTTCCTCTGATTACTCCAGACCAGTTCTGGGCAGTGGGCTCCCAGTCAGTTTTCTGTGGAATCCCTAAATATTTGAGAACTTCCAGTGTTACAGGATGTGAGAAGTATTTTGTTTGCAAATGTTATTTGAACAAAGTAGCTCTCTCTATATTGTCCCTCAAATGTGTCCCTGGGCCACAAATTAAAATATAGTGAGAATATTGAATAACTAATTTCCAAGGAGATTCACAGTGGCTTGCAAAAAAAAGAAAAATAAAAAATGTCCCCTTTACATATATGATGTGTTCCAATTCCCCTCCCCTTCCCCCTTTAATAATTAGAAACATGGTTTCACTGATACACTTTACAAAACCATTCTGGGGATTCATGAATTTAAAAGAAAAAAAAAGAAACTAGATGTGAATAATTCATAGTTAAATAGCTCTGGGCCAAGATATTGCTTCAGTATTTCCAAGTATGCAGGTTTTATTATTCTCTTAAAGTATGAATAAAAACAAGGTTGTTTTATCACACTTGGACTAATCAATGATACGCCTGAAGCACAGTTGGCAGTAAATGATCCATTTTAGTTTAAAACATTATTTAAATCGATGTGTATTGTAAGGGAGTCATAAAAATCTTCAAATTAAAGGCTTTTGAGCAATAAAAACAAGTAATATATTTAAGGGTTTTTTAAGGCAATAATGTTTCCAAGTAAATAGGAGATGGGCCAAGCAGTTCCCTCTGAATTACCCTTCATCAGATTTTCACACTCTATTAAAGTAACCTTCATGAAGTATCTTTACATTATACTTCATGATGTAATTTGAGTGCATTAGAATTAATTTGCCAATAAACTGTAGGGAAAAATACAGAATATGCTACCCCCAAAAACTTATGAACTCTCTGTTTAGCTTGGGTCACATACATGAGGGTTCCCAACGTAAAGTTTGCAGGCAAAAAATGGCCCGTGTGACTACAATGCTTAATTCAGAACTGAGATCTTAGCCTGGGGAGGTAGAGCTGTGGGTCTGTGCTCTGGGTTCAGGGATTTCAGTTTGCTCCATGGGTGCAATACACTGGGAAACCAGTGAGTCAGTGGTGGTTTTATACAACTCCTTAAAAAACAAGTCTTTAGCACCCCAGGCAAGTTTCTCCATGGCTTTCTTAGCAAGCCAGCTTTCAGCAAAGTGTGCTGTGGTGCCAGCACACCACTGATATCCTCTTCCTTGCCTAAAGCATGAGCTACTTGTTGCAGAAGATCCAGAGTTGCCCCTTGGCTGTAGGGATAAGTTTTAGGCAATGCGACCTCCCTCAATGGCATCAGAGGGGTTGGAGGTGTGAAATAAGATTCAGAGGGCAGTGCCCTTCAGGACAGGGATTTTTGCTTTGTCCAGAAAATGCGTGGGGTTGCTTCTAATCTCTGCTATTCTTCCTTGATGCCGAGGGTCTAACATGGCAGCCAGGGAATCACCCAAGAATGCGGAGGAGAGAGGTTATAAAGTTTTCTCATTCTTTACTTTCAGCTCTCATTCCCGTTGCTGGCAGCTTCTCTGCCTGCAATCCTAAAGAGCCTCTTGTTGTAGGTTTTGGTTCAAAGGCAATAGATGTTCCATATGCGTCATGTCAGACACGCTGTACTGAGGCTTGGAGACAATCCACTGAAGGCGAGACTTCCACTGTTTTATGCTCTCTGCCTTTGATTATAGGCAATGAGAGTGAATGGAAAGACTGACAACAGGGTGCATTTCATAGTGGAAAAACTGGCATGTGGTATCTCATAATCTTCATAATTACTATTTCCTTTTAAAAAGTTATGTAAAATATATGAGCTAAGTACATCAAGAGCTGAGTTCTTCTAATCCTCAGCATTTTATGCAAAATAACTGGCAAAAAAAACCCAGCTCAGCAAGAAAACTTTCTCACTAAGTAGAGCCAGAACTGGATGCATCCAAATACCAGGAGAAAAAATTCCATTTTGTAGGATTTCCATACATCACTGGAAAGAAAACACAGAGATCCTCAGAACCAAGACAAGATTCCTGACTTATTTACAGACCCGAGAGGTCTGCAGCACCAGAAGTCTCTCTTCCTATGGTATGTTTTCTGCAGCACTCTTACAGCACAACAAATTCCCATGGCATTGTGTTCCTCCAAACTCCTGTTTGTAAATGGAGATAACGAAGGCAAGGCAACACTCTTTGGCAGTTGTTACCTCTGTGTTTGAGAGCCGCCTCTGATAACCTCAAAGCCTAAATTTAGTCGGGGCCAAAGTGTTCAGGGCTGAGCTCACCAAACCAGAGGCAGCTGGACAGTCCCACAGCTCTCTGAAGGTGCTGTAATTTCCCAGCTTTCCTGGAAATCTGGGTTATAGTCTTTGCCCAAGGTCCCACAGGAGCTGGTGGTAGAATAGGCAGCTGAAACTCAAAGGAAATTATGATGCCTTGGGTCTGGGAAGGTCTGGAAGTTGAGAATAGCTAAAATTTTAGTGATGAGGTGAGAGATACTTGCAGTCACCCACTCTGCTGTTTTCTAGGATGGAATTTTGCTCGCTCTCTGTCATTTTACCAGTAGGTTTAAGAAGCTGTAAGGTCAAATCTTACTACATTTGCACATCTTTTTTCCTCCTGCCGAAGGCAAGAACAGAGAAGACAGGACGTGTTGCATGCAATGTTTGGAGATGCTGGAAGGGACCATAAGGCGAGGATCCTGGCTTTCAGTGAGGTCAGTGGGAAACGTCGAGGAAGCAGCTGGTGTGAGCGTCTCCTGGCCAGTCTCACCTTGATTCCTCTTCAAGTTTCTTCTATCTCCAACAGCCCAATTTCTGCTTTTGTGTCTATAGGCCCCTCACCTAGAGGGTACTGTGGGGTTTGAGAAGATCACATGTGAGAATATCATATGCAAGATAATGTGTTTAAAAATAAATAAATCTGTGTGATCAGAGTAGAGAGCTGATTCTCTTATCCATTTTCTTGTTCCTCTGGCAGAAAAATCTTGGCACTCTGTTGAAGAAACATATTATGTTTCCAGTGAAAAAAAAAATTCCAGTCATTCTCAAGTAATCCCTCTTATCCACTACCATATTAATACTACAGGTCCTTAAACAGAAACCCATCTAACTTTTTTTGGCTAAAATGGAGTCACTGAATAAGGAGGCAGGAAATGAGAGATTTTTTTTTTTCTTTGAGTTGCAGGAGAAGCTATCTCCTCACACTTACTGCCAGAACTCCTGAGAAAAATTTCAAATTAATAAATAACATTATTCTTATTGAAAATTTTGCAGAAATATTTGGCAGTAAAGAAAGACCAGTTGTAGATTCTTTGGAGTAAAAAGTTTAAAATGGAAACTCTGACAAATTCTTAAGCTATAATAACACAAATGGGATCACTATAATCTTCAGTTCTGATTATAGGTTACAAAATCTTTGCCAAATACCCATATATTCACAAGCCTGGAAAAAACAATCTGCAGAAAGAAATATGGAGAACTACTGAAGGAAAGTACAGGCAGCTGTAAGTGTAGGAGATATAATGATAAAGCCAAACCTAAAATCAAGACACTGTTGATAACTAGTCAGAGAAATTTCACTCGTACCCTATCAAATTAAATTTAATCACTGACAATTTCCATTATCTAAGAATACAGTGATTTATTTGCATACATTCTAAGACAAAAAGCTTTTCTAAGATGAGATTAATTTTGAGAACATAAGTACTAAAGACGAAAGAAATTATAGGGGTGTTATACCAAACTGCATAATATAAACCATGGAAATTCAGACTCAAGGTTACATCAAGGAGAGGAAGCCAAGTTCTAAAAGTTTTATGTGAATTACTTGTTAGTTTTGGTCACATGAAAATTAATAATTAATTATTTTGTTGACAGTACAGTTCAGAATACTGGCATTAATCACAGATAAAGGGACACTAAAGAGAGTTGGTATCCTGAATGCAGAACAACTGCTAGAGGCAAAATAAATTTATCTATCACTTCATATTGAAGTAGATGACTGTAAGACTGCAAGATGGATGGACAAATGAACCTTTCCCCATGATATTTTCTATTCCTTTATAACTGCTTGTAGTTGGAGTTTGCAAGAGATTTGTTGAGACAAAAAAATAAGAACACAGAGCTGTTAAAAGACAGAGACTTGACCTCTTTGTGGGCAGAAACAGCACAGTAAACCGCTAAGACCAATTTCTGTAAATTCAGACAAAAAACCTTGCCAATGTATTAAGACATATAAAAAAATATAGGGAGAGGAAAATTTTCAGTGTGAATGAACAGAAATTAAGAGCTTAAAAAGCAGTAATTATATTATTTTGAACAAAACTCTCTCTGGATTGCGACTGTCCATGACATGGTCTTGAGTACTTGAGTTTCCTCATATGACACATTTCATATTTTTATTCCGTGAGTCCACAATGTCATTTCAGTTTGCATTGGCTAAGTAATGAGCACCCATAAAAAGAGTTTCAGGAATGTGGGCATAGAAATGTGACTCATAATGTTCAGGACACTGTAACTTCTATGCCTAAGCCAAGGAACTATGCTGCGGAACCATTGCCTATGCATTGGTGGGCTTCCTAATCAGAGTAATCAATAGAAAATACAGACTTGAAAGATACATGAGGACCATATGAGGTGTGGTCAGCCGTTGCTCCCTGTGTGATAGCTGTGTTGAGTTTTGTGTAACTGAACTGAAATTATTACGGTCTCTCTGGAGTGATTTTCCATGTGTAGGTCCTGCACAGGGTCTGTTTTTCACTGATATGAATTTCCCTTCCTGAACCTTCCCCCACTCTAAAAGCCCATTTACAAGATTTCCATTTCTCCTTCCTGCATGACTGACTGTGACTGCTTACAGCTTGTGAGTGCTGTTTGTAGAAGCACCCAGCACTGAAATTCATAAGCAAAATATGTGTTTTAATAGCTGCAATTATTGAAGAACTGTAAGCCTTGGTGGGCCTCTTCAGCTGGAAGTTTTAGAAGTTTCCAAACAGTCAAATTACCCTCAAAATGTGACTGATGGATAAAGGGTAAAATTTTACGGGGTAAAAGAGAAGTACCAAGGAAAAAAGTCATAATTCTGACTTTGGGCACTTGAAAGGTTATTTTGGCATCCAACGGGGCGTGCTTTCTCATTGCTTTTTGGAAGCAGAACTGGGCTTGTGGCTCCAGCACACTTCATTAAAGAGCTGCTCAGATTTTCACTGGAAGGTGAGGGTGCCTGCCAGATGCCAGCATAAAGGCGTCTGATTTATTTCACTAAATGAGAGTGTCGCTGTTTAATATCAAATCTTCCAGCAGCCCTGAAGTGGATTGCCCAAGGTCGTGCAATTGCCTGTGGGAAAGACCTCGAGCGTTTTGACTCACTGCTTCGCTCTGTGACGCAGCAAGCTCAGCGAATCGCTGCTGCTCGGGAGCCGGGAGCTCGGGCACAGAGAAATTTCCTCCTCTAGGAACCCACCAAAAAACAAATTGTGCACACAGACTGGAGGCTGGCCTTTTTGATATTCACTGGCCAGCCTTGAGAATGCATGGTTCTTCATACAAGTGATGCAATTCCAGAAACACCTCAGCATTTGATGGGCGTAGCTCCTTTAGCGACCCACTTTTTCAACACATATGAAAGTGCTGGGGAAGCCCAGGCCTCTTCATCTGACTTTTAAAATAGTAGCCTGGGGGGAACCTCTATTTTAACTTTTTGTCTTGCTCATTTTTCAGAAAGAAGAATTGGAGATGTGGGTGCTGGTTCTGTATCCTTGACCAGTCTGAAACACAAGCATATTTCCCTCTGTCTACTGATGGAATAGGCATCTTGTTACCTGCAAAGAGCTGTAAATTTTGTCCTTCCAGATCCCTTCTAGTGATGAAACATACACAAGGTGTCTCCTTTTCTGGGCAGCAGAGAAGGGAAAGGAGGACTTCAAAGTGAAGAACAGGGGATTTTTTGAGGGGCAGGTGATGCTCCAGATCTGGATGCAACTCAGAAAGCTGACTGGAAGAGGGTGGAAATGTCTCCTCTGCATGCCAGGATGTTCATCTGAGCTGCTGTTGTGGCTGGAGGGGGCATCTGGGCAGTGTGCTGTGGAGTTGTGGTAACAGCTAGTCCACGGATCTGGACCTGAAGGTGATCTTAAGGTCAGTTCTAAACACCAAGGGAAGCTTATCAACACTGCATTTACAATTTCATTAGGTTGTAATCAGCTGAACAAGGACAGTGTCTTCTATGAAACAGAAAAAAGCTTCTGGTTATTAGATGAAAGGAGAGACCTTGCATAGCAGCTACAGAACTTTATCTCTTGGCCTAAAAGGAAAAATCTGCTGCTCTCAGAGACCCATAAACTGGGCATGTCAACTGGGGCACCTTATTCCTTGCTCTGGCAGCAAAAATAGCTGTGGGAGTCAAGAAATGCCAGGAAAAATAGCTGTGGGAGTCAAGAAATGCCAGCCTTTAGATCTGGGCAACATGTGAACAGCCAGTGCTAAACCAGTCTGGAGGGAGAGGCGTGGAAGGTGTGAAAAGCTTTCAGACAAAGCTCCCCAAAGGCCAGACCTCTGTGATTAATTTCTAATGCATTGTCTCTACTGAAGACCCAGAAGCAAGTGAAAGACAGTGACGAATACTCACATTATGTGATTTTTAAATTATTATGACATTTAAAATAATGTTGTAATTATTAGAAGTTCCTATGCATAATAGAAAGATTGAGTCTAACATCAGTCTAACATCCAAAAGCTGTATGTAGTGGTATGGGGCATGGCTGGATTTTGTGTTTGGACTCATCCCAATGAATTCAGGAGGGGAGACCAGGGATCATCTCAAGCATACTTGATAGAATTATTAAAAGATTAAAAAAAATATAAAAGGTACTAAATTCTGAATAAAAGGACAAAAAAGAGGGAGAAGAGTGTTTTTTTCATCTTGGAAAAGGAGGAGGGTGATGGTTTGGAGTGGAGTTTCTGAGACAGGCAAGGCAGGCTCAGCTTACCAAGTTAGTTTTGGAGGATGATCCTGAACAGTAACACTCAGGAAATGAACTTTTGCTGCATTTGGTCTCAGTTTGCACATTTGGATGCTGGGGCAAAACCTAAATGACACTAGGAGAGGAGTCTGGTTTCTGTGCTCTCTACTGGACTTGTTTCCAACTTAATCGACGTATTTCACTGTTTCTTCACTGACATGAAACTTTATCATCTTTAAGCTGTTTGATGTTAAGAATTGTTAGAAATGAATCTCGGAAGTACAAAGATTTTATTTTTTTTTCCCCTATGGGAGTAATGAATGCCAGTAAAAAGATTTATAGGAATAAAGTCTTCAGGAGTTTCTGCTCCTGCTGATGTCTAAACAATCTCCCACCACACTGCAAAGATCTGTTTGGGGCTGATTTCAGGAACCACAATGTGATGATGTATTTTTATAACTATATAAATATAAATAAAAGAACATAGTATTTTGTGATGGGTGATAGCCAGTACCTCTTTGACAAAGTGTACGTGGTGGGGAGAGATCCCCAAAAACTGGGTTAACTTCAAGCCACACCAACAGACTTCTGCACTATTGGCAAAAGTTGCTCTTGCCATTTTTCTTTCTTTACCCACAAAATTCTTGCTAAAATAAAACTTGTACTTAACTAACCTGAGCTGTCTGGACTGTAGTTGCTATCCAAAGTTGTTATGAGAGTTGCCCAGCTCAGTTCACTGTATGACATAGCCTTTATTTAGCTGCTGCCAAAATTAACTGTATTTAATTTTCTGTAAATCAAAGTACTACATCTGAGTTTTTGGGGACTGTATTTCCTTACAGTTTTTCCAAACTCTGTGTCTGCACTGTGGTTCATTACCAAGAAAAAGGAGGCAGATGTTAGATGAAAGGTATTCTGGAGAAGAAAATATTGAAAGTACAATGGATATCAAAAGATGAGAGAGCATTTTGGAGAGCAACTGGGCAACTGAACTCAAGAATGATACAATCTTAAAAAAAAAGCACCTTCTGTTTTCAATTATAAAGAAACAAAACTAGTAAATTTCTTTTGAACTTTTTTTTTTTGTTTTATACTTAGAGGTGCTATGTTTAGGGGAGGAAGGAAGAAGCAATTTTATGTAGCCTCCAGCAAGGTGCCATGTTTTTCATACAATACTTTCCTGTTCATTCTTCTTTGCATATCTTGTTTTGTTTATATTTTATTTTGGGTTGCACATACAAATGATTTAAAAGTAAATGTTCTCCAACAAATCTCAGCTGTGCCTCTGGTTCCTAGCGTTTTAAAAACAATGGTCCTCTGTCTCATATATTTACATAAAGCCTGAATTCCAGATCCAGGAGATGTAATAAAAATATGATTTTCTGGGATTTGTTCTTAGGGAAAGAGAATTCCCCATGACCAAAAATACCCTAGTAATAAGCATTTGCTCTGTGCTTGCAACACTGTGAGCTTAAATTGTGAGCTTGCCCCATTTGTAGCCAGTTTCCCCTCTTTAAATGCACAGTTAAGTCATTTTTAAATATCATAACTAAATCTGGAAGTGTAATTTAGTGACTCTATTTGAGGATTAAGAGGAAGAATAACATTACTTAGAACCATATGCAATCTTTTCTGCTTTGTTTAATTTAGTTTACTATGTGCAGGCCTTATCTTACAGTCATTCTTCACTCCAGCTCATTTGATTATATTAAATTGATATATTTGCAATGCTCTTGATAATGCTGACAAAAAAAAGCACCAAATGTTTATTTCTTTACAAAACAAAACATATATATTGTGAAGAGCACTGACAAAACCTTAGTGATGTGGGATCATTGTCTCCAGGAAGGAGAAAGGTTGCTTGATTATACTCATTTGTTTTCCAAGTAGAGAAGATTTAAAACTGTAGAAAGAAGGTATTGGGCTTTACACTTGACCATACTAGATGGCTTTATGAAACACTTGGAGCAATACTCTAGTTTTCCCTACCAAGACTGCCAAAGAATTGAAATTCTCCTCAGAATACAGTCTGCTGTATTCCAGCTAAAGTCATGATCTTTAGTTCATTGAGGTGTTATTTCAGCGGGACTGCCTCCCAGGTATCTGAAGTTTTATTATTGAGCCACAGTGACAAGTGCTGATTAATTTGTATATCTTATTACTAATTACAAGCCTCACGAACTTTGTGCTTGCTGGCCTCACCTTGTGATCCCCTGTGGTAGCTGAAACCATACCTTATTTCTTCCAGACAGCATGGATTGAGAACTAATTTCAAAGTTCTGAGCAGATGCTTTTGAAGTTATTCTGACTCCTTCTTGAATCAAATAGTCTTAATTTTTAACCTTCCTTTTTTTTTTTTTTTAATGAAAGCCTGCCCACTTCCATATGAACATATTGTTGCTGTCAACAAACATAATTCTTTGTCATATACTTGGAAGGAACATGGGGCAGAATCCTGCTATGAATACTCATAATTCTGTTGACTGTGTACCACCATGTGAGCCTGGAGTGAAATTTTGGAGGGACCACCTTCACCCATTTCTCAGTGTGAAGACAGGCACACAAAAGGAAGTGTCTGAAAGATTGCTATGAACTGGGCAGAGCAAGGACATCTCCTAAAATAGTGGAGTCTCATGTCATTGACAGCTAGCTTTGGAAAATCTGAGAGTTAGGTAAAAGAGACACTTTGAAAATCAGGCACTGGAGCTCAGCAGAGCTGAACACAAAGCCATTCCCAGCATTCCTTACCTCCCAAACTGCTCCTTTAGTGGTCTAATCCAATGCCCAGAAACAAACACCCGCACACAAATAAATCCTCTGGCGCAGCAGGGGCTGAGGAACAGAAATAGCAGTGTCTCAGTTACAAGAAGGATAGATCCTCAGCCAGCAATGGCCCCCAACCCAGAAGACAAATTAAATGCAGAGAGACAGAAATGACAAAAAGAGAACAATGATTCATTGGGGGAAAAAAGATCAACCATCAAACAACAGCTGTAAGAAAAATGGCTGGGAAACACACAGGCACATGGACACACACACACACACACACACACACACATTGATACACAGGACCAGTCTACAGTAGAACATGAAATATATATTAAAAATACTTTATTAGAATGTTTAACCCAATGTAAGTCCAGTTATCAGATGACCATTTTCCACAGTAACTTCAAACAGAGATTCATTATTCTCAAATCCTTGATTTTCCTTAGTATTTCTTGTGTTTATTCCTTTGAGATCTCCATCTATCCTACACTAAAACCAGCAGGAAAACTCACACTTGAACCTGTAATTCAGTCTAAGATTTTTAAGAATCTTAACTATTATTGACAAGGGAAGAAACACAATAGAGAAAAAGGCCATGCACCTTGTTCTTGAGGCAGGAGAAGTGTAATCAGGATTGTTATATTTTTGCTGTGTCTAGAAAGCAAAAGTGCCTCAACTGAGAGACGCTGGTCATTGTGCAGTCAGTACCAGTAGTTACACTCCTCAAACATGTGGAAATTGCGCAAAATATCAGGGTGAATTATCTGATGTTCAATATAAAAATTAATTTTAATTAAATTTAATGTTGACAATAGCAGTTAATTTTTTCCCTGGCCACAGGACTGAAGAGCACATTGTAAGGACATCTAATGAACAGCAGTTCTAGCACTGGAACTGGCATACGGGAAGCATTTGTCGATGTGTAATTAGAACTCCATCCAACCCTCATTGAAGTAAACTTTCCATTGATTTTAATAAGGAATGCATTAAACTCTGGACACCACAGCTCACCATAATGGGGTATCTCTTCTTTTAAAATTTGGCATCACATCAAATTCTCTAATTTAGCTTACAAATTTGCTACAGTGAGCGACCTTACCCATACTATGTGGTATGACAGCTACAAACCAGCTGCTATCAGCTCCAAAGAATGGGATTTTTATGAGCTGAGAAAACAGTTTGTCACAATGGATTGTTATATTGGAGTAGATATAAGTTCAGCAAACAAGACAAAAAGATACCTGCCCAATAAAAAGAGCACCATAATTCTTTGTTCTCCTACCTGTGCAACAAAGCAGCAGTTTCACTGACTGAATAGACACCCTGAGGAAACTTTTCAAAGCTACTCATATGACATAAAAATTCAAAGGCAAGTCTTTGAAGATTTTTATATTCCTGATCCTCCTAGTAATTGATATCTCTGTAACCAACAGATAAATAAATCAATTATTCTAATCAACAGGGAGATATCTCTTTCATAATCTTAATGTAGTCCAAGTTAAAAAAATTACTTATTTTCAATAAAAACACCAAGTGTGCAATCCTCATCTCTGCAAATGCAACAACTGAATTGGGGAGTTCTTTGCAGATTTTCTGTAGGATTGGCCACACTTCCAAGCTCACTGCCTAAGCCACTGCTTGTCATACTTTGATGCATGGAAATGGGCATCTGCATAAAAAATTGCCTTTTTTTTTTTTTTCCCCCCCTAGGCCACCTACAACTACATCCTTCAGAAAGTCACGGTGTTTCTGCAGCATCTGAACATCTGCTGTGTGACTGACACTGGCTGCCCACATAATTTTATTAATGCTCTTCAATAGTGATATTTTGGCACATGTCCTCTGAGTCCATTAAAATGGCAATTGTTGGAGACAGCAGCCACAAGGCTGATCAACAGGAGAGGGTTGCAGCACAGATGTCTGCAGCTGAGCCAGTTGTCGGGGCTTCTTTTTATAGCCAGTGGGGAGAAATGGGCACTTTAAGCTTGTGATTCAGCCCACCCTACAGTAGACATCTAAAATAAGGCAGAGGAACTCAGTTTTAAGATTGTGTAGTGACACAAAAGGAACTGAAGGTGACTGGCTTTGATACAAGTGTCCACACTGGATATATACAGTTAAGTGAGATGAATCTTGTCCTGCTGGCAGGATTTTGACCTGGCAGCAGTTAGCATCTGATGAACAGCCAAGTGTAGCACAGCATTATTATATAAAATATTATGTCTATTATTTTTCAGAGAGGGAGAAGATTTATGTTAATTTCTGGCCTCGTGATCTCCCGAGGTTTGAGTCACCAATAAAAACTCCCTTACTTTAAAAAAAGTGAATTTCTGAGTTATTAAGAAAAAGTGCAGTCATCATTTGCAAAAATTATCCCTGTAAATAGGGATATATATAAATAAGAGTATATTTGGAAATAAGGATAATAGTCACAATTGCTGCTGTCTCTTTAAAAGACTTATTTACCAAAATCCCAAATAACTTAAACCATCTACCTGTCTCAGGGACTGAGTAATTAATGCAGAATTAGCAGTTTAGTCTTATCTCAGTGTTTGCTGACTGGTGATGGATGTGTGCTTACTTTAGAGTCACATTGCAGAAAAAAATGCGTGTGCTGAAGTCCATGCTGCTGCCCTGGGGTACTAAGAGGGTCTGGAGAAGTGGGTTTGGAGCTGTTTTGGGTGTCTCTGCACTCTTCTTTAGTTATAATGAGGCTTGGAGGCTCCCTAGGAAGAATGGGGTACCTCGATGTGCCCAAATGGGAAAGGTGTCTCGTATGCACTTCTCATGGTGTGGGTTCAAATGCTGAAGGAAGGTATCAAAATAAAAAAAGATCATTAAAAAAGGGAAAAAAAAGAGATAAATATTCTTGAGCTATGAAAACTTGATTGGAAGAAAAACATTTTTGCTAACAACAATCGGGTGTTAGTCAGTCTCCTGAGAAAACCTGGAGTGAGCAGATTTGTGATTACTGGGGACAGTGAGTGAGAATTATGCAAAAGTGTTGTCTTTAAGTGAAGAATGGGTGATCACATTTGAGCATACTGGAATGAAGTGTTTCTTACTCATATTAGTCTCAGTTGTTTATAGCATCTCTTGAAAATAACCATACTGTGCTTAGCAAGAGTCCAACTTCATACACCTGCTGGTGGGTTGGCCTGATTTGGGTAGACTCTATGAATAAATTACTATCTGTGCTCAGGTTGGCTTCTTCAAGAGCACATTGAAGTTCAAACCATACACGGTTCTCAGGTTTACAGGTGGAAGATGAATCTGAGCTTGAGAAAGCACCACAGCCACATTTGGCTGTCACTGTCACTGCAATGTGCTCCATGATGTGGTGGATACCCCAATACCCACAAGGATTTTTCAAGGTTGGCCTTGCTGCCCCAGGATTTGGGCTTTCCTTCTAGACATTGCCCTGCCATCTGATGAGCAGGAGGTGTGTCTGCACATGAGAAATGGCAGCAGCTAAATGAGCTTTGCAGGGGTTAATGGTATTTTTAATAGACCTGCCTCCTGTCCAGGTGCCTGAGAAGAAAAATCTCCAGGAACTCAAGTGGAATTGAAAGGCTGATCCCAGTGGAAGGGAATAGAAAGATCCAATTAATAGATTGTAAAGCTAAAAAATGCTACTGTGACCATCTGATCCCATGTAGCAGAGGTCATGGGTCTTCCCTGATTTCATTTATACTTGAACTTGATTTTTCTTTTTAAAAGCCACCCAATCCTGATACATAAGTTGCTAGTGATGAAAAATCTTGCAGACACATTTAAGCTATGCCAGTGATTAATTTTCACTGTTAAAAAAAAAACACACACACAAAAAAAAAAAAGGCAAAAAAAAGGCATAGTTTTATTTTTGGTCTAAATTAGTCTGATTTCAACTTTTGTGAATTTCAATTTTGAGTTATTACAGACCATACTGAGTTAATTTCTGTTATTTTGCTCTTCTTCCAGCAAAAGATATGGTTCTGTTTTCCTTGGAACATTACTTTGAGGTTGTTGAGAAAAAGAAAGGAAGGAAGGAAGGACGGAAGGAAGGAAGGAAGGAAGGAAGAAAGAAAGAAAAAAAGAGAAAGAAAGAAAGAAAAAGAAAGAAAGAAAGAAAGAAAGAAAGAAAGAAAGAAAGAAAGAAAGAAAGAAAGAAAGAAAGAAAGAAAGAAAGAAAGAAAGAAAGAAAGAAAAAGAAAAACTCTCCACTTCACCAAACTGACAGCAATAATTCAGAGCCGCATTTTGGAAAGGTATAAAGAACTTCATTCTGCAACAGGCATGCAGGGAACACTTAGAAGTACCTGTGCACCCAGATCCTTGTATTTCTCATGGATTTAGGCACTTCTGGAGACTCAATAACATAGTTTTACTACTGAATAGTTCTCTGCCTGTCTTCCCCCCTGCAACTTTTAGTTTTTCAATGAATGAGCTCAGGTGAGGCTAGATTGTTCCAGGTTTGCTAATTTTCTCTCCCTTTCTCTTTGCCTCTTTTTCCCTCTTTCATTTTTTTCCCCCAGCTCTTTCACTCTTTTGAGAAGAATTCGTTTTTTGATTCTCTTAAATGAAGCTCCAGTTCTTCCAGGGAGAAATAAGGGCTGTAATATTTGATAGAGATGTCATGATTCTAAGAAGTACTTCTTTGAATGATCTGACACTATATTTTCCACTGAAAATATTAGAAGTGAAACTGAAATGAAGAAGTCTATATGGTAGAAGTTCTCAGAAAAAAAAGAGAATTCTGATAAGAAATATAGAAATTATTTAGAATAAGAAGATTTGACTATGGATAAGGTCAAGATTCAACATGAACAGGGATAAGAAAGTTAGACAATTTTTTATTTTTTCCTCTTCAATTTTCAGTCTGAAGGGAATGTTGATTTTATAGCTTTTAGTTTAGTTGTTTCATTTATCCAAGTTGGACTACAATGACAAAAAGAAAGAAAAGGATGTTTCAGATTTTTTTAGGCCAACTCTTGTTGTGAATTGCCTTTGAACAAGAAGCAGAATAAAGTATTGATTTTTGACTGCTCAGGTATATCAAAAAGAGTACATCTGTGCTGTTCCTTGTCATATATTTTGAACACAAATAAGTCTTAGGATCATTTTATGAAGAAAATTTGTGGGCCCAACTATCAGTTCCTTATTCACTCAGAGATAACTAAGAAATTCGGCCTAATTTTCTTAGTCCTTCTTGATTGTGCAGGAAAAGGTCTTATTTTTAATGGGAGCCTTGCTGGGAATCAGCTTCAGGATGAAGGTCTGTCTTTTTATTTAGCTCTCAGCTGGAATCCAGTTGACTAATACTGCAAGACAGTATTAATACTTTGCTGTCAGAGCTTGTCAGTCCAGAGAAAGCAAGTCTGACTCACTGGAAAATATCCCCATGAGAAAGAGACTTTCACAACTGCCTATCCGAATGCATGGAAAGATAAATGCTGGGGTTCAGACTTTCCCTCCAGAGACTGTTCTTCAGGAAAAGTCAAAACAGACACATGCTCAGAGTAGGCTCGATAGATTTTACAAGATATGACATAAACAGCAAAGAATTTCTAGCAGTGGTTCTCTGCAGACAGATTTATGGAAGATCGAGGGTTTGAGGATTTAACTCTCTGATTATTCTGTCCAGCTGGAAAAGAGACCAGTAGCAAGGTCCATCTCAAGGAAATGAATCTATTTAAATGGTGCAATGCTGTCTTCAGCTGCAAGTGTCAGGGTGACACTGAACATAAACACTCATGGATTGTGGTTTGCATTGATATCCTTAAGTGAACAAGAGGCTTGAGGAAAATGGCACCAGGTGTTAAATTCATCACCTCAGAAATGGAAAAAAGTGAACAAGAAGTAAATTGAAGGCATGACTTTGTATAGCAGGGAGCTAAACAACTGCAGGCCTTCAGCAAGATTCATCCAATATGTGAAATGAAGGTTAATGCTACATTTAACTCAATTGAATGTTTTGGGTTTTTTTTTTTTTTTTTATATAAAAGTACACTGGGACACACTGCTGGTTTTTATTTTTCATTTTCACTGGAAGTCATGAAGCCAAACAGATCTCTGCTGGCATCTAGAATATTCGTGTGGAGCAGAAGGAGGGTGGAAGGATAGGATGGGAAAAATTATGTGAGTAAAAATAAAAGGGGAAAAATTCAGCATAATGGCTTTTTAAAAAGATGCAGATGAAACTTAGCTTCAGATGACATGCTTTTTCTTTTTTTAAAAAATATTATTTAAACAAAACCACCTTGAAAAACATGAATTAATTCTTTGTACAAATTTTTTAAAATGTCACCTGACATAATGTCTGAAGTATCATTCATTCATGCACACTGTACCAGAAGGTATTAAGGAGAAACATATTTTCTTAAAAGCAATGCTGAAGGTCATGTCCTGAATATATTTATACATCTGTTTCTTTCTAGCACAATTGTGGGCAAAACTGACTCAAATCAATATTGGGATGATGATGCTGGTAAGTCCTGTCTAATTTTTGCTTCTGTCATTGATCCTGGTGGTTCTTGTGTGGCTGCCTGCAGTGGTGGAGAGTAGTGAATCTGTTGTCCTGCTCTAAATCATGCAACTCCCTAAATACAGTTGTAATTGTTCTCCCCAATGTTCCTGCTCCTGCACATTCCCCAGTAACGACTGCTTCTCCAAGGATCATCCTTGGAGGTTACTCAAGGGTAGAACCACCAGCTGATACAATCTGGACACACGTTTTTCTCTGGTTGATTTCCGTGGTGGCTGTAGTAAAGTCCTGCTTACCCTGCCTCAGCCTGTCCCTCTCTGTCCCAGGTGTGTTTCCATTTGGCCAGCTCTCATTACACCCCTAAGAGATGGAAGAATTCTAGATTGATGGAAGAGTTGAACTGCTTTTGGATAAGCTTATAAAGTAATTATGTCTGCTATCATTTTGTGGGGCTAAGGTACCTCTAAATACCACAGTTCCTCTAGGCACAACCAGGGGCTGAGAGGGCAACCTAAGCCCCAGAATTTTCACTCACTACTGCTGGGACTGGAGTGTCCTAATGATGTGGAAAAGGGAGATGTCCTCAAGTCAACTTTCCCTGTACAACAGGGAAATGTAATGTGCAGGATTTCCTCCATGTGCTTATCTGGGGTGGGGGAATGATGTGAAACAACTATAATGAGTAATTTTCCTTTGGAAAATTTTTTAAATACCTTAATTAAAATGTTTTGCTTTTACTTACTGCTCTTCATCAATAAATCCCAAAGTCCATGATGAAAAAATATTGGTATTATTATCCCCATTTTACAATGCAGATATCAAGGTCAGAGTATCATATGGGCAGGACTCTTCAATTTCTTTATCTGGAGTTTAGGACTGCATTGCTTCAGAGAACTGTGTCCAGCAATATGTAACTAAGGCCAAAGGCAAGACACAAGCTGTTTTAGGTTTATAATAAAAATATCCTGGTTTTCAGCTCTCTGCTCATTCCACTCAACTGTGTTAGCTCTCTGAAGTGTTAGTGGTGCGGAAGGAAGAAGATGCTTTATGATCCTTGATGACTATAATGCAGCATATAAAGCTCTAGGGTGCTTTCAAACTCACAGTGATCTTGTGGGGTGGAAAATTAATCATGCTGCAGCTACTAGGAGAATATATATATTTTTTTTTTACATTAGCTGCTTGGGTCTTTTTCCAAACCAGAAGATGATAAAGCACTTTCCACTACTGGATAAAGAACAAAGACAATGTCATCAACACAAGCAGTAAAATAAGCTGAATAAGCTTCTTTGGATCCCTGATTACTAATGTAATTCTTTTACAATTATTTTTGGCTCTAGAAATAACAACCATTTGCAAAATAAACAGATTTTTTTTTTAAATGCCCCAGTCAGATTGTTGCAGATGTTGGTTCTCAAATCCTTGATCTACTCTCTCAAACTTAGCTGTCAATCTTTCCTTACTACAGAATATTGGTATATTCTGTATAAATGCATAGACAAACTTTTGCCAAGTGGGTAGAAATTTTTCCCTGCAGTCAACACATATCAGTAGATGCAGCTTAAATAAAACACAGACGGTGGTTTGAGGTTTCCTGAAACTCCTGATATTCCTAATGAAAAAAAAACTAACTTAGTCAGCTTTGTTTTTTCCAGTTATTTCTTCCAGACTAATTTTGTCTTCTTGCACCAGAGGTCTTTCCAGAGACCTCATTCATACTGTAAATTTTGGGGGGTCCCTGTGTGGTCCCAGATTTCCTATATGTAGGGTAATTCACAAATGCTGCAGGTTCATACTCACAGAGTTTATTTTGCAGCTGAAAACTTGCCCTTATCTAACCAAGGCCCTTTGGGATTTACAGCATGGTTGCTGTCTCCTTGTAAGCCCTTTACACTCCCTTTTCACAGACTGCATGAGCCCATGAGCACCAGGATTTCATGTGTTCTGTGCAAGGTCAAGCTTAGCATTTTCCACCTTGGTGTCATTGCACCACTGAAGGGACAAAAAGGTGGAAATCCTGTAGTTGTGACAGGAAAAACAACTCTCTGGCATTCCACCCTTTAATCACACTGCACATCTGCCACCTTCTTGTAACATGCAAGTCAAAACCTGGGTCAAAACTTCATACTTCATACTTGGAAGGGAGGATCATTTTCGTTGAGTAGCAGCTGCCTTCACCTTAACTGAGTACTGTTTCTTAAGAAAAAATGAAGCTAAATTGCAAAACAATTGATTTTTACCTGTTCACTAAATTCCAGCAAGGGAAGAATCTTTCTACATGAATTTAAATGCTAAGATCAGGGTTCTATAGTAACTAATGATCTTCTCTTTTAGTTGCAGCCTGTCGGTCTCAAGAAGGTGCTGCACATCATCATCTCTCTCCACTCCCTGGCACCAGACCACTTCCACTGCAGGCTCCTACTGAGTGGGAATATTGGAAGTTCAACAAGAACAACTTAAAATAGAAAGAAATAAATGATTGTGAAATGAAAGAAGTACTAAAAACACATCCAGAAAACCCTGTTGTTCATCATTAAGCTTCTCAGCTCTTCTTGTGCAAAGCTGCAGCATTTGCTAGAGCGTGCTGAGAAGCTGTGTGCAGGAGAAAGGTCAAGCATAATTGTGGGGGTTGGCACTCTCACAAAGGTTCCCATGAAATATTTTGTCTTGCAAGTCAGCTGTTTCCTGACATAAACTGGGCACAATCCTTGCTCGCCCACTGCTCTACCACAAATTTAATTTGGAGGCTCATGAGACAACCCAGCAAGTTGAAAAAACTGCATCATCATAGTAATAATTTTTTATAGTATTTTTTTTTTTTCACAGAATGGTTTGGGTTGGAAGGGACCTTAAGGATCATCCAGTTCCGACACCTTCCACTAGACCATGTTGCTCAAAGCCCCATGCAACCTGCCCTTGAGCACTTCCAGGGTTGCAGCAGCCACAGCTTCTCTGGGAAACCTGTTCCTGTGCTTCATCACCCCTCACGCTCAAGAATTTCTTCCCTATATCCAACCTAAACCTACTCTCTTTCAGTTTAAAGCCATTACCCCTTGTCCTGTCATTATGTTGTTATGGCAGACTCTGAATTGCTGCTACAGGGCTTATTTTTGCTATATGTCAAGTCCAAGTGTGAATGGTCTTTGGAGTTGAATAAAGATCCTGTAGCTGAATTTTTGACTCAGAAGTAAGCACAGTCCAAGTGCAGAGCTTTACCCATTAAGTATCCAAAATTAGACAGAGCAGTAATACCCTCAATCAACCCTTCATCTACTCAAGGAAACACAGTGGCTTTTGTAGACCATTGCTGCTTGAGTTCTTTGCCTAAGTTTCCAGCTCTCCACGGTTGCTGAACAGTTTCCAGTCCACCCTAGGAAGTGGTGCCCCCATTCACTGGTATTTCCACAGAAAAGTAGATGTCCTTGGACAGTCATTATTGGGGAGGGAGGGAACTGCCAATTAGAGTGGAATCCCAGAGTGGAAACCCGAACACAGGAGGTTTCATGGATAGAGCTGTGAGAGTAAAAGCTCATGGGGGAGTGAAAAAGCTTTCCTCACCAAACATGGACCAGTGACTGGACTCATGCAATATTCAATCCCATTTCAGATGCAAATCAGTGGTTTTTATGTTGTCATTAAATGAACATCCAAGAAGCACAAGGAGCACAGAAGACCTCTAGGGCTGAAGAGATACTGAACAGCCTGAGGATAGATGCCTAAATATTAGGTGATGCTGTGGAAGGTATTTGTGTTGCTTGAAATGTATCTCATCAGCATCACCCTGATCTTCTCTATAGTCAACAGTTTTACCTGCTTCCCTCCTGAAAAATATCACTGAAAAATATCACCAGCGACATCATAAGGTGAGGTAGAGAGAAACTTGAGCAGCAGTTTGTACCACTGTTCTCCTGGTCCCATCCCTGTGGCACCTGCCTCTTCTTTTCACTCCATACAAATGTTGAATAATGCTGGAGATAGGATTGTGGTTGAATGGAGTTTACCACTTAAGGTCTGTGGAGAACAGAAAGGAAGGATTTGAGACATTTAAATTTCTGCGGTCTCCTGATAGTGAAATAAAGTAGAATGTGAGTAAACAACGAGATTCTGCAGCAATTTGTCCTTCAGTGACACAGAACTTTTCCTTCAAAGTTGCTCAATATGCCATTTTCTTTCTTCTGCTTTTGCTGTGATAGTATATTGAATTTCTGTTTCCCCCCCTCCACTTCCAATTAATGCAAGATGAGCCTTTTTTCAAAGGCCTTGTCGGAGTCAGGCACCCATCTCTGCAATTTTCCATCTGAGCTGGCACCAAATTTACTTAGACAACTCTTGAAATCTCACCCGTAGAGTTTGATTGTTAACTAAAGAGTCCTCATTGGAAACTATGATTATTACAAAGGTTACCAGCAATAAACATTACTTTGTTACGCCTGTGACGTGCGAACAGTTGATTCATAACAATAATGACACTCTTCACCTAGGTAGCACTTTTCATCTGAACTGAAGGCTCAGAGTCAATATTTCCATTTTGCTGGTGTTTCATATAAATCTCTGCGTTTGTCGTTGACAAATGAAAGAGCTTCAGAAATGTTTTCCCCATCATTTGTCTCTTGGAACACAAACCAAACAAGGAAAGTTCATGTTGTATCACAAAGAGTAGGAAAAAAACTGCGTTTGTTGGCTCAGAGAGCTTAGTAATGGCAGATATGATGAAATAGCTGGGGGACATGCTGGGCCCCACACTCAGTGTAGGGGAAGTCATGCAGTCAGTGCATGGACCGAGACGCCCTTTGTAGGTCCTGGGGCATTGTGTGTGGGCCTTAATAGCACAGCCTGCCCCTTGCCTTTGCAATGCTGTGGGACGTAGATAATAGGGCTTTGCTCGTGTTCTCTCCATGTATTCACTCGAAATCAGCATGTAACAGTGAATCATTGTGACATGATGTTCCTTTTTTCAAGCACTGCGAGAGAGATATTTTCCAGATAGAGTTCAGTTTGTTTTCTTTCATGTGTGATGGGAACCACACTCGGTATTTACGCTGTTTTAACATTTCCCTGCGACCACAGCTATTCAGGCTTCTCTTATGTGTGAATCAAACGTGTCTGACACACTCCTTTGTCAGCCAGAATGCAGGTAAAAGAAGGAGTAAGTGCAGGAGGAGCTCTCTGGGTAAAGATGCTGTGAATTACTTTGTGTGCCACCTATGCTGAGTTTTCTTCTTTTTGCACAGCAAAATATATAGTTATAGTAATAGACAGTTCAAAGTAGAATTTTTGTTTCGGGTCATTCTGTGAATAAAATTACACAAGTGCCTAAAAGCCATTTTCTCTTTTTTTTTTTTTTTTTTTCCCCAGGCATCAAACAATCAGTTTCTAAGGACAACTCATCATTTAATCTGTTTATTAATGTGTTCAAAGTTATTAGAACTGGCTGTGCTGGGGGGTGGCTGTGCTGGGGGATGCATAGATGCACAGTCCAGAAACATAACTCAAAAGTCTGGGAGGGAGGAACTGCACAGGAAAAAAGGTTACAAACTCTTGACTTGGTATGAAAAATCCTCCCCAGTGTATCTGGCAGATTGTGCCTGCTTCCCCTTCTGTCTCCGACTTTTAATGTAAAAAAAGAAAAAGTGACGTCACAGGAGTAAAAGCTACAAGAAAACCACAAAGTAAAGTAAAAAATTATACATAATTAAAAACATACCAGTGAATGGCTCTTCTGTGGTTTCTGTAATATGGACCCCATAGGAGAATCCAGTGTGTGGGACTCTGGATGCAGCCACAACTCTGCAGCTCTGTTTCCTAACTCTAGTGATGTGTCCTCAGGGCAAAAGATATTCTTCCCAAGGATGATTTAGAAATATTAAATGGAGTTTTTCCATGAATGAGCTACAAAAAATACCCTTCAATAAAATGAGCAAAGAGTTCATGATGGGATGCTCTTACTGAAAAAAGCCCCCAGCAACAACAAAAAAAAAATGTCTGTAGAGTCAGTGATGAATAGAAGCTCTTCAAAGGTCTAGAAAAATCAAATCATTCAATGACTAATGGGTCATATGAACCTTAGCTGCTTGCCATGAACTTGCACTGCACCTCTGAGGTTTTAAAAGACTACTGCTGCTGTTGCATTGATTCTATGGTTTTAGATCTCTACTCTTCCAACTGTGCTCTGCAGAAATTAGATCCATCTAGTCCATCCATTGCTATTATCACACTTACTTGCAGTATGAAAAGCTGTAAATTTTACAAATTTTCCTCATTTTTTGTCAGAGTTTTTAGAATTAAAGAGCTACAAATAGGCTTGGATGCTTCCTTACAGGGTATCTGAATTGGAGAAGGAACAAAGTTGATGTAGCCAAATACCTTTACCTGCTCCAAAATAAATTGGGAAGGAAAAAACCCGGAGAGGTTTTTTTGCCTTCCTTGATTTTGGTAGTTTCTTTTTGAGTTACTGTGACAATCAATCCATGTTTGGAGGATTAGAATGGCAAAGGAATATTTCCTCATTTATAACTGATGGAGACAAATAGTTGACTTTGAATGAAAATTTTACTGTGAGGGAGAAACACTGAGAGGGGCTGCACTGTGTGAGATGAGTTATTGGGCTACTGCAGCTTGTTCTGGCAATGGGTCTACTCCATGTGGTTGGACCAGCAAATGGTCATTTCTGTGGTGCTTTTTTAGGGGTGTTCATCTTGTGTTTAATGCTCTCCTAACATTGTTTTACCCTATTTGATGTCAGTGTCCCTGAAAGAATCCAGAGTTTATTTAAAAATAAATATAATTTAGGTTAAATGGAAATCAAAATATCTAATATCCTGGTTTATTACTTTTAATCTGCCTGGGCATCAAAAGGCACAAAAATGTAGTTTCTGGCCATAGGTTACCCATCTAGATTCCTCTGGATGTTAGTGGTGCCTATGATAGGGAAGAGAGTTAATATGGCTCCCTGAAGGCTAGTGGAAATATTGTTGTGCAGATCTATTTTACCTGGAAAGCATATTAGTACATGGGTGGAGATAGCTAGAAATTTTGGAATAAAATAAACAAACAACCGAGTTTTACTCTGAACTTGTTCTTCTTTTGCACATGGGAATATTTCAGGTTTTCTTCTGTTTTTTTCTTATAAAGCTGTTCCCTGGGAATATTTTTTTTTTAAAATTTTGGGAGGTATTTTTCCCCTTTTCACTCCCGACTCACATTCTGAATTTAGATATGCATATCTACTTGCCGAATATAACCTGTGTTTTATAAGATTGCCTGAAAGACCCCTTTAATTAGCACATTCCCTGATTTTTCCATAGCATACTGAAACCCCACTGCATGAAATGGAAGCTGCCTTTGCGTTCCCTTGCTTCTGTCACTTAAACACTTGCTTCCTGCACCCTGGGTTAGAGCTGTGGCTGAGGTTGCTTGGGTGTATATTGCTCCATTTTGGCTTGTCCTGGTTAGTGTTGCATCTTGTGGTATCTTTCTCTGGTCATCTGAAAAAGAGATCTTTCCAGTTCAAAACAACCATTGTTGTGCAACTTGTTGAGAGTTGATCTGTGGTAGTTTGGAGGGGACAGGGAGCAGTTTCACAACATTGACTAGAAACAAACATGTGCATCTTTTACCTTTCTGACACTTTTGCTCACCCGACTTCTGTTTCCTTTATTGGAAAAATTAGTATCATCATCATCAAAAAAAAGCGAAAGGGACAGTATCTTTTAAATATAAAACAAATCTTCCCAAGCCTGTTGTTTGGATTATTTTTTTGGGTAATGGGTGTTACACACGGAGTTAAAGAATTGAAATGTCTTGTAGGATATATGATACTTTCAGAAGGAAGAGTTGAGGAGAACATGTGTATCTCTTTTGCATAACAGTCAGTTCACAAAATATTGTATTTATAGATAGAGAAGCAAAGAAAGCTTCACCAACAGTTCATCTGGACCTTGGTTATGGATTTGCAGTAACCTCCAACCCAGCAAATGATTATGACTTCCTTCACTCCATCTTGCAAGAAATTTTATGACTGTAGGAAGTCATCAGTGGTTCTTCTTGAGCTTTTGATTATTAAGTAAATATTTTCTAGAGGGGAAGAAGAGTGCAGCCTTTTTTGCAGGCTTGAACTCCTGTTCATTTTCCTTGACTTGTGCGATCTTTTTCTCAGCATTTGATTATCCACAGTTTTTATCAGCTGTCAGCTGCAAGAAATTGCTGTGGGAATTTCATGAATAAACCACTCACTGTCAGTGGTAACGGGGAGATGTGGAAATGATGTGCAGCCCTTGAGTGCTCTTTCCTTTAGGTTTCCTTAAGACAGACTGGTAGACTTTTGCATGCAGAGAAAGCTACAGGTACTACGATCAACATTCTGTGAATGTGGGTTTCTGAAACAGCTGTTTATGTGGATAAACTGTTTGATATGTTACCAGGGGCAGTTTACGGGTGGTGTTTGTGCTCTCTACACATTGTGCTAAGTGCTGTTCAAACAGCCCTTGACTTCCAGCCAACAAATGGGAAAGTCATTAGCCATCAGATTTGAAGAAATGTTGCTCTCTGTGTTTACAAAGTCCTGTACACAATCTGTATGTTGACAAATTATAAACTGAATGGCAAATGTCTGATGCCTTCTCAGTGCAACCTGTGTGAAGCATCGCAGTAATCAGCATGGGGTTAATTTTGTGTGCTGCAGGTCACTTGCCCAGCACAGGGCTGAGGGTTGCAGCAGCGAGCTCAGAGGGGGACAGTTTGGTGGTGGGAGACCAGGAACCATCTGGAACAAGAGCACAGGCCAGTTTGTGACCAGGAAACAAAGTACATCCCCATAAAAGCACAAGAATTCCTTGTGCTGTCACCAAAGTCAATAATATGAGTAGATGTGAGAACAGCACCCCAGGTACATAATCTCTAGTCTAATTTATGCATTTGTAGCACATCATTTGTGCTCTGCTTATACTTGGCAGAGTTGCTGGGGTAATAATTTCTCAAAAGTAAACCGTTGTGGACAATCTCTAGAAAGTGTTCTGATGTGTTATTGACACCAAGTTTGGCATTACCCTCTTTTTTTTTTCCTTATTGCCTAGATTCCTCAGCAAATAAACACATCATCAAATTAATCCTAGGATTAAGGGGTTTATATTAGGAATGGAATTGGCTCATTGTATTTCATTTATGAGTAAAGAGTCACCAATAGTTTGCAACTTTTCCCTGTGCTGTAATAATGCACTCCACCTTCTGAATTACTGTCCAGAGGCAGAAGCTGGTTAATGCAGAACCAGTTTATGTCAAGGTAGGTGTGAAGCTGACATGGTAAGGCAAATCAGTTCAGATAAGAATTACTTAATCAGTTGCCATTAGTTATTTACTTACTTTTTATAATTATACTATTGCAAATACATATTGAATTATCTTTGCATTGAAAAAAACCTCCATGGCAGGGGAGAATTTTCAAAGATTTAAATAGGTCAGGTAACAGTAATTTCCAATGTGACTCAAATGTCTTATTGTTCCCCTATAATTCCCTTTGTAATACCCACAGACATGACTGACTCATTTCTTTCCCCTGCAGAGATCTGCAGATCAGGTAATTATTTGAGAAATACCTGGCAGAATGGTCAGCTGAGACAGGTACAGTTTTGAGACTCAAGTTTTAGATACCTTACAAAGGGGCACATCAAGACTTAAGAGGTCATATGTGGGGTAATCTGGCTTTGACTCACCACCAAATAAAAAAAGTGGCATTTCAGCCTGCTCAGCACGGTGACCACACAAAGCACCAGGCAGAAAAGAGCCTGGAATTTCTCAGTGGCTGCAAAAAATTTTTTCAGGTATTTCTCTGCCTTCCCAGCAAAATGTACTATGAATGCATTGCTATTAAACATGAACTTACCTTTCTCAAATCAACTAGAAAATACCATTCTTCTGCTTGTCATGGGTGTCACGTATTTATTAAAGGGAAAGTTAGTCACAGGAAAAGCTTTTCCTTTTTCCCTTGATATGTTAATAGTTTTTCAGGAGCAGGATCCTGCAGCATCTTGGAAAATGTCACAGAGTTTTACATTCTGAGTACCTACATATCAAAAGGAATTGGTGGGCATGACAGTCAAACAAAAAACCCAGCAGGAACTACAGTATTACACCAACAGAGATGTATCCATAAAATTATTTTCCATTTATTAAAAACCATAATTCTAAATGTGATTGTCAGAAAGTTTGGTGCTTTGAACATTTTTGAACACTTTCTGTTATTCAAAGCAGAAGCAGAAGCCCACTGGTGCACACCCCATTCTCCATTCAATCATGACCCATCATTTACCTCTGAAAAGTGAGTGCAAAAATGCTACCATCCAGAGAAACAAATTTCTAATTTCTTCACATAAGCATGACATTATAAAGCATAAAGAAATGGAGAAACAGGTCCTCTGTGTGGGCAGAAACCCCATGCTGAACAGACACAGGTACCAGGACTGCTGTACCTCCCTGACAAAGCAGCAAACTGAGTCAAAAGATGCAGATAGTTGATATCTGTGTGAATTGAGTTTCTAGTTTAATGTCAGCCCTTCAGCACAGAGCAAAGGACTGTTTCTCTAGCTGATAGTAAGTGGTCTAAGGACTTTGGGTTTTTGCCTTCAGCACCTCTTCTTTAACATATCCTGAGACCACAGGCTGACACATCACGTCCAAGTCTGTGAAAATGAACAGGTGGGGGACTGAATAAAGCAAAATTTTTAAATCAAAGGTATTTATTTATTTAATGAAAGAGTGCAACATAGGCATATTTCCAAACTAAACTTCTCACTTCATGAGTATTTCTATCCAAACCTTTGGACTTAACATTACTTTTCCTATACAGCTTAAACAAACATGCCCTAAAACTATGAAAAGGTTCTGATTTGGACCTATTACTAACTAGATATAATCTACCAACATGTTTTTGTGTTTGTTTGTTTGTTTTTTAATTTTTAAGTTATTAACTTCGGAAAAATGCTGATCATATTTCCTTCCTCATACATTTCCTCCCTCATACATTTCCTCCTAAATTTTCTTGTTCAAACAGAAGAACTTCCTGCTATCTTTGTGTTGTTATATGAAGGAATTAGTCAAGGCATAGGAAATTACCCAGATATTAGTCCCATATAATGCTGAGTGCTTCAGCCATTATCCAGCAAAGCACTTAGGTACATATTTAACTTTCAGCACCTCTGGAGTCTCATTCATATCGATGGGTTTACACAAGAATTTTGGGGGTTTAGGGCAAGAATTCTCAGCATCCTGCTGAAGGAGGAGGTTAGGATGTGAGGAACTAAGGGTAGACTAAGAGCAAAGACCTGCTTATCTCCCAATCTTTGAGATATGTTGACATTTTATGAGGAAAAGACTGAAAGCCATGAAGTATAAACCTAAATAATTTGCTCCTTTTGATTAGGAGTTGTGCAAGGGCTAACGAGGATTATTGCTGCTCCTAGGAGACACTGCTACACATAAAAATGGCAACAAAGAGAGGTCTGTGTTTGAATGGCATTGACTTGGAAATACAAAAGGAAAAACTGCAGCTCCACTGAGCAGGGTGGGGTAAAGAATTGAAAAGAATAAAAAAGTCAACGTCTCTTGACGTGATATTCAACTATATTTTCCCCAGGAAAAATAAAATGTAATTTATACAGGCAGTTGAACAAATTGAAACCATATACAGAAAATTGAGTTATGTTTTTATGGAAAAAACAGAACCCATTTAACAAGCACTACCTAGAGCCAGCAGCCTTTCACTATATAACTTGCAGGGTGTTTTAGTTATGCTGGGGTCAGGATGTCTGTTTTCAGCTTTAATCAGCTAATTCAACATTTTATTCAGTCTGAAAAAATCTAATAAGTCTTTTCTTCTTAGATGTCTTCGTATTTTCCAAATACGCAATAGAGATAAAACAAAATATATCCCTAGATTTTTAAGATACTAGGATATTTATGAAAATATCCTTGAGTATATTTTTAGAGAGAAAAGATAAAATTACTTATTTTGGTAAAATATGTCCTTGTATGTTAGTATTTTGCAAATCTCTTATTCCTAACCACGGTTTTTAAGCCAAATTTTATGTTGTATGCTAGATTGGTTTCTATTACAAAGAGATGGTTAAAAAAGAAGGGAGCAATTTCTTAAAATTGTATGTGGCCAGGGTAGGTTCTTCCTTGTAAGAACTCAATATTCTGACAGTTGTCGATGGATATTTTTATTGTGTATTTTCAAGAGTGAGGGAGTTAAGTATAGGTGACTTCTATGCTTTTTTTCCATGCTGTTTCTGCAAGGAAGTGACATGTTGCTGTATGTGTGCCTGTTTCCTTATACAGAAAATGAATAAAGGAAGAAAACTGAATGGATTCTTTGTTTATATGGCAATTGCAAAGTGAATTCATAATGGTAAATTCATTTTACTTGAAGCAGGCACTGGATAAAATGCAGAAGCAGGCTTTGACATTGTGACTGAAATTGGAACCTGACAATATTCCCTTCCTGTGCTGTGCTAGAATGAAGAATCACCCTTAATTTTTGCTTTTGCTATTCCAGTGCACCTTGATTTGTTCATTTATTCTTGTGCAATAGAGCATTTTCAACCGGAAGAATGGAGACTGCAGCAGGTTCATAAGCGCCCTGTGCTGAAGATGCCCTCTGGAGAAGTGGGAGGATTGGTTTGAAATGTCCTCAGACACAGGGGAGAATTTGAGCCTCTCTCTACCATATCCTGGTGGAGGAGAATTGTCAGATTTGTACTGGGGGTTACAGTGTGAGGTGAGGGAGGAGTAATGGTGGGGTAATTTGCTCCCACTGGACATAAAAGCAAAAGAATAATTCTACTTGTCTCTTTGAATGGGAAGATGCAGGTTTACAAAGTGGAAAGATTTAGGATGTGTTCTTAGGTGTTCGTTTTTGCTCAGTTCTAGATGCTTCCCACCTCAAAGAGTTCACTGTTTTGAATCTCATTTTGAGATGTCTGACACTTCCCTGGCAACACTTTGACAGTCCAGGCACGCAATATAGAGTTGTGAATGTGGCTTGGACAAAAAAATTAGATTTGTGATGCTTCATTACTGCAGCTCATAAATAATTTTGTGGCTCTAGCTCCAATACACTACTTTTTTTCTTTATACCTGGTGTTTCTCTCACTGGATGTTATTCAAGAGAAGCAGCATGGGCAGGATACCGCTCAAGAAATAGATTCAACCAAAGTAGAATTTGAGAGTATTCAGATGTCCAAGAGTATTTTATGTATTGTAATAAAGATATGTCTTTGCTCAGACAAGCCCCAAGGTGTCCAGAAGGTTGGCATATCTTTTGGCTGCTTTCTGCAGACCTGAATCATCATCAAATGTTTGAGCCTTTATGCTGAAGACCCTACATTTTTTATTACCCACTTTCTCTGCCTTAGTATGGATAGAGTACAACAGTCCTTGCATGTTCAGAATAACAATAGCTGAAGAACACCTATAACTCTATTCTCCCTTTCTAAAAATAATGATTTTGCTGTAATTCCAGAGAGACTGTCCTCACAGAAGCCACAGAGCTATCATTATATGTGTGTATACATCCCAAAACTATTCATAATCATTTCCATCCCGTGACTGGATGGCATCCACTTGGCTGGTTGTCATTCAAGTGTAGGAGATAATGTAGCTTGTGGAAGCTGTGCTTGAGACAGCAAAACTGCCAAAACCATCCAAGTAAGTAACTTGACTATTCAATTATATTGACAAATTATAGTGGCTAGAGTTTGAGATGGTGGAAACTGAAACGTAGACCAAATTTTCTGCCTTCTAAAATGACACTCCACTACTGCATGTCAGGTTTTCCCCTCTGTCCTTTTTCCCCCCTCTCCTTTTACTTCTTCAGAAGCATTGTCTGTCTCAGCTTTTGTGCCATTAAATGGCTGTGCTGTTGAGCCTCATCTCATAAAAACTTCTGCTATCACAGAGGGCATTTCTTTTCCTTGGATCTCTGTCTGAAGAAATTTTCCCCTGTGGGTTTATTCTTCACCTTTGGGACATGACCTTATGTCCATCACACTTGAAAAAATAAAGCCAACATTAACTGCAAATCCTGCCTTGGCAAATATGTATATATAAAAAAATCATCATGCAACAAAAATAGCAAATTGTTTACCCTACAAACAAGAAAATGGTACTATTTTCAGATTTTATTATGATGCTGTGACTCGTATGATTCTCATTGTCCATGCTCCTGAAAGGAAGGAGATAGATAAACTTTTGTTAAAAGAGATTTATTTATAGTCTTCCTGTTTGCTCAAAAAGTTTCAAATTTTGACTTCAATATGCCCTGAAGGCTTTAACCCAGGAAATGAAATGTCCTCATGCATGTATTTTTAGATTTCATGGTTTTAAGCTCCACTGTAGGGCTTTTGGGTTTTTGCTCACAGTGCTTAAGTGCTTGAGGTTAGCAACACTACAATGGCTAACAAAATCATTGGGTTTTATAATCAGCAAAATATAAGATTACATTCAAAGTACAAGTCCAAGTGCAAAGGATAGAGAACAGATGTATTTCACATACTGCTTTTTTTCCTTCTCACAAACCATATCTTAAAATACTCCTCAGTATTAAAAACACAGAAGAAAGTCTCACCCCAGCCCTGTTTAACTGATAGCCTGGGGAAATAGAAATTAAGAAGATGAGACACGTGATTTCCTCTAAGGTCAGTAATGGGATCAGGGATCAATGAGACACAAAAAATAAAGATAATATGGATGCAATGAAGTTATATGAAACAACATCTAAGAAGTTGTTCCCGTTCACAATGCCTAGACTCTAAACAGAGAGAAACCACAGAGCAGAGGTCAGAGAAGGTGACAGCTACATCTGTGAGGAAGGCTGCAGGCAGTCAGGGCAGCTGGTTTAAAAAAAAAAAAAGGAAAGAAAATAAAAAAATGTGATTGGCAATTTTTATAGATCATGGGATGCCTGCTTGTGACTGGGGTGATGTGTTCAGGCAGTGGTGCTAGTTAGGTAAGATGAGTTTAATAACCATTTTGCTCTTGTGAGTGAACACATGAATTGAAATTGCTACAGCATAGAGATCTTGTTGCCATCAGCAGATTTGTATTCTGTAGGACATACCTGTCTTGAAGCTGACATGTTACACCCTCTTTACCTCAAGGGAGATGTAATTCACAAGCTTTTCCTGAGGCAGGGGGAGATGGTCTCCCTGCCTGCAGGAGCTGTGTACAGGCAGAGGAGCTGTGTTCCCAGGTACAACAACCATGGGAGGTGGTCAATAGACTGCACAACATCAGAGCCATCCTGAAAGGGATTGATCAGATCTTCTCAGAGATCCTGCAGAGACAATAACCTGAACCCCCTAATTGAA
Source organism: Pachyramphus minor (assembly GCA_013397135.1). Taxonomy (NCBI): domain Eukaryota; kingdom Metazoa; phylum Chordata; class Aves; order Passeriformes; family Tyrannidae; genus Pachyramphus; species Pachyramphus minor. The sequence continues at coordinate 679,277 of VYXB01003488.1, read as the reverse complement.
GAAGGGACAGGCAGAGTGTGTGTCCATCAGGCTGGGAAATGGAGACATGATGCTGAAGGCTGGAAGCTGATGACTTCTGGCACCAGCAGGGTAACCTATGTCCTCTTGCAGATCTGGAACAGCATATGTTCAGTGCCATAACTTCACGTGAGGGACTGGGAGAGCTCTTTCCAACAAAGCAGCCAAGTCTGATGGAGGAAGAAGGAAGCAGCAAGTGATAGCAGTCCCTGCTTTGGGGGATGGAGGCCCCATGTGACTAGCAGATCTGCTGCCTAGGGGCATTTGCTTTGTTGTTGGGAGTTCAGATCTGGGACACTGTAGAGAGGCTGCCTAGGCTTGAATGGTCCTTGGGTTATTATTTCCTGCTACTCTTCCAAATGGGCACTAAAGATGCTGCCAGGGGAGATCCTGACTGCTTCAAGTGTGGCTGCATGACTAACCATCTGGAAAGCAGATTTGCAGAAAGGGATCTCAGTAAGAGCTGCATTAGGAACATCATTGCCAGTGGGTTGAGAAAGGTGATCCTTCCTCTCTGCTCAGCACTGGTGAGACTCATCTGGAATCCAGAGTCCAGTACTGTGCTCCCCAGTAAAGGGAGACGTGGGCATACTGGAGGGAGTTCAGTAAAGGTAGACAAAAATTAGTAGGGCTTGGGACACTCAAGGAGAGGTTGAGTGAGCTGTATTTGTTCATCTTGAAGAATAGAAGGCTCACTGGGGGATCTTATCAATGTGTATAAATACCTGATGGGATGATGTAAAGAAGGTGGAACAGAGTGTTTTCAGTGTTGCGCAGAGAAAGGAAGAGAGTCCATGGGAACAAATGGAAATACAGGAAACTCCATTTAATTGAAATAATGTTGGGGGTTTCTTTGGATTGTGAGAGGGGTTGAACACTGGAAAAGGTTGCCTAAAGATGTTGTGGAGTTTCTACCTTGGAGAAATTCAAGATCAAACTAGACATGGCTACGCATGATCTGATTTAGCTGATCCTGTTTTGAGCAGGTTGGACTAGATGATTTCCAAAGTCCTTTCCCATCTCAGCTATTCATTGATGATGGCAGCCAAAGATTTGTTCCTTTCTTAGTGTTCAAGACAGGAAAATTTAGCCTAGTCTATAGTCAGCTAATGGAGGTCCTTCAGGATCTACACATAGAAATGAGAGTTTTCTGGGGCAGATTTTTTTTTATTATTTAATTGGAGAATGTGACAAAACACTCTTCAATACATCTCCTGACCATTGTGCTTAAAGAAACTGATGGGAAAACTGGATATTGATAGATAGGAAAGGAAGGCAAAAAGGCTTTTGAACCTCATGGGGTGATGGAGAGAATGGTTTGTTTTTAATGTTTTCTTAAAATCAGAATTCAGGCCAAGTGTGTGCAATGCAGACAGGAGCATAGCTTCGGAATGATCCATATTACTATGTCACTAGAGTGGAGAGGTCCTGGCTACCACTGCTAAGTATCTGCTTTCTTCCCATACTCTGAAACCTGCAGGATTTCAAGAAAGCCTTGAAAATCCTTCATTTACTTGTGCTATTTTTCCAACACAACTATTTTAACAGGACAATGTGATTAGAGGAATATTTAATTGTCCTGATCCCCAGAACTATGGTACTAGCTATGTCTCACCACAAGTTTATTTTTATTTTTTACACAATGGGCTACAGCTTGGCTGAAAATATTTAATACCAGCATTTGTCTTGGATTTCTCATGAATGAGCTGAAGTATATGAACAACAGAGTGTCTTTTTGAGGCAAACATATTTTGTCAATTTTCAGCTGACATATTGTCTCATTCCTCTGCAGAGCACTGTCTCATAAAATCTGAAGTGCTGTTGCTTACTGATACTGACAGATGCCATAAGAAAGAATCTGTGGAAGGACAAGTCATATGGACATGCTGGCTATAGGGAAAAAATTGTAAAGGTCTTAACAGTCTGTTTAATTCAGCTAGTGAGGTCAAACTCAGAAAAAAAATGCTCCATGGTGTAGCCTCATACTGTGTATAGAGCATGTTTCAAAATACTGATACTAGAAACAGACCTGTGCATGATGAACTCCAGATGATTCCACTGATGTTAATATAGGGAAAAAGCCCAGCATCCTCCCTCCTCCATCTCCTCCTCCTGCCAGAGGTAATCCAGAGATTCTTGCACTGCTAAAGTCATTATGACATATTTTGGAACTAGCAAACACAAAAATTATTCATCTCCTCTTTCCTATGATGTTTAAAAATGTATTTTGCAGTAGCTCTAAGTACAAGGCAGATAGAAAACTTTCAGCAATTTATATAAATAAATATTGTAGGAAAAATCTTTTAAGTGGGAGATCATAAGTAAGCACATCTGCTTAACAGAACTGAAAGGACAAGGGTTTGAGACCTTTCCCTTCTGTTCTACTAAACAAAATTAAAAAGAAAGATGTGCTTTGTTTTAATGTTTTACTCATCAAATTTTTGCATTGTTTTGTGTTTTAACACTTGCATAACAAAAGGAATGTGTAGATAAACAAAGATCTAATTTTTCTTAGCAGCAGAAGTATTCTGGTTTTTATTTATTGACATAGCCTAAATGTCATCTTTGATAGTAAGAGTCTCATTTACTTTTGACTAAACAAAGCCTTTAGGAGATAATGTTTAAAAAAAGATCTTTGGTTCTTTAATTTCAGCCATGACAAAAATTTTTGAAGGTATTAGAGTTTAAACAGTTCAATATAATATCCAAGAATCCGACCTTGCTTTACAAAGAGTCTTCTCTTGATCAAAAGGATGGATCACATGAATTAAGAAGTCTTTTCCATCTTAAAATACTAGGATTCTGTGATCTATTCTATTCATAGCACAGCCTGAAACCTTTTTTGTTATTATCCAGTCAGTAATGCCGAAAAAACATCCTTAAGCCTAATGATCTTGCTCAAATATTTTTTGAGAAGAGGAAAGGATGAAATAGACAAAATCAAAGAAAACTCAGTCTTTTGGTAAAGATTTTCCCCATAGGGGAAATGAAAGTGCTACTTTACAATAACTTTTCCTCCTTTTTTTTTTTTTTTTTTCATACAAATGTGTCTTTTCTTCAGACAACATCTAAATGCCAGACTGTTATAGGGTCTCCTGTGAAGGAGCTGGTGACTGTTACTCACAGGAGGATGTCTCTTCCAAACTGAGGGACCAAACATAGACATTTTTGTGCAGAGAAGTGGGTGGACTTCCTTTATCTCCTTCATGTTGTATTGGGTATGGAATTGTACAAGGGTGGTGTGGTAACTCAGCTTTAGGGAGTGCAGCACTTCAAGAAACCAAAAGCTTAACACCTGCCAGATCTGTAGGATCAGCTTTACCAAGAGACAAAATTCTTCAAACATTTAAAATTTGCATACTATAAAAAGCAAAACAGAGTCAAAACACAAACTACAAGCAGATTTTAAGTAACCTTAATCCACTGATAATAACGGTATGTCTTTTAGATAGTCCAGCATCTCAGCTAGTTTGTGAACTTGGCTGCCTTTTGCAATTGATGTTAAATTTGAGATGTGGTGGAGGCTGCTGGTGTTACATTTTCCTTACCAGAATCAATGATGGCAACTGCTCCGGACACTTCTGTAGCCCAAAATGGAATGTCTGCAACATAGAACAATTCAAGCAATTGCTCTCTTTGCAATTCTTGTGCTTGCTCGTCGGACATCACGTAATATTTAATTTCCTTGCCTTTTCCTCCCCTTCCTCAAGTCTTTTACAGGAAGTATTTCTAATATGTATCCTGATTAGATTTTATTTTTAGCTTTAAGTTGCCTTTGTTGTGACAAAAAGCCTCTTTAAAACACTGTTCTATAATGTTACAAAGTAAGTATAATGAGAATTATGAAAGTTGCACATTTTTAAAGATTTGTAATACGCATTTTGGACTATATATGTTTTTAAAAAATTAACCTAAGAATAAAATTATCATGCTTACATAAGGTACCCCTTTCTGAGATTGTGTAAGATTTAAGGAACCCTGTCATACTGTTAAATTCCTATCATCTTCTAATACCCATCTAAACTTGGATGTTCTTACCAAACATGGTAATAAGAGGTCTTTTTATTCTGGCCTTAAATATTAAGCATTTATAACAAGTATATATGAAGAGAAATGTAATTTAAATGTTTTTCTTGATAGTCCTGTACATCATTTACCTATATGTTCCTTCCTATTGTGTCATTATATCGACTTTCAAGGTCTCTGCATTTCCTATTTTTACAGTTTCTTATTTTAGATGAAAAACTGATGTCAAGCAAATTCTGTCAAAAACTTTTTGTTATGCCCACTAATACTATTAGTCTATAAAAAGAGAAGTCAAATTTAAATACTAAAAGATGCTGCCTCTTTGGAACATAAAAAGGTAAAAAAGATGTATATTTTAATTTCATATGGGAAGATGAGAAAAGAGAAACACTGTGACACAGTGTGTTTTGTAACCCTGTCACAAACACCTTGCAAAATTTGTGAATGAATTCTATAATTAACAAATACAATTAATATTTAGGTGGTTTAAAACCTTTTAGTTAGAAGAAGAATAAGACTAAGAACTGCAGCATATTTCTGCTCATTATTATTATTATCCTCAGGGTAATCTCTAGCTTAACTTCAGCCTTCTTGATCTCTGGCAGCCAAAACTGAAAACAGTGAATGTTACTCTATTCCTTAAGACTAGGGAACAGAGGAATAAACTACTGATAAATCCATGAAGAACCAATGTTGTATGAAACACCTATCATGTATCTAACTTTGATGCAGAAATCAGCGGGATTTACTGTGCTTCTATTGGGCATAATACTTGTTTCGTTTGTAGTTGACTCAACTGTTCCCAAGTTTTAGCAGAATGTCCAACTTCTATTTTGAATTTGAATTGACAGTGTAATGCCCTGAAAAAAAAGGGTAGTGATAAATTGGAAACTGAAGTTGTTTTGGAAATTGAGAAATGTAATTCAGAAAGTTCTAAGTCCAAGAAAGACACATTGTCCTCACTTTATTTAAACAAGTTATGGTTAAGGAACTTTCACTAAGTATGTCAGGCACTTGTCCAATTTTCTGCTCTAATAAACATTTATTTAGGTAATGTGGAAGAGCTGCAGGCAGGGGAAATAAGAATCTCACTTTAGAGTAACCATGGTCTTGGTGGTAGAATATCCACTTCAAATAGCTCCCTGGCTGAAATCACGTAAGCTTTGAGGTACCAATTCTTTTGACAACTCTTCTGCCTGTTATGAATTTCATTCTGTACCTCAGAAATGGCTTCTAAGAAAAAGTTAATTTATTAAACTTACATATTACCAACGAAGTTTAATTTTCAATAAGTCTACAGTTTACTGTAAAGAAACCCAAAGCAATGACAAAAGTATTCCTGAAGAACTGTTTGGGTTGAATGAGGTGTAAAAGGATTCAGAAGATCAGGCAAGTTTGTTGCCTTCTTCAAACGGTGACAGAGGATCACAGAATGATAGAATCCTAGAATGGCTTGGGTTGGAAAGGACCTTCAAAGATCATCTACTCCAACCCTTCTGCCTTGGACAGGGACAGCTTCCACTAGACCAGATTGTTCAAAGTCCCATCCAATCCGACTGTCTTCCTTTTATCCAATGTAAATCTACCAGCTTTCAGTATAAAACCTTTGCCCCTTGTCCTGTCAGTGCAGATCCTGGTAAAAAGGTTTCCTCCTTCTTTCTTATAAACCCCTTCATATTTTGAAAGGGCAGAAGACTCCCTGGAGTCTCCTCCAGATGAAACAATCCCAGCTCTTTCAGCCTGTCTTCATGGGAGAGCCGTTCCAGCCCTCTGACCATTTTCATGGCTCTCCTTTGCACCCATTCTAACATATCCATGAGGTCCTGGGGACCTCAGAAGTGGAGACAAAGCTGCTGGCCTCGTTTCTTTCTGTGCAGCCCAGGATATAAAAAGCTTTAGTGTAAAAGGTGATGGTAAGCATGGTTTTTATAAGATTTCTGTGTTTCTGCTTACAATAGGAACATGAAAAACAAAACCTCTGAGACCAATATATTATAAGAATGAGAAAAATAATCAAAGGTCTGTGCAAAAGTGGTCCTGATGGCATTTGTTGTGGCTTACAGTTGAGTTGATAGGTTAAGATGCAAATAATCTCACTGATCTTTAGCTAACTACATGTCAGGCTTATTTTTTGTTTTGCAAGGATTTTACTATGATTATGTTACCAGCCAGCAAGTAACTAGCATGGAAGTAAATGAAGCACCGTGACAGTGCTCAATCTAGCAAAAGCATCAGCAAACAGAAAAATGTAGTAAATGGAAACAAATCAGCTCTGGAAACAAAATTAAGAGGTATCATGGAAATTCTCAGATGCCAGGGAATGATGAAGTCCTAGCTAAAATCCTACTTCTACCAGCACAAAATAAATAGGAAAGCAGGAGTGGTGTCTGTGCAGACTCAATGAGGGATAAAGACAGGAAAATGAAGGAAAATTAAAAAAAGGGTAAGTCAGCAACACACCGTTAACTGGACACATGCCTAAAAGCCTGGGAAAGATATTCATATAGCACTTTAATTTCTATATATATCTATGTTGCAGTTGAAGGGAATCTCCAAAGCTGTTCTCAAATCTAGGCTTGAAAGTTCTAGTGAATTTTCAAATTTGAGCCTCAGTGTGGATGCAGGACAGGGGATTCATCTACTACCCTGTTGTTTTGGTATCATGCAATTAGTGTCTCTGCAAGTAATGATGTCAAGTGGATGTAAGGTCTCTCATCTTTATTGGATGTGGGTCTAAGATCATACCATTTTAACAACACACACCTAATAAGAGTATAGAGGAATACTGGCTTCACATCCCCATCTGAGAAGCTGAAAAAAGGGATTTGCTGAGAAATCCACGATCCACATGTAACCATGAATATATTAACAATACTTAAATAGGGATAGGATTGTACACAAGAGGTGTCATTCCAGACAACATGACATTAAAAGTAAGACCCAATAAAACGATCAAGGCAAAGAATTAATGCAAAATAAAATTAATATTGACATACTTCATGGATAATAAATCCAAAATACAAGGGTTCAAACTAGGAGAACAAGGAAGGGAAGCAAGGTACCTGAAATACAGGCATATTTGTCATGATGCACATTATGTGGAAATCAATGTGCAGAAAGGCAGACAGAAAAATTTCCTGGTTTTAGGCAATAAAGCACAACGTGTAGGGAAGAGAATCCCTTTGTCCTCTAAAGTCATACTGTCTCAAAAGGCAAAAACTAAGTAACAATCACCAAGGCTGTAAAGATTTCTAATAAAGGGAGGGATAACTTCAGTGTAACTTTAGAAGACGGAGAGGATGAAGTTTTGCAGAAGAACGCCAATGATTCAATTTCTGTTGTAACTACACTGTTAGACCAGTAAGTAAATTCAATTGCCACTGGTTTATGGAGCCAGATGCAATTTAATGCCAAGAACACCAGCAAACAGCAACATCAGACTGGAGAAGGGAGGCCAAGTGTTGCTCATCTATAATAAACTCATTCAGGAGACAGTGGACAAATACATGAACCAACAGGGAAGGAAACCAAGGAAATGGTACACTTAGAGGCAAGATGAAGCTAGAAATAGTTCCTTACAGAGTCCTCAATAAACTATAAGAACACAGAATAGATCGTGTAGCTGCCTACAAAAGAGACATCATTTCAACCCTTGAAATTTTCAGCACAGAACTAGTGAGAAATTCTTCAAGAAAGTTGTCAAGTGCTCAAACCCCAGATATTTTAAAGGAAAAAAAAAGAGAAATTATTATAATGACTGAAATGCTACTGTCCTGCAAAATGGCTAGACTGAAAGTCTGACTTTCAATCTCAAATTAGTAAAAATACTCATCTAAAACTAGCAGGTCAAAACTGTTGCTAGCAGATACTTCATAGGCTCAGAAAATCCATCTGGAATAATTATAATTTCAGTTGCAGTCTTCTCTCATAGTCATTAGAAAATGGCTATAAAAAAGCAGTACCAGGTGTGCCTGAATGGTTACAAGACGTGTTCCTGAAACTTCTATGCTGTAAGAATAAAAGTTACTTGGGAAAAGCCACTTCTGGTGGAAATACAGCATAGGGCAAACTTTCCGTGACATGGAGAATGCAATGGATTATGAGATAATGTTATCAACACTTCGTAATGTCTCTGTAAGACTGAAAACCACAGTGGAATAGTGGCAGCCAGCCAGAGGGCCTCAAAAAGAGACCAAGAGGAGTCTTGGATCCCACTTGGCTTGTGCAGGAGAGATATAAAAAATAATGTATATTGAAAACTACTTGGATGCCCCCAAACACTGAAGACATGACTAATTGTGTGACTCCCACTGACTCCATCACAGACATGAAACCCTCTGAAGACTATCAGGTTGGAAGGGCTGCAGTTGTAAAGTACATGCAGTGTCAATATGCCTCACACCATCTACATTCCAGATGGTGGAATGTAGTCCCAACAGTTTATCAAAAACACATGAAAAAAGAAACAGAAAATTCAGGATTTAAAAGGCAATAAAAGAACGTGCATATATATCAAGAAGTCTTAGTCTGCAGGAGGCAGCTGAAAGTCAACCTTAATGTTACTGGAATAATAAGCTGAAGTTGTAACCCTGTTGTAAATAAAGCTTTTATTTAGGTTTTCAATCATTAGTCTTTATGTGGTATCCATTCAGGGGCAGGGAGATTTGTTTGGTTTTTTGTGGGGGTTTTTTGTTTGGTTGGGTTTTTTTTCTTTTTTAATAAGCCATATTTTCAGACGAGAAATTTTCCAGAACCTGCTCCAGGCTATTCTATTGATATTTCCAATTCCTCAGAGGTTGTAAGAAGAGATTAACTGTTGGACAATATCCACATGAGAGACCATGAACACTAGAAGTTGACAGCTCTGCGGCATAATAATCTGTGGAAATGTCATCTGAAAAGCTGAGATAATGTCTGAAATTTGCCAATGGGCAAGAATACTGTATCTGGGGATGTAAAAAGATAGGCTTGAGCTTGATTATAAGAATTCAAGAAAGATGGAATTGAATCTGAATAGAGAGACTTGTGGCTCTTTGGATTAAGTCTGACAGGAGATAAGCACTTGCTGACCTTCAGTCCCTCAGTGTTCTTCTGCCCAGACTTCTAGTGCACTTGAATGTTTGTTTCTTGACCTTCAGGCCTAGCAAAGAAAAGAGGTTTAGAAATACTTGAATTGGATCTGTTGTTATGATGATCTTTTCATGAATAATTTTTTGGCAAGGTTAGTGTAAATTTGGATGCTATTCATGAACTGTTAGCATTGTAAGGTACAGAGGAAAAACCATTGATTCTATGAGAAGAGCAAATGGCAATGTGCTATCAAGGGTAGGTTCTTATCTGCAGGACAAATATTTTAATGAGCTGCATGTCAGTTATCTTGCTAGTCAAGAACTGCAGAAGGCTATTAAGGAAAACGTTTTGTTGAATTTCTGTTCCTTGTAGTCCTTGTAGATAAGTGTGGTTAGAAGACAATTCACTCATGCAGATTACTAGCTATGTTTTTTTTGATTTTGGGAACTGAGTCACTAGAAGCATCAGTGAAGCTCTTTGTCCGGCCAAAAAAAGGCCAAACATCTCTGTCAGGAATTAAAAGTAAAGTGGCATCAAGATGCTCCAAAATAAAGCCCTGTTAATCTATAGCTTTCTTGAACTTTTAACATAATATTTACTATTATTTTGTGATTGTATGTAACGGATTCCAGTATGCTTTGTGGTTTGTAATAACTCCTAAGCTTTTTTTCTGAAGAGCTGCTACCTAACCAGTTCTTCTTCCTCTTTCATTTGCACAGATGACATTTTCTTTTCTCTAACTGGAATACTTTGCTCATATCCTTATTACTTTTTGCAAGCAGAGGTTTCCTCTATTCCCAATGCCAACGTTTCTCTCTTCCAACTCTGTCTGTGTATTAAAACAATTTTTGGCTCATCTGGAAAGCAGTATCTTCAGGAGTGTTGGGCATTCAGTCACTCTTACATGGTTATGTGCAGAATAACATACCTTGCAGCTCAAGACATTCAGAGCTTTTGGATCCTTTATTACTTTTTTTTTTTTTTTTAATGTGAATTTAAGTAGAGTGGACTTTCTTCTCTCTTTTGTATTGGTGTTTCTGAAAAAGAATCTGTAGCAGAGTGAAAATTAAATGTTTTCATTCTTTTTGCTATGGTGAAGATGCATTCAGTTATGTGCCAGATAACTCTTGAGGTTCCTAGTAGTGGTAACTACTTATCCTGCCCACCCTCCTCAGGAACTTGGTAAGTTTGTGTTCTAGGAGAATAGAGGGTGCCCAAAAGTTTGAATAAGATGGGTTAAATACCATATTCTCCAGACAGTTTTGTGTTTCTAAGAAAATCTTTCCATTACTTCTGAGCAGTTTTGGTCTGCTCCCCATTGCTGGAAGATCCTCCTGTTCCTCTTAGTCTTCAATCTTCAAGTCTCCTGCACCAATTCCTACCTTCATTCTAAAATATTCCCCAGGCTCAGTGTGACCTTTTTTCTTCAGGGAAGCAGAAATCTACTTCTCCTTTCTGTGACCTCTTTCTGTTCCGGTGTGTTTAGGTGGGATAAGAAAAACACGTCATCTCCCTTCCTGCTCATCACATCATCTGTAATGCTGTGTACAATATACTGTACACAAAGAAAGCTATGGTCAAAGAAAGCAATCAGTAGCATTTATCACTCAGAACCTGATAAAGTACATGTCTTGAACATTGTACCTGGATGTCTCAGAAGTTGGTGGTTTATTTCTCATCCGATCAATAAATGTGGCTTAGACAGCACTGGTGGAAAGGCAGCAGATACTCTGTCTGACTTATCTGATTCTGTAGGAAGAGCACTGCAAAGAAATACTCTCCCCTCCAGAGGCTTGCCAAATTTTATCTTTGTTTTGTATGTTGTCAGGGCTACCTGACAGGCAAAATGAATCAGAAAATGTTTAGGTCATCAGTGCCACCACACCACAGATATAAGGCAGGTGCAGAAACATCTCAGCTCTCTCAAATTTTGGCACTTTCAGCACAAGCCTGGCAGCTGAAATTCTGTTAAAAACCAGAGATGTCTAGGGAATGTCCTTACTTATAGGGAAAAAATGGAACAAAACTGGTTTTTGTTTGTTTGTTTGTTTGGTTGTTGTTGTTGTTGTTTTTTTTAAGATTCTAGGTGCCCCCATTGACCTTGTGCATATTCCACTATTGCTTGAAAAGGTACATGACTTTTACAGTAATAGGATTTTCAAGTTTCTTAACTTAAATTATTCCCTTTACTAAGTATTCCTTCAAATTATAACTTGGCCAACTAGCACAGTTCTGAAAGTACCAAACGGCATCCACAAATGTTAAGAAAAAACCCACTAAGAAGTGTTTCAGTTAATTTCCTGACACTTGAACAAACCTCAGGTTTTATGGTGTTGTGTTTAAGGATCTTGGTAATGTTCTTATAGTCTATGCAGAAAAGGAAAAAACACTGCAATTTCTTTCTTTCTCTAGAAACATATATGAGTTAATCACCTATGCACAAACCCTCTACTGAGGTCAGCAAAGTGTGACTGCAGCATTCCTCCCAGGGAATGAGTTAACACTTTCAAATTATGTTGTCATTCAGTGAATTTCCTCCAAATATAAGGTTCAAATTTAAACTTTTAAAACTGTATGTCCAATATTGGGTATGTAAATCACAGTTTTCTGGTGTATTTGTTGTTGCTTGTAACAAAAATCTTTAATGTAATATCTCACGGTAGTTTTTCTCTGCTGGGAGTTGGGTGCTGACATTGAAGATATGAAGTATTTTGAGAACATATACATTTCTTGCTCAATTATCTTTGTTCTTCAGGGATGACACAGGGCACTTTAAAATGTTTTAGAGTGATGTACATTACAGAAACGCATCAATTGTCATAAAAATTTTGTGGGTTGATGCTTGAAGTCTTTAGTAAAAGCTGGGAGGGGAAATATTTTCAGGTCACTGGATGCAGTCAATGATGCTGAGTCTCATTTCAAGTGACTGAGACATTACTTGTAAATCCTGGAGCAGAAGTTCTTATTCTATTCAATCTAAGTAAGTTAATGACCAGACTATACCAATTTTTGAGTGCACAGAGGATAGAAGGTTCTATTTGGAGGGATTTGTGCAGCTAGCCATACTTTTGGTGCTCAGCTCAAACTTTTGGCTTGTAGTCTAGAGGGATTTCATGCAGTTTATTGCATGATTACTGCTTGAAAATGTTACTTGAATTTAGTTTTTAAGTGTGTGTTGAAGATTATGTGATACCAGAATGTAATGCTTATGTTTTTTATATATATATATATTTAATCTAAAAGAGGACTACATACAATATAGTAACAGTACTAGATGTGTAAGACAATTTCCTGGTAGAGTGGAATAATTTGTCCCAGCTCCATCCCCAATAAATTTTTCTAACATTTTGTCACAATTAAATATTTATGTATTTCATGCAGCATATTTAAACGAGGCTGCAATTTTTAATGTATTTAATAATTGTAGTTGTTCTCTTATTTCTGCTAATCCACAAGAAGACACACAAACACTACATTTCTGTACAAGAAGTTATATACATACATACACACACATTTATTTATATGAATGTGAAAATGTGTGTAGAGTTATGCAATACAAGCTTCTCAATGGAGTATTATTTTCTACATAATTTTGTTTGTAATTATGTGCTTAATCACCATCTTTTGAGCAACTACCAAGTATTAAGTAGAAATTTTTGGTACTCTGATCACAGTTACTGAAACATGTTCTTTCTGGCACAAAAAAATAACTTAGATATGGAGAAGGTATATGAAAACCCAAAAGATTTATTTTATTTAATGTCAGTTTGTGACAGTGAATTTTCTCTGAATGAAACTTAAACTTTTTATATTTTATGTCCCTGTAGCTTCCTTCACATTACCTTTAGCTTTGATTAACCTAAATTTTATATCCCATGTGTGCATTTTGCCTCCCTGCTGCTCATTTATTTTCCCTAAAGAGATATAATGAACATAAAATTAATTCTAATATGGACTGAAAAACATTAACAGCCTTATTGGGCTTTTGTATTAGAAAGAAAAAGCTTTAAAGTATGTTTTTAATACAGAGAACAATACGATACTGAATTTCAATATGCATAATTTGCTTATTCAAAATACGTCTAAGAAATTATTTATAAAAGCCTTTACTGTTGTGAAGCCATAACCTTCTACATTGATCAACAGTTAAAAGTCAGTGCAAACTAAGAAATGTATGATTAAGATTGTACAAAGAAGGTCCTTTTGTTTGTACATATGAATGTGCAATGAACATCCTTTCTGTCTAGGAACACTGGGAATTCTGAAAGGACTACAAATCCTAATTCTATGATTTCTTGCTTTTCCCACTTTTCCCTCAAAAACCTTATATTGAAATGCTTATCTGTGTTCAGTTCTCCTAGGGAATCCTCTAAGACTGTAAACTTTTCCTAAAGGTCCAATACCTTTCCGTCTACCCCACAAATTACAGTTCCATTGTAATGAGTTAGTGTTATAACAAAGACTCACTGGCAATGCAGTGTATTTTAATAGACAAATTACTACAAATTAAGCTCTAACCATCTGTTCCATTCTCATTTATGACTCTAAAATGAACATATTTTAAAATTATATCATTTAAAAATAATGTAAATGATTGAAGTCTGCAGTAAGGCTTCTGCATATTTGTTCATTCAGTGTAGCATTTTTATGATAATAGTGATGTTTCTTCCTTGCTCCAGGCATGTATGAAGGAGAAAGTGGTTAATGCTTGATACAATAAATTTGCAGTTATTATGACGCATTAAGAATGTCAAAAAAGATATTTTACTCCTAGAGAGTTACACTGAATGTAAATCTTTGTACTGGAGCATCCTGATGGGATACCTGGAGGCAAAGCTTTAGCTAATTCTACAACTTGTAGGGGGTTAAGGATATCAAAGACATTAAATGCTGACAACTGTAGTTTTAATATGCTGGGGAAATGAAGCTGTTCTGTATCACTTTCTGTATTTGTTAACTGCTATGCCACCACCAGGGATCTCACTAGGATTTATAGAGAAAGAACATGCTGATAGCTATTTAGAGGGAAAACAGCAATTTTTTTTTTTCTCCTGCAGACCCATTCAGTAGTAAATTGTGGTACAGATTGATGGAGCATCAAGGAAGAGAATAGAAAAGACATTCTCAAAGGATGCAGCTGATAATCCAAGTAAATCCCATTTCCTCCCATTGCTTCTCTGCTCTGTGTCCTCCATGTTTTAAAAATGTTGCATTAAATACTCATATTGATTTTTAAGTGAGATATCTTTATTACTGTTGATTTTGACTTCAAAATAAGCATCAGCAGCCTAAGAATATTTATGTCAGGCTTCACGTGACTGCTGCATTTGACTGGGAGACCACCTGTGGAAGGAGCTAAGTTTTATTTACCATGTAGATGCACCTTTTCTCCTACAAGACTGTGCAGGTTTCTTATCGTACTGAAACATAAAACATGATCAGCTGAAACTAAGAACTGAATCTGGCCTGCAATTTGTCACCACATTCAGATAAAAGGTGGCATCAGTCTCACCAGTTTGCTGTTTAAAAGGTAGCAATTTTGCCTGGGCTAAATAATTGGGTTGGCTCTACAGACAGTGAGGAGTGTGACAGGGTTGTTTCTTCTGTGTTTTTTTTTTAAGCAGGGAGGTTTTGGAAGTGTCACTGTCTATGGAGACAGCCCCTTTGACTGAGGCAGGCCAGATGCTTCACTGTCAGACAGCTAAAGTTAGACAAGAAGAACGCCAAAGTTGGCATTTACTCATAGCACTCCATGTAACATCTCCTTTTCAATCATTTAGAGAATGACATCAATGATTATAAAGGGAACATCTGCTGATGGCTTTAGGAGGTATTAAGTTTGGAATGACTAATTCAGTCATATAATTAACAGAAATGTGGTTTGTTTGGCAGAATAGGAAAAACACACTATAGAGATACTGATGATAATTGTAAAGGCCAGTAATAGAAATCAAAATGTATCACTTCAGTACATTACATCTCTGAGTCTGTCATTCCAAAGTAAGTGCCTCTTAAAACCAGATGCTCCCCCTGC
Organism: Pachyramphus minor; assembly: GCA_013397135.1. Taxonomy (NCBI): domain Eukaryota; kingdom Metazoa; phylum Chordata; class Aves; order Passeriformes; family Tyrannidae; genus Pachyramphus; species Pachyramphus minor. Next base: position 664,129 of record VYXB01003488.1, on the reverse strand, counting down.
ATTACTTGATATGTGTTTATAATGGATGGACAAAGAAGATATATCTTTTGTTATCAGTAAGCACCAAGGTCAAATTTGGTAAGCAAGCCAGTGGTTTCAGAGTTTTAATTATATACAAAATAACTCTGTTTAACTCCTGCAGAAATGTGTCTACCTTTGGGGGATGTTCTAGAAGGGAGCATTTTAAAATTGGCCATCTTTTTTCGTTTGTCAGGAGATATAAATTTTAAAGTATGCCTTTTTTCCTTAACCTTGTAAATATTAGGAACATAATTCAGATCTCCCCTGTTTTGGCTGAGGGTGTACTGGAAGGATAATGCATGTGGCTAATTTTCACACTATAACATAATGAAACTAACAAAGATGTATTTTCTCTGGAATATTAATCACTGAAATTACAAGATGTATTAATACAAGACAAAATGTGATTTTGTCTAAATAAAACTTATTGAACTTTCACTATTTAAGCTATAAAAATTTTTGTTTCTAAGGCCTTCAGAATTTATTATTTACCAGTGGCTCATTTATTATTTGATGTATGATTTCATTCCATTCCTTTCAAATTTATAAACTAAACTTGTAACACTGAGCACTTTCCAGTATACAGCTAAGAGCTGTGATTAAGGCTGTTTATCTGTGGTTCAGTCTTTTCCATTCTCCACCCCATTGTTTGTAGCATTTTGTTTTGCCAGGCTTTTAAAATTTATTTTACTTCATGTGTTCTAATTAGGCAAACATGCTAAGAAATTGACCTTGCATTTGGAAAAAGGATGGCAGAAGTCTTTCTTTGCCTTACTTTTCAGAACTTCCCTATAGATTTTTCGTCTTTTTTGGCCAGTTCTTTTTCACTTTGCAAATCAACTTTTCATTCAGTCTCACAGAACTGCTTTTGGCAGATTTCTGAGAGTCTGGTACTGTTCAGTCATCCCAGGAGGAATGGATTCATGAGCAGAGCAAAGGTGAGGAGTTGAAAGTTCACAATAAATGAATGTTCTTATATTATTCCATAATTCATCCCGTGGATACTACTGCTATCTAGATGGAATCTTTTGGTACATGTGTACATGTTCAAAACAATTACATGGTGGATTTTTTCCTCTGTGGGATCTGAACTTCTGCTCACATAGCTCTTTATCAGGCAGGTTTTCCTGGTGAAAAGGAGACTGAGCAGAAAAGCACGTTACAAAGGGAGAAAGAGGAAACTGGACACTCTCAAAATTACTGAAAAATAGTTATTTTTTTTTCTAGAATTCGGTTCACTGGCAATGGTTTAACTATATAAGTTATTGTGGGTTTGTTTTGGTTTTGTTTTTAGTGAAAGTTTTTTACTAGAAGGGAAACCAAGTCTAATTTTCTTCCTGTATAAATTTTCCATTTGTATTTAGGAGGTGATAAGTTTGGGGCCATAGTGGCTATTACTGTTCTTTCTACGCCCTTTGAGATTTCTAACTATGAAATGAAGCCAAAGCTGCAGCTGCAGCAGCAAACATGCACTTTTTTTTAATGAGAAACATCTTGCTGTTTTCCCCTTCCCCACCATAAAATTTTGCATAAGATGAAAAATAAAACATCATGTTACAATTAGGTCACAATCTATTAACATTTAATTTGGTAGAGATAAAATTAAATGCAGGTATAGCAGACATTTTCATAGATTTTGGTTTTTGCCTGTATTATGACACATGAACCATTGTATGTGGTACCATGCATTCAGAAGAAAAAAACCCCACCTTTGGTCTTTTCTGTAAGTTAACCTTTCATTCTTCAGTTTTACATGAATATTCTCTGTTGGTAGCAATTTCACAGACAAACATAATCCTGATATAAAATTTTGGTTCTATTTTATGTAATACTTTTATATAAACAAAGGTTAGATTCAGTGTGCTGAATCCAAGCATTTTTCAATGTGTGATTTCAGCTTCATGTACTTCTTCAGTTTTATTAATTCGAACATTTGTCCTTTGAAGGGGTAATGATTTATTGTGTGTGGAAATTCCACAATACCCTATTTTGCTTTGACAGCTGTATTTATTCCAGTGAGTTAATTAATGGGAATCCCAGTTGTTAAGATGGTTTTCTGATGTGTCGACAAAACGCAAAGAAACAGCTGACAGCTACACACTTTGGTTTCAAGAATTAGAAATGGCTTATTTCCTTTCCTTCCCTGCTCTTCAGGTATGGAATACAGGGATTGTCCTTTGGAAAGAAAAATTAATCCAGGCAGATATCTGGGTTTCACTTTAAAATGCAATTTTTGCAATAGTTCCTTTTTAAGATTCGTCCGTAATATTGCTAAATTAAAAAGAAAACAAAACGATTGAAGTGAAAATAATTCAATTGTTTTCTTAGCTATCTCAACTACTTTCCACGGAGAATTATATGATGTGATTAAAGTGATTAATTTTCTTTCATAGTCTCCTTTATACAGCAATCTATGATCTGAAATGTAGAAATCTTTAATCTAGAAGTTAAAGGCATAACAAGATAATACTGTGGCTGAAAGCAGAACTCAGAACCATTTAAACTGGCAATTAAATGCAATTTTTAAAAACATAATGAATCTGACCTTATTTTCCAGCATCTTACTACATTGAGGGCAATTAATAACTGACATTTCTTCTCATAGAAAGTGACAAATTCATCATCATTTGGAATCTTGAAGTCAAAATTAGATGTCTTTGAAAAGAATGTTCTGTAGCCCAGTAAAAAATTAAGATTGATAATGTTAATTTATCATAAGAAGAGAAAATAATAATTTCCCAATATGAAATAGCAAGAAAGTTTTTGGTCCTTGTTATTTAGAAGTTGGATAATATGATTTTAGCAGATTCCTATTGTCTTAACAGTCTGTGGATCTACAAAAAACTGTTCAAATAATACATGATAAGAGTATAAGGAGGAGAGAGAACATTTTGAAATGAAGGATGACATTAGGGAGGCAGTCTGGTTTAGCAATTAGTGCACGGATTCACAAGTCAGAAATTCTACATTCTATTCCCATACCTGACATTGATTAGCAAGTCACATTAGGACTTATTATCAAAAGTCAGATATGCAGCTGATCATCTAATTAAGATCATCATGCTATTAGCATAACTGCATTTGCAAATCATGCATGCAGAGCTTTAGCCTTTGTTTAACCTTGATCTGTGATATGAAAGCAATCTATGTTTCTACCCTCTTATTCCATAATTTGAGCAGCTCACAATTTTAAATATATTTATCCTCATCAGATTCTGTCAAACTGGGTATTATTATTTATCTTTATTTTAAGAGAGTGGAACTGCAGCACAGAAATAGTAGGTCTTGATTTTTCAAAGATGCTTAGGCATTTAAAGATGCAGATAACCAATTAATGAAAGATGATCACATCCTTAAGCCCTATATACATTTTAATGACATTTTAGGTGCCTAAATGATACTTGAATTTGGTTCTGTGTCTTGTGAGGGTCTATGAAATCAAAGTCCAACTGGAAACTGTGTCCACATTAGCAAGTAGCACAGACCAACATAAGCAAATTAATAAAATGAAATAGTTTGTACTAAGGATGTGGCTGTCACACATATCAGGAGGCTTTAATATTGGGCTAGTTCTACTTGTGTTGTGGACAGAATGCTTGCCAAAGCTCACCTTCTACTTACTTTCACTCCAGTTTGTGTGGGGATCCAAAACCAGTCAGTAATATGAATGAAAGCATTATTAAATGGGAATGATCAGGGAATTTGCTTCAAAAGATGACAGATGAGTCGAAATGTTGAATTAGGCTCACTCTGTGATTCTTAGAAACAAAACAATCTAAGAAGTGTGTAAGTAACTGAATTTATCTCTGAAAAGGTAGGGAATATTGATGTCTTTGCCTGAAAAGTTAGTATTAGTAAGCAGATTTGGTCATCTGAAAAGTATGGTAAGATTTTTTTGAAGTAGCCCACTGAAAAGCTGGACAGAAACTGTTAAAACTAACTTTGGAAGAGATATACTTGATTTATGGACAGTTAGCCAACTTAACAAAACAAAATACTTAGCACCTGTCCAACTTTGAAAATATTGCTGTATTCTGGGATTATTTTAGTAAGTATCCTGAATCTCTTGGCCAAGTTTATGAAAGAAAGCAATAATTTTCCATCCACTGCACTGCTCTCACATTTTCATGAATTTTCCATATAATGAGAAAATGGAACAAGAAATGTCTCATTTCAATGTCATCAGGTGTATGAGTACAATGAAAAAATTATGAAATTAAATAAATTTGCATGCAATAAGGTTAAAGGAGATTAAAATTTCAAAGAATAAATATGATTGAGAGTTTCAGTGTGTCTTTCTTTTGAATAAATTAATTTTTTCACTCTTACCTTTTCCAGAGAAATATCAGAGCTGCTCTGTAAACTGATACTTCTAAATATTTTAATTTTTCCAAAAGCTGAATTGTCATCACTGCATGTATGAAAGAAAACCCCATAGCAAAGAGTTCTTTTACAACTGCATGTGAGCAAGATTTCTTAAGCTATATAGATTTCCTCCCTTTTTTTTGGTGCACTTTGGTAATCCTTACACACTTCAATGATAAATACACATGAACATTACTCAAGAGAGGTCAGCAAAAGAATGCTGGAAAACAAGGAAAGTCCCCTGTTACCATAATAGCCTTTTCATGCTTTGAAATATTACATCAGAGTTAAAAATGCAGGGCATAAACAACAGCTATTGAAAATACCAAAATGAACTGAATAGGGTCAGATGTTAGCAACACAGCATGAAAAATCTGTATGGATTTTAGAAAGGAAAAAACCCACTTCTTTGTATCTGAATTTTATGCATTTATGTATGCATTCAATTATTTAATTTCTGGGGCCTCAGTTATGAGGTCACACAGTAGGTTTCTAGATTTGCCTTGCCATGTTCCTGAGTGAAAAGATGTCTTAATCCACATCCTTTCCCTATCTTTATGTTTGAGTGAAACCTTAGAGCTTTCATGACTTGTACTAAATACTGTGGATGACTCAAGAGCGCCTTTCTTCAGCCTAGAAATTGAAGCAACTTCTAGAGATTTTCCAGATGTTACTGCCAAAAGGATTTCTGATACATCCCTTCAGACTCTTCTAGTCTGATGGGTAAACTGAAGGAGGTAGCCTTATAAAAGTATTGTATTCTCCTTTGATTTCAGTATTGTTTATGCTGAACACCTCAGCTGTCTTTTTAGTGTAAATATGACTACATTTATAAGTATTTTCACTTAAATTATTAGTATAACTTGTCATGAAATTTACCAGGTCCCAACCTAACACTCCACATTACCCTGTGTAAGAAAATATTTTTTACTGATATGGATATAGATTTCCTTTATAATTAGTGAGAATACTCACAGTTTAATCAGCTAATTTTATAACATTTCCTAGAAATTATTTTCATGGTGTCTCTTCCCCACCAGTGTTAAATCTGGGAGGGCTTTCAGACTTGGAGGCAAGTTTAACATATTTTTAATCATGGTTGTTCAATTTTTTAGCCACACTTCCTCTTCTGCTATGCAGAAAAGAGGATCTCTAAACATCTTGGAAGCAGAAGGCTACTTATAAACAACAAAGCTTCCTAGTATGCTTATCTATATACCTGTTAGCTTGGAAACTATTTAAAAATTTGAAACAGAGAACACAATATTTGTGTTCTTTTAGCACAGACTTCCACTGTACTTTCTCTAGAGAAGGGTTGTCTCCCTTTTCTGAATACTAACAAGTGGGTATAAAAGGCAGGACATATTCTGTGTTCTCCAGTGTGATCTCTGAAGCATCCGTCTTGGATTTCCCTCGAGAAACAGGAAGACTGGGAAGTGAAATGAATTCATTTCCTAGTGAATTCACTAGGAAGCTAGCCTACAAATCTTGGAAACACCTACCTATGGAGAATTTCTTTTAATTTTTAAAAAAATAGTTTTTATCCCCCCTGGAATATATGGAGTTTATGAATGGCTGTTATAAAGCAAAAGTTTGAGTTGGAAATCTGTTTCATTAAGGGTTGATACAATCTGTCATATATCCTTAATGCTGTCAATGGCTTCATAATGGCAGCACCATAGTGGGTTTCAGTGAAAAATCACTGTCAATAGCATACGGAAAGTTTACCATAGAAAAATGCATTGCTCAAGACATTTTGGGCATGAACAACTTGTTGCCTGCCAAGATATTGGCTACCATGGATGAAAAGTACTAGAACAGAATGTTTTTTTCAAGGTCAGATCAGAAAGAATTCACAATGTATCCGAAGGAAACATCGGCAAGAAACAAGCCTTTCTACCAGAAAGGCTGTGAAGACATGATGTGTCTAACTTATCTTATGAATGTATAAGACCAGAAGAGACACATGGTAAGATGAGCAGAAGGGTGTGGACCAACACACACACAGATAACTGTGAATCCCAGTAGTGGGAAGGTCTTTCATGGTTAGACAAAGTTGAAGCGGATAAACTACAGAAAACTGGGTTTGGGATTCCTCAGTTTTGTGTAGGTTATCCTAACTGATAGAGTTTCTGAAATCTGACAGAGTCCATTAATGCTTCTGAAGAGAAGAGCTTAAAACCAGTGAGGGTGAGGGATGGCTATGGGAAAGCCTTTCATATATTACCAGAACGGTTCAACTCCTGGTTCTTGTCTATATTCTCCCACAACATCTGACAGTGGCACATCCCAAAGACTGTTCCTGCTTCAGGAGAGAACTTCAACTCATACTAATGTCACATTCCCACAAAAACCTACATTCAGTAATAGCCAAATCTTTCACTGAGCTTTGCTGAAGTAGAAACTTTCTAATGTTATGGTGTTGGGTTTTTTTCCCATGTGGACATATTGGAATTAGTCTTGTATGTTATTATTTTAGGAGACAGTCAGATGCCATGACAACAGGTAGCAGTGTTATAAGCTGGATAGACAATTATTCAACAATTTTGAGAGATGACTAGAGGGGTCAAACAAAAAGAGGTGGACACATTTTTGTAAGATCTATACATCTGCTGTTTTCTGTACTGCCTAATACAAATACATTCATATCATCCTTATTCCAGACTATGTTAGTATAATCCAGACTCTGGAAGATGAGGATGAGAATAAGCCTGAACCATTCTGGCTCATATATTTGCATCCCCTCTCCCCAGAAAGGGGAGAGGGCCTAAGGAGAGTTGATGAATCCAGGTCTCGCCTTAGGTCTTACCTGAGGTAGAAAAATGAAAAGGCTGCACACCTGAGCCTGAAAACTGGAAAAGACACTACAGAGTGCCTCCAATTCTGACTGTTTTTTGCATTTATGATGGATGACAAAACTGAATTTTCCCTTCCCAGTTTAGTGTCTATTTTATGGTTGTTGGGTTTTCTTTTTCTTCTTGTTTGGTGTAAAAGGGTGTGACAGAAGAGCAGGAGAAAGGCTGCCTCTGCTTTTCCTGGCTGTGGCAGTCTGGGTCAGGTGGATGGGGGGAGAGGAAAAGGAGGAGATTACAACGTCTGCATGCAGATGGAAAGACTCCTGACAAAGCACATGGCTTGGTTGTTGCAAAGGAGCAGAGCTATGGCCAAGCCTCAGAGGTCAAGGAGAGGATACATTCCTAGAGACCCAGAGGGAGACTGACTGCAACCCAGGAAGGAGTGCAAATTGCTGGACTCCAGAGCATCTGGAAGGAGAGGTTCATTCCGAAAGGAAATCGCATACAAGGGGATGATTTGTTCTCCAAACTTTTGTTTATCTGCATCATCCAGAAGATGTGCATTTGGTCTATTTTAATGGGTTATTTGTGCTCTAACAAAACATAGAAGTTAGAATGATTTTAGTGTTTTTGGGGACGTGTGAGGTTGTGTTCGTACTGCAGATAAAATTGATTAGTACTACCTCATGGTTCAGACCTCCTCAGAGTCACATCAAAACCCCACAAAGGCAAATGCTTTTATATAACCCCCCTGTGATGGAGGGGTCCTCTTACTTATTTGGAAATTACTACAGCAACATTAGTAAATTATGCCTGGTTTAATTTTTTTGGTGATTTGGCTGGTAGAGGAAGACAAATAACTACCAGGATGAACTAGAACCCATGGAAAAATAAGCTTGGTGTTTAATCTGTTGAAGCTAATCTAACCAGTGATGACAACATGTCTTTAGTTAGTATAAGAGATTTAAGAGTATACGCTAATGCTGGTTTCTGTTTCCCTAAATTTTTGCCTGCTTTTCTATCTCTAGGTGCTAAAATCAAATATTTCAGTTTTCCAAGAAAGCACTTATCATATGATACACACTGTAAACATATTGCATTTTCTATTCTGTTTGAAACATCATTTATCTGTAAAATATGTGGCTTGACATTACAAATTCTTGGACGTGTGGGCTGCCATACAGTGAACCAAATTCTCTGCTGCCCTATATCCTCAAGCTACCCCAGGACAATCCAGGAAAATAAATGCATAAGCTATAGGACCTAACTATCAACAAAAGATATTGATCCCTCTGTAAACTGAGCATAAAGCACTATGGGTTTTTTTTTCTTTTTAATGCTCTCCCTTTCCTGTTTTGTGATTATTGGCAGTGTCACTGAACATGAACTGAAATCCAAATATCACACGTTTTGTAGAAGTGTTGTAACCAAAATACTGTCCACATGGTCTTTATTGAGCAAGTCTGTACCATGCTTTGCTTTGTTCATGTGTTGTATTACACTAACTAGCTGAGATGCTAATGGATTGGTGTAAGAGATTAATGGTTGGCCATAGATATAAATCTGAAGATCTGATTTTCTGTATTTGATGGGACTTTGTTGATGTGTACAACAAAGCAAGTGTGTAAAACGTTTGATAATATGAAATGATGGGGTTCCTGTTAATAGTTTGAGGTTTCTATAACATGTGCATATGAGATAACATTGCCTTCAGAAACTACTATGAATTGCACAGTGGATTTTACAAGCTGCTGTTATCAGAAATATGTTATTTTATTATCATGGGGAAAAAGGCAGCTCTGGTACTACCATCACCGTTGGTAGCATCTGTAAAGGTAGCATCTCATGCTAAGAATCAGGAAAGATGTACTTACCTGCAGATGCAATGAAATGAACGCTTTTATTTCTATCAAGTTTTCTAACACTGTGCTAATTATTAGAGGAAAAAATATTTATATTGTTGCTGGGGGTGATCAAAGTTTGAAAGCTAGATGCTTCTGAGAATTCTTTCACTCTTGGAATCACTGTATCTCTGACTATTTTACTCACTAGTAGGAAGCTGCTTTCACATCTAATTTGCCAAAAGTTAGGTAACCAAGAGAAAGTCAAAATCACCGTTAAGATAAAGACATCTGCTTTTGCATCAGAACAGTAGGAATTGCAAATGCTAATGTTTTCAAATTTGTGAACATAAAAATAAGGAGTTGTTTGTTAAAAGAATTTCCAGAGAAAGACTTCAGGAAGAGGCAGAGGATTTATACTTGAAAAAAGATAAAAGTTTTTTCTTTATATTGTACTACAATGTGCTATAAACACATAGCACTTGATCAAACAAGTAACTGTTGGCAAATTTATGACAATTTTAAATCAGAAGAGTGACCAACAAGGCAAACAACGAATCTGCTCTTCAGGCAAGTCTTCATAGCCTTGAGGAGGCAGCCAGCACCAAAAACTTCAAAAAGGAACACACAGTTCTTGCCCTGGGGCAAAATAATCCCGAGCATCAACTCAGGGTGGGAACTGACTGGCTAAATAGCAGCAGCACTGAAAAGAATCTGGGAACTGTCGTGAATGCCAAGTTCTATGAGAGGAATTGGTGTGTCCTCACCGTGACTAAAGCAAAATGCATGTGGGGCTGCACAGGAGCTGCAAGGTCAGCGCACTGAGGGGAGTTCTGTTCTTACACCCTGGACTCACCACTGATGAGGCCACACTGAACACTGCATTCAGTTCCGGGATTCCCAAATCAAGAGGGATATTGAGAGACTGGAAAGGCCCCAGAGGAGGGCTAAGGGTACAAACTAGACTAAAGGGTATTATTACACAGGAGGAGAGGCTGACAGGTCTAAGCTCACTTAGTCTAGAGAAAGGAGGCCAAGGGCAACCCTAAGGTCAGCCTGCAAGCCCTCAAAGCATATTTGCTGTCAAAGACAGCAAATCCAGAACTCCACTTGGTAATGGCAGATAACGTAGTAAGGGGCAAGAGCCATATATTGTACCTTGGGAGGTTTAGTCTGCTAAAGAGGAAAACTTCCACATGGAGCGTGGGGCGGCACTGGAACTGGTTACTCATGGAGGTAGTGGGAATCTCCACCCTTGTGCTTTTCATGACTCAGCCAGACAAAGGCAGAGCTGGCCTAGATAAGTGATAGTCCTGTTTTGGATAAGAGGCTGCACAAGAGATCCCAGAGGCCCCTCCTAACTGGTGTTTCTATTAATCTAGAAAGCAAATTAATATATATTATTGAATATATAGAGAATATAATTGAATACTCTTCACAAAACACCCAGGAATAAATCCACTCATTACAGAATATTGGACCTATTATTGACATGAGTAAATCAATGCTTTTTAATTTCTGATTTTGATTGTTTTGGCTTTTCCTATTATAGCAATTCTAGAGACAGTAAGAAATGTACCATGTTATAATGATCATGTAGGGCTATTACTGCTCATATAGTGAACTAAATGAGGGGACAATGAAAGAAAAGTATGTAAATGATTACTGAGGTCTTTCTTCGGTGCTGTGCTTATTTATCCTTAGTTTTAAGGGTCACTGTAACATTTTAAAGTAAGTTCCTTTTTCTCTCTGTTCTTCTAATCATGCATTTTTTTCATAATTATGAAGTGTTATCCAAACAACTGCTAGAACAGTTTCTCAGGACCCATGACTCATAATATATTCACTAAACTGCACTGTAACTTTGATAAACAGGTTAGGACAGGAAGTGAAGAATATCTTTCCTTAACTGAATCTGCAAATGGAATTTAGGATAGTTAATTAAAATGTGGTCTAGGCAATGGCTTTTCTATTGACAAAAGGAATTACAATATGAGCTTTACATCTTTCAAAAGAATAGGTCAGATTCTGATTATGTTCACACTGGCATAATTGTAGAGTGTTTCTATTGATGTCATATTTATATTAGCGCTTCAGAATTAAAAATCTGTTCAAGCATTTCTAGCAATACAGTGTGTCCTAGCATGGTGTTTGACACTGATATAGTTTTAGAAGTAAAAGAAGTAAATGAGCAGCACAACTTCCTGAGATACAAATTGATATAAATTTATCCTTAATTTGTATTTATTACAGAATGTAATGGAGAAAAATTAAATTTTTCATCTCTTTGTAGAGTTCATTTTTTCACTGTAATAGTTGATAAATAAAATTCACACTCAGGCACTTATATTTATTAATAATGCAGGGACATGAAAAACCAGTAAAAATTGCAAGAAATTATATAACCCATTATTTAACCAGCAGCTTTCTGCAATTTCAAAACAGCAAACTCATTTTTTTTAACATAATTTCATTTTCTTCAATGTTGGCAAAAATACTGACTTAGAAAATATTTGTTCTTACAGTTCACATTCCCCTGAGTTTTGTTGAGAACCAAAGTGTGAATAGAGCATTTTATTTCATTCATTATTTCTGGAGAAGAGCAAGTTTTTTTGTAGACAAGTGATATTGGCCTGTGGTCAGAAACAATAATGTCTTACATATAACAGTCCTGCTTCTTCTGCTCAATACTACTTTTAAAACCTTCTGTGCTCTGGGCTATCTGTGTCATGAAAGATACTTTTTTTTCTGCTGTCAGGGTGGGTAATTCTGTTTAAAGTTTCTTTCTGTTCACTGGGGCATATATGTATAGACAAGTAATAAGACAAGTATTTCTATAGGCAACATAATAAATCTATGATAACCTTCCAAATGGTTTAAATGAAAATGGCTGACAGAATAATGATAGGAGGATTGTTAATTAAGATCACCCATTAGATGAGAGTTGATTTCATGACATTTATAAAAGACTGGAAAAAAAAGCCTGGTTGCTTATTGTGAGGAGGTCACAAAAGACTTGAAACTTCCTGTAATAAACTCTGTGGGCATGAATTTAGTTCTCTGCAGTATTATTTTTATTTCAACCAGAGATCCTCCACAAGCACACCAACACTTCTGTGGAAGCTGCTGTCATTGAACAATGCACAGATGACGAAAGAGTTTTCCTCAGAACCCAAAAAAATCATAACTGTGTTTGTATCACCCTTCTTCTGAACCTATAGAACCCATCTCCCAGTCAATTAATTAGCTCCATATTCTCCATGTCCATTTAGCTCTAGTATCTCGAGTCTTAGAGAGAGATTGGTTCATGCTAACTCAAAGGATTCTGCACTGAATATGGCATAGACATATTCTTGTCATCAGATCTACATCCTCCTCCTCTACAAGCCTTAATTTTGCAATTATATTCCCTTTATTACTTATGAAAGAGAAACCCCATATGTGGACAGGACCTATGAGTTTATTAGACAGGTGAGAATTTCTTGCCATTACCCGAAGCACTGAAATACTATCAGAAACAAATTTTCTTCATTATATAAGATCAGAGGATAGTTGAGGTTATGAGGGACTCCAGGAGGTCTCTTCTCCAATCTCCTACTCAAGGCAGGGTCAGCTTTGAGATTCAATCAGTCTCCTCATGGCTTTATCCAATCTCATCTTAAAGCCTCCAAGGAGGGAGACTGCCCTGCATCTTGGAGCCAATTGTCCCACTGTTTGACTGTTATGATGGTGAAAACATTTTTCCTTATATCCAGTTTGAACCTCTCTTGCCTCACTGTATGCCCATTGCCATTTATCCTCCCAGTGTCCACCACTGTGAAGTATCCAACTTCATCCTGGTGACCACCTTACAGGCACTGGAAGGCTCCTGTCAGGCTCCTTTCATCACCTTCCCTTCTCCAGGCTCAACAAAGCTTGCTCGCTGTCCAATGAGTTCACTCAAGATTATCAATGTCTTTCTTGCATGGAGTTCATGTGGGGTTGGAATACTGGACACAAAATTCCAGATGAGGTCTAACAAATGCAGAAGGCAACATTGCCAGTGCTTGAGGTCTGTACTATAAGATCTTCTTATGCCCTTGAATGACATAACCTATTACTTATCATCTGCCATTAAATTGGAAATTCCTAGTTTTTCCTGGTGTCATTAGATCCTATTTATGACGAACCTTAGGAATGATGACTGAATTATATATGTAAACAGGAAAGTTTTACTGATTTTCCTATATAATTTCCATGGCAGAAGGTAAAAAATGGTATCTTGGCCCCAGAAAGGTGGTACTACTCTGCCAGCGGACCCCAAATCTTCATTCCAACGTTATCCTTATTCTGCATTGAGTCCTCACCAGCCTTGGGGTAGGAAAAAGTTAGTGTGGTATGGTGGCAATTAATGGATCTTTTACTGAATTAGAGCTATGTGCAAACTGTGATATATGAATGACTTCCCAGAAAAGACCAATTCATTTTTTTCAGTACCTCATTATTCACATGAATTAAAGATGTAACGCTAACAACTCCACGGCAAGCATTTAATAGATTTAAGACCTTTGAAACAAAAATACAAGATAAATCAACAAAACTGACTGTAAAGCAGGACATAATGTAAGCAAAGAGAGGCCTTGATAGTGACTAGCTTAGAAATATAATTTGGTGGCCTTCTGCAGTGTTGCCACAGAGATAAAGGACTGACATTTCTACAAGGCAAAGAAAGCATCAAATTGGTCTTAGAAAGTCAACACTTTGAAAAGAAGCTTTGTAGTGTTTAAATCTTTTTACAGTGGAAATTCAATGGCAAACAAGAAGTACAGATGTTAATGGCACGGGCTCATTCCACTTTAGAAATCAAGTGAATGATATAATAGGAAGATTGGACTTGTTGGAAGATGCAATCCATATTTTTCACAACAATGAGAATTAATTTTTATTCTTTTAATTATGCTGCTGTAATTTTGTCCCGTTTTCCATAGCCAGTTTTCAGCTCGTCTTAAACCTTTGTATAGACAGCTATATTAAATATTCTCTATGATGTAGTAGAAAGCCATTGAATTTATTAACAAGTGAGGTTTAGAAATCATGATAGTTCCCCCAGCAACAAAAGCATATGAAAAGAATGAAGTCCAACAAAAAAATCCTACAATTCTTTACATTGGAAACAGTGGAATAAGAAACTAAAACTGGTCAAATGCCATATAGAAATAACCACAGGGATTTCTACACAGGCTGTCTACTCAATCTTACTGAAGAATGATGGAGTGAAATACTGTGGTAGTCAAAGCACTTTTTTTTTCCTTTACATTGTGTGTATGTGTGTGAAATTCCACAAAAATATTCTGCCTTCTACTCTAAAGAAACTATAGTGCCATACCCACTAGATTCTTTGTTTCAATTAGAGGTTTTCCCACAAATATCTGAAATTTAAAAGCAACAAATTTAAAAGCAGGGATTCCTTCAAGTATCCAGCTCAAGTCTGCAAGGTTTGTCTTCAGTGTTTTATAAACATTCACTTGTTTCAGAGTTCTATGAAGTTACTCAGGCTGTACAGTCCAGTGAGCTGGTTTAGCAGGCACGCCACAGGTTAGCACAGTGCTCTGACCCTCATCCACAGCTCAGAATATCTGATGAACAGGTCAAAGAAGGTGGTTTTTTTCCCCTCAAATATGTGGAATTTTTGTGGATTAAAAGATAGCATGAATTCCTTCTCCAATATTCTGCTGCAAAACCCTCTGGAAACAGAAAGAGGCAGTGGCACTACCAGCTGGCTGTTGCAGGTGTGCAGTGAAGAATGGTGAAGTCCAGGATAAAGGAGCTGCCTGATTGTGTAACCCTTGTGAATTTGCTTCATACCTATTCCAAGCATTAGCCATAGTATAGGCACAAGGCTCCCAATTTGTGATTTAGCTGCCGAGCTGGCAGAGAGGATTTAAATTACTTATTTCCAGATGAGTTCCTTGCTGCCAAGATAACTCATACTTACACAAAAAGGAGCTTACAAGATTTCATGGTTTCTGCTACAGATGAATTGGATAGATAACCTTGATGGTTAAGGCATTGGGATGCATTTGTGAGAGCCAAGAATGACCAGCTTTACATATTATGCCTGAAGGACTGTTGTGAAACGGGAGAAAATGGCTCTGTAGTTGATTTCCAAAGGATACTGATACAGTGGAAGACAACTTCTGTGTTCATATGATAAATGATTGATTAGGAAACCAAAAGTGCTGGTGAAGGTGACTATCCAGAAAAATCAAACACATCGGGTACTAGAGAGCTCAGCAACCTGCAACAGCCAAGGAACTCCCAGGTTATGGATGCACTGACAGATCCCGACTCTCACTGACAGATAAAATCCCCAGTCTCACCAACCAATGTATAAACATTTTCATATGTGAAACACTTTCATGTCAGCTGAAACCTATATCATGGGTGCTCCCATCTTCTTTTCTGTTGGGAGCTACTTGTTCTAGTCTCTTTCTTGTGTCTAACAGTGAGTCAAGTGAAAGAACTAATTTGGCTGAAAGCTAACTTAGAGAGATTTGCTACTGACTGGATCAGTTCTACACTTTGTCTCACTCTGTGGACAACTTGTACTGGTATAAAGGAGGAGAAAACAACAAGCTGTGATGCAGAAATGGGTGATATTCCAGGATCTTCCTGAAAAATGTTTTTGAAAGCAGAAAAGATGATATGTTTGTTATTTTTGCACAGGTTGGGTGAATCTAAGCTGTGGGCAGGGGAAGAAGCTGAATGAGAAGCATAATGTCTTGTCCTTGTCATAGGAACCTTGACTTGGTTAGCTAGGAATGGCCTAGATTTTTCAGTACTAGAAGGTACTGAAATACAACTGACAGAAGGATGCAGAGGGCTTTTTGTTGCTGATCAGTGTCACTGTGGTCAAAAAGACTGGTATTTTTCCTTGTTCTTTTCCTTATCTTGGCTTGAATTCTCAGCGAGCCCAGATTAGAGATGATTGAATTGGTTACTTAGGTGTAGATGCTTCCATGAGAGTTAGGATCAATGGAGACCTTATCAATACAGCTAGTGGAGACCAGAGAACTACTCATGAGCTACCAATTTGGTCAAGTATCAGTATGGATTAAAGGGGGAGCTGAACAGTTCTTTAGATTCTATCGACTAAAATGACCGAAATTCCATTATCTATAGTGGCAGTTTACACATCTAGTTTGCATGTTTGTACTTACTTTAGGTGCCTTAATCTGCAAACTAAATTTTTATTCCAAAAGGTTAATGAAGATTAAAGCTGCCCTCACTACTGTTGTACAATCCAATGTCAGGAATGCTTTATTCTGTTATGTAAAATGCTTTATTTTGTAAACACTTCCAAACCAGCACCACAATTTCTCCACCACAAATATTCTGCTGTTTGCCACTCTGGTGCTGAGATTTTAAACTTAGTGCTCAGAGGGCTTGACTGAATGTAAACCTTTGGCATTGCCATGGTAACTACAGGAGGGAAAGTATGGCTGTATAATCCTTCTTATGTAATACAATGTTATGTTTTCCTTGGTAAACAAAGAGATTCCAGGTAGTCATAAGCATATTAAACAGCCTGTGAATATCAAAGTTGCACATATACTCCTTTTCAGAAAAATGGAAATTGTTTTAGCAAAATTGTAATGTGTGGTAATACCTCAGGAATATAAATACAAAATTTCTGGAGCTTGAGTAAAGGTGGGCAAACTAACTTCAGAACAATCACTTTGGTAAAATTTCCTTTGTCTTAATCCTACAGTTTAATAGAAAATTACAACTAATCATGGCAATCTGATTGCTTACCAGAAAAAGGGCTGAATCATTCTCTGACTAATCAAAATGGAATTTACACCTTTTAATGTGAAATATATTCCTGTGATGTAGACTAAATATGTTCATCTAAGTGTTTTCATACAGTGCAAATTATTCCAGAGTCAACATGATATTGATGACACTGCTGTATCTTTAAGTAGATTTTTTTTCTCTATTTTTCTCATTTCTTTAATTATTTTTTGTTAGAAAAATACAGAATATGGTAGACAAGGTTATGACTGTTATTTAAAATCCAAAAATATCTGGACATCCTTTTTGTCTGAAAGCTTTCCAGCTTCCATCCTCTGAATCTTGGTAAAGACTGCAGGAACTGTAAAACTGTTGTCTTACTAACAAGGAACAGCAGAAGTTGCACACTTCTGCAAGCAAAATTAAACCCAAGGCACATATTGGCACTGTTGCTTATGTAAAACAAGCTTTGTATGCCTAATCCCTCCAGCATCTGGGGTCTGTAGAGGTACATATGTGGACAGAAAATACTTGTACCTGAAGAGACACGAACTTGAAAAACAAAAGCTATTTTACTGTAAAAGAGAAAGAAAAAATATGTTCTAAATGGAAAGGGTTTTTTTTCCAGTTTTCCATTAGTTTTCAGCAGCTTCCTAATGGGACATACAAACTGAAGAAGGAATGCAAGCATAGGTTCTGATCCCACAGCAATTTTTTTCTCTAACTGTTGGCCCACAGAAATTTGGCATCTGTGGTTCCCAGTCATGAAAGTAATCCATTGAGTGGAATTTTTTTTCTGTGGTTTTTTTTCCTTCCCATCTATGAGATACATTTGGTGTTTTGATGTCCTTCACAATGTCAGAGACTGATTACACTTAGCAAAGTTTCTATTTAAAGAAATAAGACTGTAAGGCCTCAAATTAGTATTTTCTGACGATATTACTCTGCATGTTTTCTTTTTTTACCCTTTTTACCTCTCTTCCTCACCCATGGGAGGTGGGGAGAGAGAATAATTAAATAAATTTACAGTATTTTGTCCAACAATTTCATCAGAAATCCCACAAAGGTAAGAGTGAGGCTCTAGGTCCTGAAGAATTTAATCCTGAGAAATCTGTCATAGTAAAGCCCTCATAAACAGGGAAAAGTCCAGTGCCAAATTATGCAGCCTACATGTATTGTCCTGTTCCTGGGTACATTCATAACACGTAGCCATGGAACCAGAATAATCTAGTCTGGTGATGTGCCTTTTGCCAGTAATTTATCCTTGAAAGGAAAAGGCCAGTCTGATATATTACATAATTCTGTGCCAGATCCAGAGCCAATTGCTTTGTTCCCATTTTAAGTGCCGTCCTGGCAGTGCCACAGTATGTTTCAGCATGAGAACTTCACTGGCTCAGTAATTGTGATGATAAACAAAAAAGTCTACTGAAGTTTACAGCTGCTTAGTATTAAATATGTAAGCCTTAAGTAGTTCTAACAGTGCTCTGAGCAATGTACTTTTAAACTTGTGGGACTTTCGTATAATTCTCCTAGAGGCTGCACGGGTTGGAAAGATCATCCCCTTCTGATGTTATTGAATTAAAATCTCTAAGAAACCTGTGGATCTGGAATTCTGTGCGTAGGAGGGAGTGAGATGGATGTGATTCAAATATCATCCTTCAACAAACACTCAAATAACTTGTATAAAAGTATGCATGAAGGCTCTTTGCTCTTTTTCTTAGTGGAGAAGAACTCCTGGAACAGAAATCAACTATGGAAAACATAGCATTAACACAGGATGGAGGAAGAGACCTTGGAAATTACTGCATGTCCCTTCCTAGGTGGCTTAACCTCCTACAGGATTCTCATCAGCTATCCAGAAACAGAGGAATTGTGGCTATAGGTGCTGTCTCCATCTATGTTGAAACTTGCAAGAGATTCCATTTTGTCAGCAGAATAATCAATGGAAATTCCATTCAGGCATCCCAGTTTATTCACCTCCTGGCTTGGATTTACCACGGGTGAGGGGCAGAAGGGAAGTTTCCAGTTAAAGTGCCACAAAGCTCTAACACATTTGGTAACTCCCTCCTGGTGGACAAATGTGTGTCACTTAATCTATATGTTGTGTGCTTAAGCTGTGACGGCCTGAGGGTTTCATCTGAAAAATAACTGGGTTTATTTGCTTTTTTCCCATATGCTGTACCATCATGTTAGAGATCTGTGGAAACACTTAAGTGACATTTCTCACAATTTCTACAGCAAACTCTATGAAATATTATCTTCATGGTTCACTGTGAAATTTTGAACTTAACTTCCTTTGCTGATCAGCCAAGGACCTTATAGGGATGGCACAAAGCCCTTGTTTTCCCTTATTTGAAGGGTGATGGGGAAAACAACTTAAAATAAAGACTAAACATTATTTTTAATTGGGTCACTATATAATGCATATTTTTTCATAGACAATTTAAATAGTTTCAGTGATGTAAGTATATGTACTGTGCTACAGAGGATGTATAATTTAACTGTAATAATAAGATTTTTATTTGGGGTTTTCACTCTGAAGACAGCTAAAAAAAATCTCTGAGCTTCCCAAAACCACTCTTTCCAAAGAAACCACAACGTTACAGAGCCCTTTCATCATCCAGCATACGTTCCTGTACAACACAAAAATGTACACTGTACTACTTTAAATTAATTCATATTTGCAGGAGACACAGTCTGTGTCAGTATGTGCAATTATGAAATGTAACTTTTTTTTCCTCTTGACATTTTTAGCTGCCTCACCCCTTTTATTTGAACACATACATATGGTGTGTGAGAGTGAGCAAGCTCTCTGTAAATGTTTGGAAGGAGCATCTGTCAGACAATAAAACTTACAAGAAAACATGTTTCTCATTTAAAGTGTATTCACCAGAACTATTTCAGGGTTGGAATCAGTTCATTTGTATAGCTTGGAGGCATTAATAAGAGCAGAGAACTGTAAAGGCACCAGAAAACTCAAACTGTTACTAAGAATCCAAGGTATTTTTTAAAAGCATTTTGTCTTTTCGGCACCCCAGTCTTCTGATAAGGAACCTGAACCAGTTGACAGACAGGAAACCTCTGGCAAGAGATTGCAAATAAGAAGATGGCATGATTTTTGCAAACCTGGAAAGTCTAAAGATTGCAATAATTGTTGGACCAAAGGGACCCTCTTCAGGCATAAATAGCAAGACTCCTACTGTCTTCTCTTGCAGACCAACTCAGCTGCCAGCAAAAGCAGGTGCTCTCCCAGTACCAGTGCTCCAGAGGAATATTTAGTGAGTATTCACAGCTATTTTTACAAATTAATATATTATTAGAGATTTAGTTATGTTTGTATAGTTTTCTCAAAGGACAAAAACATTTAAAAATCATTTTTAAGGCTGTTATTTTTAAACAATTGCTGGAGTTCAACAGTCTGATGCAATTACCATGTTAATTTAAAAACAAAATTTGCACAAGCTATGACAGTAACTTTTAAAAAATATTGGTTTTTAGAACTGTGTAGTTTAGACAATCTAAAGGAATTACAATGTATTTTTAATCCACATTATGACAGCAAAGTAATTTATATAAATATGAAATATATTTGACTTTAAATGTTATGCTATAGAACAGCCTTTGTAGAACACAAATTTAAAATAAATCATTTCTTTTGGCAAAGTAACCTGCAATTTAATCTTTAGAAGAATAAATACACCACTAATGTTTTCCACAGAAACAGTTGCTACTCTAATTAAATCAAGATGTGACTCTAATCAGATTTCAAAAGAAAATCAGAAACAGATTTTTCTCAGAGGTAGTACTATGGACAAGGATAAGATATTGCTATTTTCATTAGAAACACTTGTCCCAGGTAAAGTTACAGATTTGTTCTATAGAGCATGGAAATAACAAATCTGAAAGCATTTTAGTAGTGCTTTTAGAAGCATAAAAAATTTTATTGTTTCAGGTATCTGCTTTGTTTTTTGTTATAACTGATGCTACATTAGATTTTATTAGGTAACTGTTATTAATTTTGAGTTTAGAATGACTAATATGGCTAACAGATTTTTTTTTCTTTTTTTTTGTGGAAGGGAATGGAAAACCTGATGTTTGTCTACTGCTCCTGTAAAATTATCTGGACAATACTTGTAACTATACTGGGTTATGCCAGCAGCTTGCCTGTGGGGGATGATTCTATTTGCTCAGCAGAAGAACTTGCTAAGTACAGGATAATCTTCACAGGGAAATGGAGTCAGACTGCTTTCCCTAAGCAGTATCCACTCTACAGGCCCCCAGCACAGTGGTCATCCCTGCTAGGTAAGTGAAGTATGCACAGTTTTAACAGCAGATAAATCTCTTGAACTCTGTGATCTTTTTTTCCTTCTTAATAGTCAAATTTAAGATAACTAATGGAAAAGGAAAAATTTGCCAAAGTTATTAAAAATTAAATTCATAAAACAAAGAATCCACAATATTTTCCAAAATCTGCAACTGTTTTCAATTGACTTCTGTTTTCAATTGGCTGCAGCTGAAACAAAAAGAGATAAGCCAAATGTTTTGGTGTTCACTCAATTTTATACACTTTTTTTTAACCTCAGAAATAAAACAGAAAAAATTATGAAACAGGGACATTGTAAATCAGACTTTTATGCCATGCCATGTATTCACTCAAATAGGTGTTACTCATAGTTCTGACTACAGCATGTGGAAAAAAAATGAATATGCCAGCAATGGTGTACGTGATTTTGCTGAAAAGGGTGAAGCATGGGTATTAATGAAAGAAATAGAAGAAGCTGGAGAGAAAATTCAGAGTGTACATGGAATCTTCTCTGCTCCTGCAATTACCAGTGGTACAGGACAAACCTCTACTGAATTAGAAGTGCATCCAAGACATCCCTTAGTAAGTAAACTACACTATTAATTTCAGAAGTTTTATGTCAGTTTTATGTCACCAGCACACAAAAATTAAATATTTGACTTCTCGCTTCTAGCAACAATATAATGCAGAGTTACAAAAAAACATGTCACATTGCAGGGAACACTGTACATTTTCCATAAAGTAGAAGAGCATAATGAAATTATTTTGAAATTTTTGAGTTAAAATTACTGCAAGCAGGACTGAAGCATTCCAAAATGAGTGATGCAATCCTGATGGATAACTTTGTTTCATTAGGTTTCATTTGTTGTACGAATTGTTCCAAGCCCTGACTGGTTTGTGGGTATTGACAGCCTAAATCTCTGTGAAGGAGACCGCTGGATGGATGAAGTATCAGTAGATCTATATCCATATGATGCTGGAACTGATAGTGGTTTCACATTTTCCTCCCCAAACTTTGCCACTATTCCACAGGAGACAGTTCAAGAGGTAGGTATATGTACATAGTTTAGCACTTCATACTTATATGTTTTGAGTCTTCCTCTTAAAAAATAACTATTCTATAACTGTGAAACAGATTTTAGTATTTGAGAGTGCTGATGCTCTCTACCTATGGATTTATTACACAGCTGATAAACTTACAGGTTTTGTTTATTTTCTTATCTTTGAAATTTATTAGGTAGTTGCAGATGGTTCATGAAAACTTATCTCTATATTTTAATTATTTTCCGGAAGAGCTGAGAGTTTTTAGATGACATTTAGCAATCCTTAAAGCACCAGGAAAATAAAAATACTCGCAAGAGTCCTGACATTATTAAATATGTATCTAAATAGAAAATTCTGAGTAGTGAATACCAATGTGAGGAGTTCAGTTCAAAGCACTGCTGAAACCTGAAACTTACATTTGAAAGAAAGGACCTACAGGAAAGCAAAGAACTTCACTGTTATTGCAATGACCCCACTTTCAATCTCTTTTGCTCATTTAATCCTCTATATGCCTCATACTTTGCTTTTGCCATTTAAAAATGGTTGGGAATGGAGGATTTTCATTCAAATGTTTTGAATATTACAAGTATTCAGTTAATCCCTTCTTAAAAGTCAGTTTTCCTGGAGACAAATACTGTGCTAATGAGTAATGAGAAAAGGTACAGAGAATCTGGAAAACAATTAATTTGGCCTCCTATACCCATATGACAGCATACCTAATATTATTATTTAATACTCACCCAGTTCTTTCCATCAAACCTTCCATACATTACTGTGTTTTCAGTACCTCCCAGCACAGTTCACTATCCAAAGTGGATGCAATTCATTGTTCTGTGTCTCAAAGCATTCTGCATAGAAATTCTGGGACTACCAGCATAGTTATGAGAATTGAGGTTCACAGAAACTGGTTGCACTCAATTTTCTTGCCAAAAAGTATTAGCATGATGTATAAACATGATTTTACAGTTATCTTCTTACTAATATGAAGTCATTTTGTTAATATTCCCCTTTTAATTTTGCAGATCACTTGCTCCTCTCCAAGTCACCCAGCAAACTCATTTTATTATCCAAAACTCAAAATTTTGCCACCCATTGCTCAAGTAACAATGGTGAAATTAAAGAAAAGCCAGCTGGGTCTTTCTGCACCTTTTATTAATCCTCCAGCCAAAAGCAATGAAGTAATAGACTCTGTCTCAGGTAAGTGATTAGTACATTGATGTTCTCAATTCTGTTATTTCCATTCAGTCAGAAATATGTGGAAATCTGGCAGGTGATGTGGATGAAACAGGTGATCAGGGAGAATATTCTCCTATCTGCATAGGAATAGTTTCCAGACTCACACATGGGAAATAAAACAAGCCAGTTGAAATAAAAGAGAATTCCTGAAAGAATAAGGGAGGGATTGCATATTTGAGCTACGGTTCAAAGGATTGGGTTGCATCCACAGTAAGAGCTACTCAAGCCTTTGTATAAGTGTAGATCAGTGAATTTTATGAGAAACAAATGACACTTGATCAGAATCAGAGTTCCCAAACTCTTTGCAACTTTGAAGTAAATATTCACCCTCAGGTTTTTACATGATGTTGAAGCCAAGAACTATTATTGTTGTCTCTTTCTGGGTCACAAGTCTTGACAGTTATGTGCAATAAAAATTGATATCATTCAATTGTTTTGGACTTATTTGCGATAGAAACATAAATCCTGACAACAATAATCAGGTTCTTTCTCATTTTTATTTTCTGAAAAATATTAGGTAATAACCTTCAACAGGTGAGAAGATATGCAAACCACTGACTCAAGTCAGTTTTAAGGGTGATTTTCAAATCCCTGAGTTAACAAACATATGGTTAAGACAATATTTGCTCCAAGGGAGCAATGTACTCCCAGAAGAGTTGCCATGTTCCAAGAGCTTCTCCAGAATGTCTGAGTATTGCATGGGTCTGTCTCTGTGCTCAACACCTCACAGCCACTAAAATAAAGCTCATTCTCTACACAACTAAGGCGTGATTTTTACTTTAATAAATGTATTTATCAATTTATAGAGGTTTAATGTACTGTTGATAGTAAAGAAGACACATTCAAAGTGAGTGTTACATATCTCATTTGGAGTTATGTCTCTCCCACAGCATTCAAAAGGAACATTTGGCCCCCTTTAGGATATAAACTTAAGACAATGCATTTAAAGTATGATATTTCAAAAATCGTTTTTAATCACAAGTCCCCACTTTATTGTATATTAACCAGTCTGCTTAAAAACATATTCCAGAATCAAAAGGACAGATTTAGTTACCAGAGGTCAAGCTGTGTCTTTCATTCCTTCTAGAAACAGGAATGAGTGATGACAGCAGAAGTGGTGAGTTCACTGTAACACCAGAAATTTATACCAGGTGTCACACACTCAGTGTGGCATTTAAAGATGGTTTTGTGCACACCCATTTTACCTAAAATCCTGTAACAGGAAGTTTTGATGCAACTTCCTCTCACAAAAAATATTTTAATGTAACCTGCTAAGGAATAATCACCCATATTTTTATGAGATATATTTTCAATAGAAGCATACACTATGCAAAGTACTTTAAAGTTTCTAACTTCTTTTCTGGTAGCACATTGTACTGAAACCCCTCTTAGTATTAGAAAGCTTACAGTGACAGAATACCTTTATTGGCAAAAGGGAGAGTAGTGTACACACCAAACAATAGCAACACGATTTAATGTAAGAAACGGGACTTTTCTTCATTTCTGAAGCAAATTGCAACAAAATTAAAATGGAATTCGATACGACCAACTACCGGAACAATAGCTGCCTGCTAAGAAATATAAATATACCCAAATAAACCAGAGAAAAGCTTTAATCCCAGTCTTTTTAGAAAGCCATGAAAAGGCAAATGAGTTATAAAATTGACAGTAAATGTTTTTTAATTCAACCTTTTGAGTGGCAATTATTTTTAATTTTTTTTCTTTTAAAGGAATTCTGTATTTTCAATTCAATAGATAATATGCTGCACTACAGATATAATACCTCAGACATGCTCCAGACTGCAATAACAACAATTTTGTCCATGAGCTTAGGAGATGAAATGAGACTTTTTTTGTAATTTAGGGGACAATATATAGATTTTACTATTATCACATGTATTTTTTGTCATAATTCCTTAATGCTTTTCCAACTGTGTATTTGACTCCAGTACAACTTCTTGTAAAGTTACCTTTTTATTGTGTGTATTGCAGAAACACCCCTGGACTGTGAGGTTTCTCAGTGGTCTTCCTGGGGTCTCTGCAGAGGCGTTTGCAGAGAAACAGGGACCAAGATCAGAACTCGTTTCATACTTCTTCAGCCTGCCAATAATGGAATGCCTTGTCCAAATCTGGATGAAGAAACACCATGTGAACCAGAAAACTGTGTCTGAAATAAAGAAAGGATAATAATTTAGATAATTTAAAAGTAGGTTAAGTTTAAATCTAAACTACATGTCAATCAGTGTTCTTTATAATGTGGATATGCTGCACTATTTTGATGAAAAGGTGTATAAGAGTGGTTTTGCAAGTTGCTATTTAATGTCAAGATTTTATGGGGTTAAATTTCTAAGGTTTAGTATGGCAACAGTACTCGATCACTTACAGACCAAAAACCCCCAAATAAATCCTTCCTACAAATACACTGTAAGTTCTTGGAGTACCCTCTAGTGGCAGAAAAGAAGATCTTTGGAAACATTGTACTTCACGTGCATAAAAATCAATCACAAAGTCTAAACTAATAGCCTTCTTAAATACTGTAATTTGATTATCTATAGATATCTATACCTAGAAATTAATTCTTTCGTCTAAATTATGTTTTTATAATTTATTGGCATTTCTGTTGTCTTTCTAAACATGCTTAACATGTGTTTCTTCAGAAACTATTAGATAAGTCAGAGTGACCAGATGTTTGCAGGGTGGTTAAGACAATAGTGGAAGTGAGTAAACTTGTCTTGAGACTTAGAAATATATGAAAATGTTTCAGTGGGGGTTTTTTTCCTCAAAAGTGAGAAGAATAACTGCCATGAGGACACTCAGACAACAAAGTTACTAGAAAAATATAGAAGTGTGGATACTACTAGAAAACTTCTGAACTGAATTAAATGTCATAGTTGAGATTCAAAAAGTGATTGTTGGTGTGTGTCACTCATGAGACAACTATCTCAAATTTAATGCTGTTGACCATAACATAATTATATCATTACCTTTATATATGCAGTAAATGTTGTCCATGTTCCTTTAAATGTCTTTTCTGCTATTTGTTATTTGCTTTTTTACCACTTTTTACGGAGAAAACTTAGCAATTTTTTAACAGTATTTAAAATTAAGGTATACGCGATAATAAGAAAACTTAACATGTCAGAAAGTGTTCCTCACTGCAAGTTTTAATGCTCATAAAACTTACAAAATGAATGTAACATATAGCTGTGGCTACCAGCCAGGAAAAGTACTTTTGAATAATACTTACTCAACATAATAAGTTTGCAAGCAGCTCACAAAACTTTTACAGCACACCGCAGATTTACAAATATACAGTACAGATATTGAACGGGAGAGTTGATTTGAGAAGGTTCTTTTAGGAATATGCCAAATACAAGAAAATTTCTCATGTCCTTAAAGGAGCACACTGTATTCTCCATAGGGCTGAAACATTCAAAAGGTTCTCTGTATTTCTTTCCAGGAGATAAATCTTGCAAAGACCAAAATAAATTTCAACTTTATCAAACTAGGCTTAGTTGCTCCTCCAAATGCTGTTAAACACAGTTTTTAGAACTTAGTGTAGGAATCATCTCGTATTCTTCAGATTCCCACTGTTGCCTGTTGTTCAAAATTATTTCACTCTTTATCAAATCTGATTGGTTTTTTGTTCAGGTTCCCCTGTTTCCACTCCATATTGGAAACGGTGTTACTACACTGTTTTGTGTTAGCTGTCAATATTTTTGTTTCTTCTTTTTATATTATTGTTAACCATTCTGTGTTTTCTGTTACACTTATCTACTGTATATTTACAGATTTACCATCATCTCAGAAAACCTACGCACACATTGAAGTATACAGTTAAATACTCTCTGAGGATAGGAACTAATTTCAAACTTATTGATTGCTCAGTGACAAACTAAGCTCAATAAAGGCTTTGGGCAGATATCACATTCAAGTCTAAATTATGCCTTATGAAAAACAATCCCACTAACCAAAAGGTACATTCCTTGAAGTTCTCTTAACATTAGAGTTTTGCTTCTTCACATGCTCAGAGCAAATAAAGGGCCAGGTCCAGTAAAAGAACATCTGCATTTGCAGATGACCTGAATCTGGGATTTCAGTCCTACAAGAAAAGAACTGAGAGCGGAGCAGTCCTGGTGTTTACTCGAACTCCTGGAGCCAAAAGTTTCCCAAAGGACACTGAAGGAGGAAGGATGAGAGGGAGTGGTGGAGTAGAAAGGGAATACATAACAAGCCAACACACTTCAGGCAACTCCAGTCAGTGATATATAACTTTGCTCTTTTAGAGTGTTTACATACATGAATATTCACTGCAGCTTCCTTCAAAAGCAGAAGTTTTCCATCCAGCCAGTTACCTGGATACGGGATTTTTTTGTAAGCTGTGACTTCAGGAGACCTTAGTATATATGACATTCTTTAAGGATGCCCTTGTGGTTGTATAATGTTTGGCCACAGATCATTCCAGGTATTCCCTTTGCAAATCCCAGGGATGGAGTCATTACTTGGCAAGGCAATGGATACAGTGAGTGAACCACATTCTAATGATGGAGCATAATATATCTTTATTAAACTGATTAGTAAGGTATGTTATCCCTCTGTGGATATTGCTAGGACCCTGTAGCTTTTACTTTCTGCAGTCTTGGAATTCTCTTAAAAATCTGGGGACCAGGAAGAAACACAGAGAAGCTCTTCCTTCCTTTTCCTTTACAACTAGTGTTACAGCTGGTTGGCAGCCAAGATGCTGTGGTCCCAAATACATGAGATTTAGGGAAGGAAATGGGCAAATGAATTCCTGGGTTAAGCTAATCTCAGAAAGCAGTTTGGGAAGAAGCTTGAAATGGATTTGTAAAGACAATTTTTTTTCAAGAATGTTTTATAGGAAGGATCTGCTTTGATGGTTAAAGGTAAGTGTAGTAGTCAAAAAGTCACCACAGAATTAAACTGTGGCCCTACAAAAATAATCAACACCAAATTAAATTCCTATAATGGAATAAGGTACCTCGTTACTGAGAACAATTTTTCCAATACCTTAAGGAATTTAGAGATGGTGAACTGTGAACACATGAAAGATTGGAGGATAACTTCTTCAGCCAGGGAATAGACAAACCTACCAGAGGCGATATGATACTGGACCTGATGGCCACCAACATAAGTGAGTTAGTTGGGGACATCAACATTGGAGGCAGCCCAGGCTGCATGGATTATGCAGCATCGGAGATTGCAGGCCTGAGGGATAGGGGTTGGGTAAGGAGAAAAGTTTGGCCCCTGAACTTTAGGAGAGCAAACTTGCAGCTTTTCTTTCAGGAAAGATATTGAAGTGCTGGAGTGGGTCCAGAGAAGGGCAACAAGACTGGTGAAGGGGCTGGAACATAAGACCTATGGGGAGAGGCTTAGGGAGCTGGGGTTGTTTAGTCTGGAGAAGAGGAGGCTTAGAGGTGACC